>JACEFZ010012301.1:270000-467500 GCA_014155875.1 Cepaea nemoralis | reverse complement strand
CATACATACATACATACATACATACATACATACATACATACATACATACATACATACATACATACATACATACATACATACATACATACATACATACATACATACATACATACATACATACATACATACATACATACATACATACATACATACATACATACATACATACATACATACATACATACATACATACATACATACATACATACATACATACATACATACATACATACATACATACATACATACATACATACATACATACATACATACATACATACATACATACATACATACATACATACATACATAGACACTCTCACAGGTCGCATATCCACGAACTACAAGTCACCCCACAAACATATATACATAGACACTCTCACATGTCGCATATCCACGGACACAAGTCACCCCACATACATATATACATAGAAACTCTCACATGTCGCATATCCACGGACACAAGTCATCCCACAAACATTGCACTCGTGTATAGTACGGCGATGTGCCACACATGACTGTCAGAACGCCAGGCGCACAGCTTGTCAGTGTCGCAATGGAGAAGTGTCCCATTGTTGCGTTGAGTTGAGTTGAGCTAATTGAGTTAGTTGAGTTGAGTTGAGTTATTTGAGTTGAGTCAAGAACCGACATCATAACACTCGGGGCATTCCCGTACGCACTGCGTAGTCAACTTCTATAACCAACGAAGAATCCTAATACTAATGGTACCAGTAGCAGTATGATTATGCGTCAGTCTGGCCTTTCCCCGGAGTGCCGAGGGTCAGTTAGATCATCCGGTCTTTGATGGTCTATCTGTTCTTCCACACTATACACGCGAGCACATGTGCCTTATTATACATCAATATCCCACCCAGTGGTGCAGACCCAGACAATCTGTCCGCCTGCTGGTTTCCCACCACACCAGCATGTCCTAGGAGCAAATTACCATATGCGCTCTATTTTGTATTGCTGAATGGAAGCCGGCAACTTTAGCCGAAGCACGCCTGTCTTCACCTTTCTCATCCAAGTCCGTTACAATCACAACATGCGTGTGCTGTTTGTCCCCCAGCCAATGGAACAGCACCAGCATCTCCCTTGGGAGGAGGGTGGGGGGATCCAAGAGGTGCTCTCTATTTATGATTGTAGGATGGAGGCCTACGACTCTATCCAAAAAAAAAGTGTCCTAGTTGGAAGTTAGTAATTGCGCGTTTGGTAAGAACCATTTTGAGGCCTGTTCAAACGGGAATTTGTCTCCGTTCTTTTGAAATACATCATCATCATCAAGTGACATGCCGACAGGAGTAGGCGTTCATGACTTTCCACAGATCTCGGTCTTTGATTTTCTAGATCAACTCCGAAAGAAAAAGCTGCGGTTGCAGCAGGATATAACAATATGAATTGCAAACAATTAGGTATATTTAGCTTCTGCGAAAAGAAGAAACATATTAAACACAGACACAATGTACATACCTTACAGAGAACAGGTGGAAATAAAGGGTGACTTATCCAAAATCAGAAACAATCAATAAATATATAACATGAAATAATAAAATGAAAAGAAATTAAAAAAAATAAGTACTATAGGACACAAAGGACGGCCGACGTTTCGATTCTAAGATTCTTTGTCAAGGACAGGACAACATAAATAGATTTTAAAAAAAATTAAAAAAAACAACACAGAAAATAAAATAAACACAACTACTAGGTTCCCATGTGGGAGCAGAAATGGTGGTTTTAACCGGTTTACAAAGGCACTATTTTTGCTACAAAGTTTACGTATAGTTGGGCTGCCAGAGAGCCAGATAGGATGTGTATTGCCAAGGATGTGTGAACGGTCCGATATGAATATATAGAGTTGTGTAGACAGTTAGGTATGAATATATAGAGGGAGGACAGCATAACAGTGTAAACAGTTCGATATGAATATATAGAGGTGTGTGAACAGTTAGATATGAATATATAGAGGGAAGATGGCATAGTTATACAGTAGCGTCCACAACAGTATTGATACCTGCTGGATGGAAGCATCCCAGAGAGTTTATTAATTGGCTTTCAATTTTGAGCCTAATGGAGCTGTTGGAGAAGCAAGGTTTCAATGCAGTGACACATACATCGTCGACTCCATGGTGGTTAGAAGAATTAAAATGGTTGGGGACAGGTTTGTCAGCGTCCTGATTAATATCTCTGAGGTGTTCCCTAAAGCGGTCGGCAAGGCGTCTGCCAATTTGACCAATATATTTCATGTCACATCGTTTGCAGATAATAACATATATAAGATTGCGGGATATGCAAGTAAAAGAATCTTTCAAGGAGAAGGTGCCTAGGGGGAATGTAATCGCCGGTGTCTGAAAAACGTGTGAGCATATCAGACAATTCTTACGATGGCATATAAATGTGTCCTACAGAGTGACGTATCTGTGGGGATGCGACAATGCACAAGGTCGTCCCTGAGGCTCTTGTTTCGGCGGGAAATTACCATAGGACCATTAGAGAATGGCCACGCACGAGTGGTTGCATCGGATTCCATGATAGACCAGTGTCAGGGAAAAATATGCTTAATGGCATGGGTATGTGGATGGAAGGTGAGGATAAGCTTAGGTTCATTGTTAGGAGGTCACGTTTTCTTGACAAGGGACATTTCACGAGAGACTTGGGTTATTTGACAGAAAAGCTGTGGACAGAATGTGCTCTGGGTAGGCCCGTCTGCGGAAAAAGTTAAGCATTTCATGGGCTTTTTTGAGGAAGTCATTGTCATCCTGACAGATATGACGAAGACGGAGTAGCTGGGAATATGGGATGGAATCTTTGCAGCTTATGGGGTGGGATGAACTGTATAGGAGGAAACTGTGAGCATCCGTAGGTTTGTAGTACACGGAGGTCGTGAGGCCTGTAGGATTTATTTTGAGTGTGGTGTCAAGGAAATTGACAGAAGTGGTGGAAATTTCTGTGGTAAATTTGATCACGGATGAAAATTCTTGATATAATTGATGAAGCGGTTCAGTTCCGCCTCTGTCATGTCAGTGAGACCGATGTTGATATTCCTCCATGCCACCGTCGCAATCCATCCAGCATCATGTCTCTTAGTCTGCCTCTCTTCCCCTCGATCTTTCCAGTTGTCACGATGTTCTCTGTTGCTTCCAAGCTCTTCCTAATTTGTTCATTTACATTCCAAGATTTACAGCCATACAGCAAAACAGGTTCTATATAGGACCTCAGCACTCTCTTTCTTACATTCAATGATAGTGACTTATTGCATAAGATATTCTTCATTTTTTTTTTTAAAATCCACTTCATTTAAATTAAGAGATTCTTGAAACAACAACAACAACAACAACAACAACAACAACAACAACAACAACAAGCAATAAGACTAATAACATCGTGAGAATAGCAACAACAACAACAACAACAACAACAACGACGACGACAACAACAACAACCCAAGAACAAATCTAATGTATTTTATTACAGAGCCGAACAGTCCAATGAAAAGAAATCAAAGAAATATGAGTACATATAAACCACAGCAATGATTTTTTTTTTTGGGGTGTGTGTTCGCTATTTCTATACAATACAGTAGTCTCAAATTTAAATATATACATGTGACAAGACGGATTGTCGTCATCATACGTTGTTTGTTTTTTGTTTCTTGCTCCTCTTCTACCCTAGAATGTAAATTTAAAAAAAAAAAACATGCTGTCTTGTGTTTTAGAATTGATGAAATACTTGAAATTAATTTGTTACGGGGAACACAAAACAACATCCCCCCCCCCCCCAAAAAAAAAAAAAAAACTGACATATGAAACATTCTAATATACTTGGAATAAGGAAATATTTGAAATAACTAAAATACTTGAAACGGCAGAGATACTTGAAAATATTCTATAAAGATAAGATACTTGAATTGGCTGGAACGCATGAAACAGCTGGAATACTTGAAATTACTAAGGTACCTCTACACTCCAGGGTAGAAGAGGAAATATTAACACAAGTGTAAGGTGCCTCTACATTCCAGGGTAGAAGAGGAAAGATTAACACGTGTAAGATACCAATACACTCCAGAGTAGACGAGGAATGACTAAACAAGACTGTAGGGTATCTCTACACCCCACGGTAGGAGAGAGAAGACTAAACACGACTGTAAGGTACCTCCACACCCCAGGATAGAAGAGGAAAGACTAACTAAACAAGACTGTAAGGTACCTCCACACCCCAGGATAGAAGAGGAAAGACTAACTAAACAAGACTGTAAGGTACCTCCACACCCCAGGATAGAAGAGGAAAGACTAACTAAACAAGACTGTAAGGTACCTCCACACCCCAGGATAGAAGAGGAAAGACTAACTAAACAAGACTGTAAGGTACCTCCACACCCCAGGATAGAAGAGGAAAGACTAACTAAACAAGACTGTAAGGTACCTCCACACCCCAGGATAGAAGAGGAAAGACTAACTAAACAAGACTGTAAGGTACCTCCACACCCCAGGATAGAAGAGGAAAGACTAACTAAACAAGACTGTAAGGTACCTCTACACTCCAACGTCGAAGAGGAAAGGCAAAATGTAAGGTACCTCTACACCTAGGGTTAGAAGAGGAAAGAATACACAGGACTCCACACCCCAGGGTAAAAGAGGGAAGACTAAACAAGACTGTAAGATGCCCCTATTTCCCAGGGTAAAAGAGCAAAGACTAAACAATACCTTAATATACCCCTACACCCCAGGGTAGAAGAGGAAAGACTAAACAAGACTGTAAGGTACCTGTATATCCCAGGGTAGAAGAGGAAAGACTAAACAAGAATGTAAGGTACCTGTACATCCCAGGGTAAAAGAGCAAAGACTAAACAATACCTTAAGATACCCCTACATCCCAGGGTAGAAGAGGAAAGACTAAACAAGACTGTAAGGTACCTGTATATCCCAGGGTAGAAGAGGAAAGACTAAACAAGACGGTGAGACACCTCTACACTCCAGGGTAGAAGAGGAAAGACTAAACAAGACTGTAAGGTATCTCTACACCCCAGGGTAGGAGAGAGAAGACTAAACAAGACGGTGAGATACCTCTACACTCCAACGTCAAAGAGGAAAGGCAAAATGTAGGGTACCTCTACACCTCGGGGTAGAAGAGAAAAGAATAAACAAGACTGTAAGGTACCTCCACACCCCAGGGTAGAAGAGAGAAGACTAAACAAGACTGTAAGGTACCTCTACATCCCAGGGTAGAAGAGGAAAGACTAAACAAGACTGTAAGATACCCCTACATCCCAGGGTAGAAGAGGAAATACTAAACAAGAATGTAAGGTACCTGTACATCCCAGGGTAGAAGAGGAAAGACTAAACAAGACTGTAAGATACCCCTACATCCCAAAGAAGAAGAGGAAAGACTAAACAAGACTGTAAGGTACCTCTACATCCTAGGTTAGAAGAGGAAAGACTAAACAAGACTGTAAGATACCCCTACATCCCAGGGTAGAAAAGGAAAGGCTTAACAAGACTGTAAGGTACCCCTACACCCCAGGGTAGAAGAGGAAGACTAAAAAAGACTAAAATACCTCCGTCAGTGTCTGTGATTAAAGGGCATTGAACGCGTTTCACAACTCCCCGACACACCAAGCCGAGGGTTAGAAAACTAGACGCAGGCGATTTGTAAACAGACAGCCATGTGTTGATTTCGATGGTATGACTTGGTAATTGTTAGTTTCAGTAGTTAAGATAACAATGGCAAACTACTGAAACTAAACATTACCAAGTAAATCACAAATAGCCTAAACGTGTTGGGGCATATACCGACATACTGTTCAGAACATATGCAACCAACTTAAAAGTACCTTTACATCTCAGGGTAGAAAAGGAACGATAATAATAATTATTTTTTTAGTAAACATATAAAGAATGTAGTATATAAACTAAGCGTACATGGGGTAATTACTGACTAGATAAACAACTCAACACATAATAACCACATCAAATATAAAAGCCATAACACAGACATTATCTTTGTTTATTTTCGGGACAACTTCGGCGCCATTGCTGGAGTGTGTCGTGAGTTGTTTCCCCTCTTTGGAGTAATGGCCGTTTGTGTCAAACATTAACGACAAAGTGTAGTGGCCGAAACATTCCAGGAAGTGGGATATACTTCTGACGATCAGAATCCTCCTTTCGTGCTGGCTCGGCAGCGGGGTTTTATCATGTCTAATGTTTCCTCTGGTCTCTACTTCTTTTTTTACTTCTACCTCTGTGAGTGCCACACAATACAGGCGTGTATATTGATGTATGAATAGTCTCATGTTCGCAAAGTTAAAGATAGATTTTACAGCAATGTGCACTTGCCAGCATTGCACCTCAAACAGCAGATCACATACTACAGCGATAAAGAGATTCTCATGGCATATACTGCCACTGGAATGTGAAGTATAGGGTATATTTCAAATGACTGCAGTGTTTGAAAATATTGTCGGTCCAAGCTTTTTATTGACCCTCTGTAAAGTTCATGCAACATAATAGGTAAATACAAAACTTGGACCGGCAATATTTTCAAACACTGCACAGCCAATAAAATAAACCTTGTATTACGTCTTCACATTTTCTAGACAGAAACACATGAGGTGGGCTGGCCAGTTTCTTTCCTCGTCGATATTATTTTTTTTCAATGAGTCAATTTCACGAATATTCTGAAAAATGTCGGTTACCAATTTTTAAGAGGCTGGGTCAGCATCTGAGTTGTGCTGGTCGGAAACGGTAATCCTGCCTTTGTTGGGGATTGAACCCGCACCCCAGGCACAGCAGGCAAGCGCACTAACTACAATACTACTACGGTTCTGAAGATATACTAGAACAGTGTCTACAATTCAGTATAATTCAATACATAATGCCGCACGGACAAGCCTGTTCTATGGCAGGATGAATAACTCCCAGACTGCAGGTCTTCATACGGGTGCAGGATCTGCAGAAGATAGTGCAGTTCATACAGGAAAAGGAATGACAGATACAGGTTGATTTAAGGAATATGACAGTAGAAAGAAAAAGGAGAAAAGGAAACAAAAGGAAGAAGAAGGAAGAAGAGGAGGAGGAGGAGAAGTAGAAGAAAAAGAAGAAGAAGAAGAAGAAGAAGAAGAAGAAGAAGAAGAAGAAGAAGAAGAAGAAGAAGAAGAAGAAGAAGAAGAAGAAGAAGAAGAAGAAGAAGAAGAAGAAGAAGAACAATGAAGAAGGAGAGAAGAAGAAGAAGAACAATGAAGAAGAAGAAGAAGAAGAAGAAGAAGAAGAAGAAGAAGAAGAAGAAGAAGAAGAAGAAGAAGAAGAAGAAGAAGAAGAAGAAGAAGAAGAAGAAAGTGATGATGATGATGATGATGATGACTAAGATCCTAAGAAAAAGAAAATGCAGGTGCAGATGAAGAACAAGAACAAGAAGAGCAAGGCGAACAAGAATAACAAGGAGAAAATCAATGCGTACAGCAACACAAGACACTCTATATCCACCCTGTATAATACAAATATATAAAAACATCAACAATGACTGCAAAAATTAATACGGTAATATATTACTTATAGTTGTATGAAAATATGAATATAGAGAGTATGAATACATTATCCCAGATTCGTATCTAGGTCAATACACTTGGATCCACAACCTGTGACGCATATTAACAGCAACATAAATGTTGCTGTAATAACAAACATATGTTGAAACAGTATCACTGAAAAACAAATACAGAAACGGTATATTTCAATACACAAATCATCATCATTATGTGCCAGGAAGATTAGCGTGGGCGGTCAAGTTTCTTCATCTCACACGAACACAAGAGTCTGACATCAGGTCTGTGTTCTTGTCTCCATTATATTATATGGCCAAACCATCCAATTATATATCTTTCTGCCCCCCCCCCTCCCTTTTTTTTGTCCATTCCCCCCCCCCCCCCCCCCCCCCCCAATGCTCTTTACAAAACAATATTACCAATAATCCTACCAGGATTTTAAAATATTTCTCCTCATAATATGTCAAAAAATAGTTCCTCCTCCTTCTTCTTCTTCTTCTTCTTCTTCTTCTTCTTCTTCTTCTTCTTCTCATAATATGTCCAAATATTGTTCCAAAATAGTTCCTCTGAAATTAGGTCAGTTGGAGAATCATCACTTACTTGGCGTCTGTAAACGGTAGTTTGTCATTGTTTTCCTTCTTGGCAGTGACCATATTGGTCATCGGAAATCAAATACAGAAACAATGTTACTCAACATACATATTAAAAGTATTATCACCTCATAATCAGATACTCATTATTTGCATTCATAATGCAGATGTTGAAATATTATTACTCATTAAATAATTTCAGAAATCAACTTGTTTCTGTAAACAGTTATTTAGAAAACATCACTCAGTTAACAAATACGGAAATGGTATTATTACACAAATAACAAACACAGAAAAAGTATCGCTAAATTAGCAAATCCACAACAAGTATTACACAAAAACAAGTCATATACAATATCACTCAATAAACAAATTAAAAACCAGTATCATTAAATAAAGGAAGCTACAAACAGTATCACTAAATTAACAAATACAGGAAGTATCACACTATTAACAAATACAGGAAATATCACTTCGTCAACGAATATTAACTATGTATCAAACGATTGCCGGTCTCTCTGGCCGAGGGGTTACAACACTTTCTCCGTAATCCCGTTTATCACGCAGAGTCTCGTAGCGGGAGAGAACTGGGAGCGGTTCGACCCCCGCTGGTGACTTGCGGGATACTGAGCCGGCCGCTCAGAAAGCAATGGCAAACTACTTAGCGTAATCTTGCCAAGAAATCAACAGACAGCTGAAAGATGCTGCTGTTGACAGCGATGTCCTGTAAAGGATATGCAAAAAAAAAAAAAAAATCAAACGACTAACGAATACAGAACGTATCATACAGTTAACAAGTACAGGAAGCACCACACAGTTAACACATACATGAATTATCACACAATCAACAAGTACAGGAAGTATCACACAATTAACGAATACAGTATCACTCAATTAACAAATACAGGAAGTATCACTCAATTAACGAATATTAAATATGTATCACATAATTAACAAACACATAAATAGTATAATTCAATTAATAAACAGAGAAATAATATCAGTCAGCGAGGTTGATTATGAGAAACATGAGAACACAGACGCTGGGTTATGAGTTTAAAATGTGACACAAGACTATGGTATCTAAACTGGTGTGTGACTTGTCACCAATGAACCAGTAGTGTACCTATTCTGACAGCAAATGTGAGCGTTGTCCAGAAAAATAGCACGGGCACTCTTATTGAACCAGTAAAGGTGATTCCATAAACATAACACTCACAATAGTATCATAGCAATAAAGGTGATTTGATAAAGATGACACTGACAGTGGTGTTGTAGTAGTAAAGGTGATCTGATAAACATAACACTGACAATAGTATCATAGCAGTAAAGGTGATAAACATAACACTCACAATGGTAGCATCGCAGTAAAGGTGATGTCAGAAACATGACACTCACTATAGTATCATATGAGTAAAGGTGATTTGAAAAGTCTAACATTCATAAACGTATTACACCAATAAAAGTGATTTCATAAACACAACACCCACAATCGTTTCACACAAATAAAAATAATTTGATAAATATAACAATAACAATCTTATCATATCAGTAAAAGTGATTTGATAAACATAACACGCATAAATTTATCATACAACGACATGTGATTTGATAAATATAACACACATTACGGTATCTTATAAGTAAAGGTGTTTTAATAAACACAACACTCACAATCATTCCTTACCAGAAAAGGTGATTTGATAAACGCAACACTCACACTCATTTCATACCAAAAAAGGTGATTTGATAAAACACTAATCATCTTATCATACAACGAAAGATGATTTAATAAATAAGACTAATAATTGTATCATACCAGAAAAAATGATTTGATAAACAAAACACTCATCATGTCATCATACAACGAAAGGTGGTTTGATAAATATAACACTCATAATCGTATCATACCATAAAAGGTGATTTGATAAAGATAACACCCATAATGGTATCACAGAAGAAAAGGTGATTTGATTTGATAAACACAACACCCATAATCGTACTATGCAAGTGCAGGTGATTTGATCTGATAACACACTTTCTGACTCTTCCAGTCATCGGTCACCACCAATAAGCCGGCATCAATAATGACCAGGGAACTAACAGCAGCATGTCTGGCATCGAAATCATCGCCCACCGAATACCTGGCGACCCTTCAGAACGATGCGGTCAGCACTATGTACTTGTTTAATCTCAACAGATGTTTTACTTACTTTGCTTAATGGAAAAGAAATGATGTTATCAGACAAACTGAGGGATCGACACCTTGTGCCACATACATTGAAAGCTAGAAGGTAAAATGGTTTGACCATCTCATTAAACTGCAACACTATCAGTTACCAGAACATACGCTACACCAAAGAAGATCGTGTTACGAGAGCAAGAGGACGCCCCAGAAGAAAATAGATTTACAACATCAAAGGCATTGCGCACTCACGGAAAAACACTATCAAGTGCCACCTATCGGGCGCTGGAACATCAACTAATCCTCCACACGACGCTTGGCGGCAAAAGTGGAGGCTGATGATGATGAGGATTAGCTGCCATTCCAGTGTTGTACAATGTCTTCGAGGTTCTCAATCTATTTTCTTCTCAGGTATCCTCTTGCTCTCGTATCAGATATTTGGTGTAGCGCCAGTGCTGGCAGTTGATGGTGTTGCATTCTAAAGAATTTCCTGCCCCTCAGTATATGTGGAACAAGGTGGTAATACCAATGTCTGTCTGATAACATAATTTCTTAATCAGTCTCGGATGGTTAAGTTGCCAGCTCTTCTCAGGCATCTCATGTCGAAGTTGTTGACTTTGATTTAGATCATGTCCAAGCTTGACATTGGTAGCATTGTGAATATTTCATATAATATAAATATACGAATTGATATAATTTATTACCCTAATTTTTGGAAGTCTAGTGGAAACCACCGCTGCAATTTCCTAAGCCGTAGTGTATGGTCAGTCACAAAGCTTGTTTTATGGTTGATGACTTCTCCAAAACACTTCACATCAGTTTTTGGATTAAACAACATCAGTAACAATGATAATTACCTTATTTGCGGAAAGCATCAACTTCCCCAATACACAGTTTAATGATAATCATAAGGCTGGATTTCTGCTGCAACACATGTTTTACAAAGACTTCTATCCAATGTTTGGACTGAATAACTTGACACACAATTACCCTAGAAAATGAAAGTTAGGGAAACATCTACACATCGATTCCCCAAAACAAAGTTTATGTGCATTTAGAAAGCTAGACTTGTGGATAGTGACAAACGACATACCAGTCGTTGGACTGAAAAGCATGGCTAATAATGATAATTACCCTTACATGTTAAAGACATGAGAAACCATGACACCTATTTCCTAAGACACTCTCTATTGGCAGTCTAGAAGTATTTACGCCAGACATTGCTTTTTGTTTGTTGTATTTACGGCATACTAGTTGATGTATTGACTAACGTCACTAATAATCACAATTACAATAGTATGCGGAAGACAATGGAAACCACTTTCCCACAACAAAGTTAATGAACTATCACAAAGCTAGATTTATGATCGACAACATTCTCGAAAAACGTAATGCTAGTCTTTGGGTTGACATACGACCAACAAAGACAATTAGTCTAGAGTGTGGAAGATAAGGGCAAACTACCATACCAATTTTCCAAGACAAAGCTTATGGACAAGTAGGTTGAAATACGATTAACAATGTTAATTATCCTAGGATGTGGAGAATAAGGGCAAATTACCACACCAATTTCCCAAGACAAAGCTTATGGACAAGCAGATTGAAATACGATTTTTTTTTTGGCATATCCTTTACAGGACATCGCTGTCAACACCAGCATCTTTCAGCTGTATGTTGATGTCTTGGCAAGATTACGCTCAGTTGTTTGCCATTGCTTTCTGGGCGGCCGGCTCACATACCCCGTAAGTTACCGATGCGATTCGAACCACTGCTGATTCTCACCGTCATCACGTTACCCACGAGAGTATACGAGATCACGGAGAAAAGTCGCTAACCTCTAAGCCACAAAGCCAGCGAAATACGATTAACAATGTTAATTATCCTAGGATGGGGGGGGGGGGGGGGGGAGAGGGGGTAAGGGCAAACTACCACATCGATTTCCCGAGACAAAGCTTATGTACAGGTAGGTTTAAATACGACTAAGAATGATAATTATTGATTTATTTGGTTGTTTCGGGATTTGAGGTGTGAAGATTGAGCACAACCCGAAACAACCAAATAAATCAATTTGATCATTGTTCGCTGGACTTTAGGCGCTTGGTATTCCTTGCCAGATCGAGAAGACCTGATCATTCGGGGCCACATGGATTGACGGAAGTAAATCGCGGCGATTGGGCAAACTTTGAGCCTATAATGGGTGACGTTGTGATATTGTAGTGTGATAACTTGGTCGCGTCCAGCATGAGCCGCGTGGTCAAATGGTTACACGCCAGTCCCACGCGCCACTGATCTGGAGTTCGATCCCGGATCCAGTCAGGGATATGCACTACTGACGAGCTCAAACGAGAGCGAAACTCGAGTCTGTGCTTCCAATCTGACGTGGACAAGACCCTAGGTTGGTGCCGGAATACGATCAGCGTTGAAAGTAGTGGATGGTGCTCTATCTTCAAATGTTAATTATCCTAGAATGTGAAAGATAAGTGAAAACTACTACACCCATTTCCCAAGACAAAGCTTATGAACAAACATATAGTTCTGTTTATGATCAAAGACATGCATTCCAACAAAGTCATACCAGTCTTTAGAATGTATATCTTGACTAACAATGACAAATACCCTTGTATATGGAAGGAAAAGGAAAACTAGCATATCAAGTTCCCAAGATAAAGCTTATGAAAAAAGTCGCTTAAACGTCGACAGGGTCGACTGCATTGCACCGAGTTTTTATCCCATATGGCTCAGTTTCTTTTCGCAGCAAGGAAAGCGTCGCACAAAGCACTAACTCCGTTGCCCCAGCGACGAACCTCGGGAGTCTCCGAAAAACTGCACTCGTGAACTGAAGGAGGTGGTCCGGAATCGACCCCACAACCTTCGGAGCCCGAGTCAGACGGCTTGACCACTTCACCACGGAGACTCCCAGATAAAGCTTATGAGCAATCACAAAGTTAGAGTTATGATTGATGACACGCTCAAAACACTTTATTCCACTATCTTAATTAAATAAGTGACTAACTAGGATAATCACTTTGCTTGGTGGAAAGCAAATGGAAACCCCCACATAAATTTCCCAAGACAAAGTTTACAGGCAATCACACGTACGATTTATGGTTCAAAATACGTTTAAATAAATTTAATATCAGTCTTTGGACCTAATCACCTGACACTGATAATCTATATACATAAAAGACAATGTCTGTGTGTGTGTGTGTGTGTGTGTGTGTGTTGTGTGTGTGTGTGTGTGTGTTATTTATGCGTTCGCGAACGGTCCATCCGATTGAGATGAAATTTTCTACACGTCTTCTTCTCATTCCGGTGCTGCCAACTGTCATAGTTTGTTAGTGTACAAACAGTTATTTACTTAATAAAATGTAATATTTTAATTTACATTACAATTTATACATAGCGAGGGGACATAACTTTTAATAGCATTGCTATGTATGAAAAATTGTTGCATATTTCTCAAATAGGTGGACCTTTTCGCTACAGTTATCTACAGGCATATGCGTTATAATCCTCCTCCTCCTCCCCCTCCTCACCACACCCTCCTCCTCCTCCATCTCCCCCTTCCTCCTCCTCCCCCTCCTCCTCCTACATCTCCCCTCCCCCTCCCTCCTCCTTCTCCTTCCCCTCCTCTTCCTCCCCCTCCTCTTATAGACAGACAGACAGACAGACAGATAGACAGATAGAAATCAAATCAAATCAAATCAAATCAACTTTATTAGGGTCACAAATTGGGCGCGCAGGCCCGTCTTACATTCGGCCCTTCCAATCACTCGTCTTTCGTTCATCATGAGCATTATACATTTACATAGGAAGAAAAATAAACATTGTGAAATGAATGTTGTAAACATAAACAAGGCTAATTACCATGTTATGAGGCCCATCTCCCACCTATCCATACATCACCCCACCCACACAACACCCCCACCTACCCACACACACGCGCACCAAGGGACACATACACACCCCCACCTACCCACACACAAGCACACCAAGGGACACATACATACCCCACCAACCGACCCATCCCCCTCCCGCACACCCCCCACCCACACTGCCCTCACCTGATCCCCCAAGCAAAACACACTCGCCACCCACAAACATTCCCCCACCAACCCACACATCCCACGCCCATCCACATACACATCCTAACCCACACATCCTCTCCCCACCCACACCTCAAACCACCCATCCCCCAGCCACATCTCCATCGACAACATATTCCCCACCCATGCACACAATCCCCCACCAACCCACACATCGCACATCCACTCACACATCCCCAAACCATACACACACATCCCCACCAACTGACATGTCCATACCCCCCCCCCCCACACACACACACGCACACATCTCCCTAACCACCCATACATCCCCAATCCACTCACACACACCCCACCACCCACACATACAACTTCCACCCACCCACACATGCCATAACATAATCCCCCACCACACAATCCCCCACCCGCACATCACATACACCCCCTACTACGCACTATTCCCAACCCATGCACCACACACACACATATCCCTCACCAACACATCCCCACTTACACACCACACACATGTCCCCCACCCATATACCACACAATATTCCCACCCACACCCACACAGATACCCTTACCCATCCACCCCACATACCCCCACTCACACACCACAAAAATCCCCCACCCACACACACATACCTCACCCACACAATATCCCCAACCAACACACCACACACCTCTCCCCACCCACACACGCATTCCCTACCCGTCCACCAACACACACTCACTCACGCATACATCCATAGATAGATAGATAGATAGATAGATAGATAGATAGATAGATAGATAGATAGATAGATAGATAGATAGATAGATAGATAGATAGATAGATAGATAGATAGATAGATAGATAGATAGATAGATAGATAGATAGATAGATAGATAGATAGATAGATAGATAGATAGATAGATAGATAGATAGATAGATAGATAGATAGATAGATAGATAGATAGATAGATAGATAGATAGATAGATAGATAGATAGATAGATAGATAGATAGATAGATAGATAGATAGATAGATAGATAGATAGATAGATAGATAGATAGATAGATAGATAGATAGATAGATAGATAGATAGATAGATAGATAGATAGATAGATAGATAGATAGATAGATAGATAGATAGATAGATAGATAGATAGATAGATAGATCCCCGCCAGGGACTGGGAGAAGCCGGGCCGGGTCAGCTAGTTAATCTATAAAATGGAAGTCTGGAGGAATCTATTACAGTATTTTCTCCAAAATAAAATGTATGGGCAGTTTGACTGACATCTTTGTGTCTTGATTGATGATAGTGTATAACATGGGGTTACACCTTTCCATTGCGCAAAGCCTGAGCTGAAATTAGGCACCACCTGTTGCCCATACAACATAATCCCTCTCTAGTTTACTCCAGAGGAAATGTAACACTAATATATCTGGAACAAGACAAGCTGTAGAAGCTGCCGGATCAGCAAAGCAATTACAAAGCTAGATTTTTTGTGATAACATGCTCAAGGAATCATAGCAGTGTTTGTAATTGTATTAACGGGACTAATAATGACTATAACATTTGATTGTTGAAGACAAGGGGAGGCCAACACATCCGTTTCCCAAGACTCAGTTTATCTCATCATCATCAAAACTGACAGAAACAGATAAAAGAAAAATTACAACAACGGAAATAAGATTCCTGAGAAGAATACTCAACGTATCAAGAAGAGATAAAATAAGAAATTATGACATCAGGACTAAAGTTGAGGTAATAGTAGCGCCAGATTGCAATAGAAAACAGCAAGTTAAATGGTTCGGCCACATAACTGGGGTACCAACTGACAGTATACCACAATGTACAGACTAAATGGAACCAGAAGAAGAGGCTGACACGACGGACAGATGTAACAACAAAATCCATGGGAATCTCGATATATGAAGCCCTTAAACGGGTCGGGTCCTCTGCCGCTGTTTATGCTTCACCTCGATACCGCAAGGTACAAGTGGAACAAAATGAGATGAGATGAGATGACACTGCAAGGTACAAGAGGAACTTTACCTCTTGAACCTAGATGAGATTAGATGAGATGAGATATGAGATGAGATGAGATTAAATTAGATATGAGACGAGATTAGATTTGAGATAAGATTAGATGAGATGCTCTGTCAGTAGTGTAAAAGTAATTAAAAAAAAAAAAAACATCCCAGAGAGTAATCGGATCCGATATAAGAAAAAACAAAACGTGTCACCTTGTTCATAGCTGCTTTCTCAATCTTGGTTATAGTCTAGGTCAGGGGTGGCCAATACGAGTCCCGCGGGCCGCATGCGGCCCGCCGGGAGTCATGCTGCGGCCCAAGGGATGGGAAGCAACGATGTGGTCGAAGCTGTAGCACGCTTGCTTGTTTACTTTAATTAACAAACAAAACAAAAAAATTAGGTGCTTGGCCCGGCAGGAAATATTATTTATGAAATTTGGCCCGCCTGCTGAAAACGTTGGCCACCCCTGGCCTAGGTGGTTCCAAAAATATGATTCTACCGTAATGCTTGAAATTAATCACTTCAATAACTTTTAAAAAAAATACAGTAGAATATATAAAATAAAGTTATTAAATATTAGGGCATGCACAAAACGAACATGGCAAACAGTTCAATGCATTGGTAATATCAATAGAAACACTGCAACAATGTCTTTCTTTTAACTCTTGCCCTACTCAGGAGCAGACAATTCTATCCTACTTCCGTCTGAACAAAAGGATCATTTGTGACTCAACCAGAAGCAGTAATGACCTCCTGTCCAGGGGTTGACTGACCAGGCCGAGAGGTCACCATATTTCACATTTGGTTTTAGGGTTCATTTTGGATTTGTTGCTACATTTGTACTCCCTGGCGAAGTCGTAGGAGTTTGACAATGTTCCGATGACTCTGTGGCAGAGAAAGATGTCATAATAATGAATGATATGTTCAGTGAAAGCAAGTTTTTTTTAGAAACAATAATCAGCGTTGCCTAAGAGACTTATATTCTAATTATTCATAATTTAAAAACGTGTTCTTGTCTTCTTCTGGCTTTCTTGCTTCAGTTCGCTTTGAATGCAAGCATAAAACATACACGTGCTACTACTTTAGCAACATTGCATGATTTTTGCGTGTGGATACGATTTCTTTATTACCGGTGTCCCTCGCCATCTGATGAACGCACTCCGACTTCAGAGGTATTTATATTTTACGCTTTTAATTTAACTGATTTGTGTAGGGTTTGAACCCACTACCTCGGCATCAGCACCAGAAGTTTAAGAGTCAGCGCTCTTATTCATTCAGCCATGCTGACCACCACATCATCATCTATTTCTTCTTCTTCTTCTTCTTTTTATACCATCATCATCACCAAGTGCCTTGCCGGCGGGGTGGGCTAATTGCCTCTCCACAAATCACGAACTTCGACGTAATTCGTGTGTTGACTCCATTCCGTACCATGACACAAGACTGTCAAGAATCATCACAGGTTGTCTTCCTCTATCTCTCTTTCCAGTTGTCACAACATTTTCCAGGTTTTGTCTTCTAATAATGTGGCCAAAAACGATGGCTGCCTCTTTCTGATGTTTGAGATAAGTTGTCTTTGCGAACACTTTCCCTTAAAACGTCCTGATTGCTCATTCTGGCTATCCAATAATTTTCAGCATTCTTCTATAAAACCACATCTTCGAGGTGTCCATTGATTTTTTCACCTGTTTACTAAAATTGTCCAGGATTCGCAGCCGTATGTTAAACTGGTTCTAGATAACATGCAAGAACTATTGTTCTAATCTTTCAATGACAGTGACTTAGTGCACAAAACGTTCTTTATCTGGTAGAATGCAATTGTTGCTTGTTCTATTATGATTGTTTAAAATCTCAGTGATGCATCTTCCATCTGATGTTAGCCTAGATATTTGAATTTTTGCACTTGCCCCCAAAATAACGTCCTGCACTTTAATTGCACATTTAGGCACAATCTGTTTCTTTGATATCACCATGATTTCTGTCTTTCTATTATTCAAACTAAGGCCCATTTTTTTTCACTTTCTATAACCATTATAACTATAATTTCCAGTAGATCCTTCTGACTTGTTGCTATCAAGACGGTGTCATCAGCATTATGTAAGTTATTTATATTATATCTACCAACCATGATCCCTGACATATTTTCCGTAGATCTCATTATATATTCACTGTACAATGAGAACACATCAGGAGACAATACACAACCTTGTCTGACGCCCTTCTTTATACACTGAAATGTTTCTACAAGGTTGTTGATTTTTATGGCTGCCGTTTCTACCAATATGTGCGAGTATGTATTTTATTATTAGCAGATCTTTGCCGTCAATATTCAATTGCTTTAGTAATTTTATTATTTCGCCATGTTTAACTTTGTCAAATGCTTTTGTGTAGTCTATGAAGCATAAGTACGGATCTGATTTTACTTTACTTTTAGCTCTTTCTAATTGTGTCCTGAGAACACACACACACACACACACGCACACGCACACACGCGCGCGCGCTGGACAGTCAACTATTCCTTCCCGCGACGTTGAAGACGATGATGATTATGATGATCTTATGCAATCTGCATGTCATCAGTGTGAAAACTAGACCCCCGAGAGCAAAGGTGTGATAACTGCTGAGGTAAAACCGTTAGTGTGTAACGTTAACAGATTCACTGCCAAACATAATCTAGGTTTGGATAGAACAAAAATGTATGGCTGAAATAGGGAGTGAGGGTGTGCTACAGTTATGACTTAAAAGTTGTTAATATTGTAACATTTTGGCGATATATAAGCCCATATCAGTTATGGGAAGTCGTTTAAGACGATTAATCATCCCATGACGGCGCTTAATGAGTTTAATTTTACCTGAACTTTGCTGGGGAGTGTGAGTCCGTTAGAAACTGCATGTGATCAGTCTCCGGTTTGCTGTTCCAGCACCACACCTGCAGGTAATAGTACACGTTACTGGGGTGATAGATAACAGCTGCGGCTGTAGACGATTGTGTAAGCTATGATACAGCTGTAGATGATTGTGTAAACTATGATACAGCTAGTAGACGATTGTGTAAACTATGATACAGTTGTAGATGATTGTGTAAACTATGATACAGCTGTAGATGATTGTGTAAACTATGATACAGCTGTAGATGATTGTGTAAACTATTATACAGCTGTAGATGATTGTGTAAACTATGATACAGCTGTAGATGATTGTGTAAACTATGATACAGCTGTAGATGATTTGTAAACTAATTACAGCTGTGGGTGACTGTGGGTGATTGTCGGACTGTGGATGATGCAGCTGTAGATGACTGTGTAAACTATGATACAGCTGTAGATGATTGTGTAAACTATGATACAGCTGTAGATGATTGTGTAAACTATGATACAGCTGTAAACGATTGTGTAAACTATGATACAGCTGTAGATGATTGTGTAAACTATGATACAGCTGTAGACGATTGTGTAAACTATGATACAGTTGTAGATGATTGTGTAAACTATGATACAGCTGTAGACGATTGTGTAAACTATGATACAGCTGTAGACGATTGTGTAAACTATGATACAGTTGTAGATGATTGTGTAAACTATGATACAGCTGTAGATGATTGTGTAAACTATGATACAGCTGTAGACGATTGTGTAAACTATGATACAGCTGTAGATGATTGTGTAAACTATGATACAGTTGTAGATGATTGTGTAAACTATGATACAGCTGTAGATGATTGTGTAAACTATGATACAGCTGTAGATGACTGTGTAAACTATGATACAGCTGTAGATGATTGTGTAAACTATGATACAGCTGTAGATGATTTGTAAACTAATTACAGCTGTGGGTGACTGTGGATGATTGTCGGACTGTGGATGATGCAGCTGTAGATGACTGTGTAAACTATGATACAGCTGTAGATGACTGTGTAAACTATGATACAGCTGTAGATGATTGTGTAAACTATGATACAGCTGTAGATGACTGTGTAAACTATGATACAGTTGTAGATGATTGTGTAAACTATGATACAGCTGTAGACGATTGTGTAAACTATGATACAGTTGTAGATGATTGTGTAAACTATGATACAGTTGTAGATGATTGTGTAAACTATGATACAGCTGTAGATAACTGTGTAAACTATGATACAGTTGTAGATGATTGTGTAAACTATGATACAGCTGTAGACGATTGTGTAAACTATGATACAGTTGTAGATGATTGTGTAAACTATGATACAGCTGTAGATGACTGTGTAAACTATGATACAGTTGTAGATGATTGTGTAAACTATGATGCAGCTGTAGATGATAGTGTATACTATGATACAGCTGTAGACGATTGTGTAAACTATGATACAGTTGTAGATGATTGTGTAAACTATGATACAGTTGTAGATGATTGTGTAAACTATGATAAAGTTGTAGATGATTGTGTAAACTATGATACATTTGTAGATGACTGTGTAAACTATGATACAGTTGTAGATGATTGTGTAAACTATGATGCAGCTGTAGATGATTTGTAAACTAATTACAGCTGTGGGTGACTGTGGATGATTGTCGGATTGTGGATGATACAGCTGTAGATGACTGTGTAAACTATGATACAGGTGTAGATGATTGTGTAAACTATGATACAGTTGTAGATGATTGTGTAAACTATGATAAAACTGTAGATGATTGTGTAAACTATGCTGCAGCTGTAGATGACTGTGTAAACTATGATACAGTTGTAGTTGATTGTGTAAACTATGATAAAACTGTAGATGATTGTGTAAACTATGATACAGTTGTAGATGATTGTGTAAACTATGATACAGCTGTAGATGATTGTGTAAACTATGATACAGCTGTAGATGATTGTGTAAACTATGATACAGCTGTAGATGACTGTGTAAACTATGATACAGTTGTAGATGATTGTGTAAACTATGATAAAACTGTAGATGATTGTGTAAACTATGATACAGCTGTAGATGATAGTGTAAACTATGATACAGCTGTAGATGATTGTGTAAACTATGATACAGCTGTAGATGATTGTGTAAACTATGATACAGCTGTAGATGATAGTGTATACTATGATACAGCTGTAGATGATAGTGTAAACTATGATACAGCTGTAGATGATTGTGTAAACTATGATACAGCTGTAGATGATAGTGTAAACTATGATACAGCTGTAGATGATAGTGTAAACTATGATACAGCTGTAGATGATTGTGTAAACTATGATACAGCTGTAGATGATAGTGTAAACTATGATACAGCTGTAGATGATTGTGTAAACTATGATACAGCTGTAGATGATTGTGTAAACTATGATACAGCTGTAGATGATAGTGTAAACTATGATACAGCTGTAGATGATTGTGTAAACTATGATACAGCTGTAGATGATTGTGTAAACTATGATGCAGCTGTAGATGATAGTGTATACTATGATACAGCTGTAGACGATTGTGTAAACTATGATACAGCTGTAGATGATAGTGTAAACTATGATACAGCTGTAGATGATAGTGTAAACTATGATACAGCTGTAGATGATTGTGTAAACTATGATACAGCTGTAGATGATAGTGTAAACTATGATACAGCTGTAAATGATATTGTAAACTATGATACAGCTGTATATGACTGTGTAAACTATGAAACAGGTGTAGATGACCGTGTAAACTATGATAAAACTGTAGATGATTGTGTAAACTATGACAACACTGTAGATGATTGTGTAAACTATGATACAGCTGTAGATGATTGTGTAAACTATGATACAGCTGTAGATGATTGTGTAAACTATGATACAGCTGTAGGCGAGTATGTAAACTATGATACAGTTGTAGATGACTGTGTAAACTATGATACAGTTGTAGATGACTGTGTAAACTATGATACAGCTGTAGATGATTGTGTAAACTATGATACAGCTGTAGATGATTGTGTAAACTATGATACAGTTGTAGATGACTGTGTAAACTATGATGCAGTTTTAGATGACTTTGGACGAGAAGATATTCACCTGAGCAAAGGAGAGGAAGAACAGCTGCTCGTGGCTCAAGCCCAGGGCCGGAAGTAGCTGCTCGCCTCCGTGCTCCTGTACCAGCTTCTTGTAGGCCTGCAGGTCACGGGAACCGCGTGCATGGAACATTAGAGAGGGGAACAATGGAACATTAGAGAGGGGAACAATGATTATTTCAATATTAGAACCGCGTGCATGGAACATTAGAGAGGGTGACAATGATTATTTCAATATTAGAACCGCGTGCATGGAACATTAGAGAGGGGAACAATGATTATTTCAATATTAGAACCGCGTGCATGGAACATTAGAGAGGGGGACAATGATTATTTCAATATTAGAACCGCGTGCATGGAACATTAGAGAGGGTGACAATGATTATTTCAATATTAGAACCGCGTGCATGGAACATTAGAGAGGGGAACAATGATTATTTCAATATTAGAACCGCGTGCATGGAACATTAGAGAGAGGAACAATGATTATTTCAATATTAGAACCGCGTGCATGGAACATTAGAGAGGGGAACAATGGAACATTAGAGAGGGGAACAATGGAACATTAGAGAGGGGAACAATGGAACATTAGAGAGGGGAACAATGGAACATTAGAGAGGGGAACAATGATTATTTCAATATTAGAACCGCGTGCATGGAACATTAGAGAGGGGAACAATGATTATTTCAATATTAGAACCGCGTGCATGGAACATTAGAGAGGGGAACAATGATTATTTCAATATTAGAACCGCGTGCATGGAACATTAGAGAGGGTGACAATGATTATTTCAATATTAGAACCGCGTGCATGGAACATTAGAGAGGGTGACAATGATTATTTCAATATTAGAACCGCGTGCATGGAACATTAGAGAGGGTGACAATCATTATTTCAATATTAGAACCGCGTGCATGGAACATTAGAGAGAGGAACAATGATTATTTCAATATTAGAACCGCGTGCATGGAACATTAGAGAGGGTGACAATGATTATTTCAATATTAGAACCGCGTGCATGGAACATTAGAGAGGGTGACAATGATTATTTCAATATTAGAACCGCGTGCATGGAACATTAGAGAGGGGGACAATGATTATTTCAATATTAGAACCGCGTGCATGGAACATTAGAGAGGTTGACAATCATTATTTCAATATTAGAACCGCGTGCATGGAACATTAGAGAGGGTGACAATCATTATTTCAATATTAGAACCGCGTGCATGGAACATTAGAGAGGGTGACAATCATTATTTCAATATTAGAACCGCGTGCATGGAACATTAGAGAGGGTGACAATCATTATTTCAATATTAGAACCACGTGCATGGAACATTAGAGAGGGTGACAATGATTATTTCAATATTAGAACCGCGTGCATGGAACATTAGAGAGGGTGACAATGATTATTTCAATATTAGAACCGCGTGCATGGAACATTAGAGAGGGTGACAATGATTATTTCAATATTAGAACCGCGTGCATGGAACATTAGAGAGGGTGACAATGATTATTTCAATATTAGAACCGCGTGCATGGAACATTAGAGAGGGTGACAATGATTATTTCAATATTAGAACCGCGTGCATGGAACATTAGAGAGGGTGACAATGATTATTTCAATATTAGAACCGCGTGCATGGAACATTAGAGAGGGGGACAATG
This sequence comes from Cepaea nemoralis, assembly GCA_014155875.1. Lineage (NCBI taxonomy): Eukaryota > Metazoa > Mollusca > Gastropoda > Stylommatophora > Helicidae > Cepaea > Cepaea nemoralis. The sequence goes on along the minus strand of JACEFZ010012301.1, from coordinate 443,446 downwards.
ATTATTTCAATATTAGAACCGCGTGCATGGAACATTAGAGAGGGGGACAATGATTATTTCAATATTAGAACCGCGTGCATGGAACATTAGAGAGGGAGACAATGATTATTTCAATATTAGAACCGCGTGCATGGAACATTAGAGAGGGGGACAATGATTATTTCAATATTAGAACCGCGTGCATGGAACATTAGAGAGGGGGACAATGATTATTTCAATATTAGAACCGCGTGCATGGAACATTAGAGAGGGTGACAATGATTATTTCAATATTAGAACCGCGTGCATGGAACATTAGAGAGGGGGACAATGATTATTTCAATATTAGAACCGCGTGCATGGAATATTAGAGAGGGGAACAATGATTATTTCAATATTACAATGCGTGCATGGAACATTAGAGAGGGGAACAATGATTATTTCAATATTAGAACCGCGTGCATGGAACATTAGAGAGGGTGACAATGATTATTTCAATATTAGAACCGCGTGCATGGAACATTAGAGAGGGGGACAATGATTATTTCAATATTAGAACCGCGTGCATGGAATATTAGAGAGGGGAACAATGATTATTTCAATATTACAATGCGTGCATGGAACATTAGAGAGGGGAACAATGATTATTTCAATATTACAATGCGTGCATGGAACATTAGAGAGGGGAACAATGATTATTTCAATATTACAATGCGTGCATGGAACATTAGAGAGGGGGACAATGATTATTTCAATATTAGAACCGCGTGCATGGAACATTAGAGAGGGGGACAATGATTATTTCAATATTAGAACCGCGTGCATGGAACATTAGAGAGGGGGACAATGATTATTTCAATATTACAATGCGTGCATGGAACATTAGAGAGGGGAACAATGATTATTTCAATATTACAATGCGTGCATGGAACATTAGAGAGGGGAACAATGATTAGTTCAATATTACAATGCGTGCATGGAACATTAGAGAGGGGAACAATGATTATTTCAATATTACAATGCGTGCATGGAACATTAGAGAGGGGGACAATGATTATTTCAATATTACAATGCGTGCATGGAACATTAGAGAGGGGGACAATGATTATTTCAATATTACAATGCGTGCATGGAACATTAGAGAGGGTGACAATCATTATTTCAATATTACAATGACAGACACAACAATATCTACTACCACTACTCCCACTCCCACTCCCACTCCCACTACTACTACTACTACTACTACTACTACTACTACTACTACTACTACTACTACTACTACTACTACTACTACTACTACTACTACTTCTTCTACTACTACTGTAATGATTTTAGCCTCTCTCCATGTTTCTGATCTATACAGTATTATTGATTTAACTTTAGAATTGAATATTCTAAGTCTAGTGGTAAGTTTAATTTCTCTTGACGTCCACAAAGTTCCTGTGGTATAAAAGCTTCTATAGTCTTATATGTTCCCACTTTGATATCTTTAACTGTTCCCCACTATTTGTTTATGTTGCTAGCTAGATATGTGCAAGAGAACCAAGTAACTCACATTGTATGACGATTTCAGGCCTCCGTTGTCGGCGATGTTTTCTCCCAAAGTCTGCTTCCCTCGCTCCTGAGACAGCCACATGTTGAGAAAAGGATTCCATGCGTCAAAATATGTAAGCTGATTTCCCCAAACATCAATATTTGCAACAGACATGCATCAATATTTGTAGAATTTAGGCGTCAGTATTTGCAAAAAAACAAAACAATAGTATTTACAAATGACAAATATCATCATCATCATTAAGTGCGCTGTCAGCTGGCGTAGGTGTTCATGTCTCTCCACAGATCTCGGTCCTTGGTTTTCTGGATCAACTTTGCTGATGATATTCCTCCCTGCCACAGTCTCAATCCATCCAGCATCATTTCTCTTGGTCGGCCTCTGCCTCTCTTCCCCTCGGTCTTTCCAGTCGTCACAATGTTGTCCAATGCATCTCTTCTAATCACATGACCAAAGAAATCTGTTTGTCTCTTTCTTATTGTTGTACATAAAGTTCTATTTTAATTAGCCTCCTTCAGGCAATCGTCGTTAGTTACTCTGGCAGTACAAGGGATTTGCAACATTCGTCTTAGGAACCAATCTCTATTGCTTCCAAGTTCTTCCTAATTTATTCATTTACATTCCAAAATTTACCGCCATACAGCAAAACATGTTCTATATAGCACTTCAGCACTCTCTTCTTACATGCAATGATAGTGACTTATTGCAGAAGATGCTTTTCTTTTTCTTATAGAAGTAGAAGAATTAAATAGAGATTAGAGAACACCTTAGCCGCTCCGTGGTGAAGGTATTACGGACGCAGTTCGTAATCCTGCATACCGCGTTCAGAACACAGCAGCGGGCAATTCAGCAGCAGACTGCCTAGCGTTGGGTTTTTTTAAAAAATAAAATGTTATGGGTGTCGGTCGTTCAGAAAGAATTGCCAAACTACTGAACGTAAGCTGGCCATAGACAACATAAAAATTGAAAGCTGAAGTTACCACACTAAACCTATCAGGGCTATGTTGTCTAATACGTTAGGTATGTGTTAAAAGTCAGTTGCATATTTTTTGTAGGACGTCGCACTCAACCCCAGCATTTGTGTTTGTTTGTAATTTCTGGGCAAGATTATTTTCAGTAGTTTGTCATTGCTTGCTGAACGACCGGCACTCTTAGCATTGTATGAAAATACCAACGAAAGGCGGTCTCCTGCCAAATCGCCCGCAGCTGTGTTTCGAACGTGGTATGCGGGATTACGAATTGTTTCCGTAACCCCTTCGCCGCAGAGCAGGCTTAGGTATGTGTAACTCCTGCAAACAAGTGAGGTACGCTAAACACAGACACAGTGTACGTACCTTACAACGAACACCACTACGGTAAATTATATGGCTCCTGTCAAACTGAAATTCTGCGCCACTTAGGTAACAACGAAGGATTTATGTTTTAATGTTATTAAATTGTATAATTTCATGTGTTTCTTTAGATCTGTTTGTGTTATTCCTGGTGGAGATTAGTATAATCAAAACGTCGTTCGGTGTGTTGTAGTATATATATATATATATATATATATATATATATATATATATATATATATATATATATATATATATATATATATATATATATATTGCATATCCTTTACAGGACATCGCTGTCAATACCAGCATCTTTCAGCTGTATGTTGATTTCTTGGCAAGATTACGCTCAGTAGTTTGCCATTGCTTTCTGAGCGGCCGGCTCACATACCCCGTAAGCTACCGATGCGATTCGAACCTTTCTCCCCGTCATCACGTTACCGACGAGAGTATACGATATTACGGAGAACAGTCATAACCTCTAAGCCACGAAGCCGGCTGTTGTAGTATACTTATTTTAATTTTATTTTTTGGGTATGTGTTTGCTAACTGATCTATGGTTGGTCAATATATATCACATGGAAGAATTCCCAGATGATGATTCGTGCTCCGTAGACAGTTTGGAGAGAACAATCATGGAAGGGTATATGTCTGGTAAGAGAGGAAGAGGAGGGCCAAAGAGAAGATGGGTGCAGGATGTGGCAGGTGATCTCCAGATGAGTGTATCGGACGCGGGAAATCTTGCTTATGCTCCAGAGGTTTCCCGGAAGGTTGTTATGGGAGCGAGGTTCTGCAAAGGCCATGCTACTGAATGAATGAATGATTGGAGTTTGCCTTAGTGGAGTTCGTAGTAAGGTATTACACTGTGCCTGTGTTTAGTATCTCTCACCTGTTGGCAGGAGCTACTCACTCTAACTGTTGTTATTTCCTTTTATTATATCCTGCTGCAGCCGTGACTTCTTTTGTCCATGTCGCCTAGTCTCTTCTCTAAACACAACTTCCTTCCTATACTTCTATGAGCATCGTTAGCTGTGGATTACGTGTGGAGTGCTTTTACAGCCACAGCTGTTGTTTGTATTGTGAACTGCATGTTCAGAGAATGGCGGCTGCCGGTTGCTGAACTATCTAGTTTTACATTAGCTGCTGTATTTCTAGTGAGTGCCGCTTCCATCGACGATGAACTGTAACTTTCGTGACGGACTTTTGTGTTGGCATCCTGGCAGCGGCCTTATTATGCATGCGCTTGCCTGTGCGTGCTGTTGGGTTGTCGTTACTGCGGTATGTTCCGCTCTTCATATGGGACAGTGAGGGGCATTTTGTGTTATATTCATTTGCACAGGAACGGAGCATTATGGGGTGACCCTTTACCGTGAAGTTGGAACCGCGACTAACTAACTAACTTATATGAGTGCTTATCAAACTTACTAACTATATAACTAACGGGGTCAGTGGCACAGATAGATACTCACATGCTCGCCGTGAGGCTGGTATTTGCTGTACTGGTCGATCATGCACTCTGATAGATACACAGATAGATACTCACATGTTCGCCGTGAAGCTGGTATTTGCTGTACTGGTCGATCATGCACTCTGATAGATACACAGATAGATACTCACATGCTCGCCGTGAAGCTGGTATTTGCTGTACTGGTCGATCATGCACTCTGATAGATACACAGATAGATACTCACATGCTCGCCGTGAAGCTGGTATTTGCTGTACTGGTCGATCATACACTTTGTTTTTTCTTTGAACTTGTTGACGGCCGCAGAATCCCACCACTGCTTCATGTTGCCGTATTTGTCGTACTCTCGACCTGGGCAGGGGAGTCAGGGGGAGAGGCAGTGATAGGTTAGGTTAGGTCTGTCTGTCTGTCTGTCTGTCTGTCTGTCTGTCTTCGTTTGTTTGTTCGTTTGTTTGTTCGTTTGTTTGTTCGTTTGTTTGTTCCTTCTGTGACATGTCTCATGCCCGTCTTCATACGAATAGAGCACGCACCATATACAAAGGCAAGTAAAGATAGACAACAGTGTTATATTGGAAGGACAGACAGCAAGCAGTTTCTTAAGTTTCCAAACTTAAGCCAAACACGAAAAAATGCAGTGTGATTCAGCGGGAACAAAGACTTTGCGTTCCCAAAGTAATTGGTACTGTCACCTGTCAACTGGAAGACCTACATCGGAGAAGATAGTACAAGCGGTGTTGCGATTTCATTAGCAACAAATTGCATAGGTCAGAGAGGCACTGTTGATGTTCATTACAGGAAAAAGGGTGGTGCCGCAACAAAGACAGTAAGATAACGGTAGTACGGTAAATTGATGATGTAGTGGAATTGGTCATTGTCACGTCGAAGGAAATTCTTTGAGAGGATTGTGGAGACAAGATTGTAAAGCGTGGTGTAGAGGAGATATATAAAGTTACAAGCGGCAACTTAGGCGCCAGTTTAGTTACCATGTGAGGCAGAAAGCAGACGTGTTTCATTCGTGTGGATATAATACTTGTCCTGGGAGTAAGGTAATTAATAATTAATATGCCTCGACCTCTGTAAATGGATAGAGTTAACAGATAGATGTCTTCTATAGAGAGCACTTGTTCTTTGTGATAAGGAATATATATATCAATCTAGAGACAAGCTCAGAAGATAGAGAAGATTTTCTTGATTTAGAGAAGAATTCTTAATGAATCTTTTGATGCGTTAGTCATGTATTTGATGAATGGTACACTTTCTCATTCACTATTCTCAGAGTCTTCAGGGACGATCTATACTTTATAACAAAATTACCATGATCCTTTCTCAGAGATAGTCATTATATTCTATGTCTGGAAAATTATGTTCTAAAGTATATTGCGTGTTCTGACTCTATATGATTTTTGGTTACAATAATTCATATGTTTTATTTGTGAATGATACTTTCCTAAAACATACCCTGTAAGATTTTAGATGTGTATTAATGATTATGGGAATATGGGAAAATGATGAAGGGTTAGGCGGGTATTTTCCCGGAAGAAGGAAAGCATGGACAAGGCAGTGGGCTCATATCGTTCTACGGACAAGAGAAGGACTAGCCTGCAGAACGCCTGAAGGAAGAGGACATGTCGTGCCAGTAGGTGAGGTGGACACCTCCAACTGAGATTATAAACAACATCAGGCACACAGGATAGCCAGGCTGGACTACCCTGAGCTAAGAAAAGGATCCCTTCTCCCTTCGCTTATATTTTTCCCCTAACCCAGATCTTAGGTGAGATAGCTATATGGTTTTTGGTCCTATTTCTCAAGGGTGGTGGTTATGTTGAAGACAAAAATTGGGCAGAGACCTGTATGCTAATGTTGGTCATTCTGGAGGAACAGCATCCTTTTATCTCAACTGCTTCTCCTATGCCACAACCCTGCAGCCCAGGAATGAACAGCTAAGTACCTGTCAGTACAGTCTGTGTTGTCCACGACTCTAGAACCGAGATACCCCCTGTAACACCATCCCACGTAGGGTCTACAACGAGAGTAGTTACATCGGTAGACTCATACCTTCAAGAACATTGCTCGAGTGCCATTAGGAAAGCACGAATACCAAGTAGAGTAATAGTATTATGTGACATTCTGGACAATAGATTATTGTTGTGAAGAACTCAGAGACACATTTGGTTTAGTGCCATTTATAAATCAAGGACAGTGTACCTTAATATTAGTGTAGAGTTTGGAACTTTAATTCCTTATTTGGCTAATGATTGATTTATCTCATTTATGGTGTTATGCTGAATCGTGTATCTGATACCATATGTCACTCTAACATACATACACAGGAACCCACCACCATATTATCTCATTACAGTATTATAATGTGTATCAAGGTGTTGGTCGTTTTCCTTGTTGAGTTAGAGTGCTAATTAGACCAAATACATTAGTTACAACTTAAGAGTGGAGCCAAGTGTGGCCGGAATAATACAAGTATCTCAGATTTTCCCGGGGAAAATTTCCCTTATCGGAGTACTGTGAACTTCCGGGGCTCCACTGGCCCTCTGTGAAGAAACTTCAACTATAGATCACAATCCACCCCTGGGGATTCTTAACGAGCCATTTTCAAGTTTCTCTAACAGTTGGCTATTAGAATTGGGGGATCCCATCCTCATTTCTTTTTAACTTACCACAAAGTGGGTTGCCCGCCCGGGATTGTTCACTACTACAAATTGGTTGCCTGTCCGGTCCTGTGCACCACAAATTGGTTGCCCGTCCGTTCCTGTTCACTACAAATTGGGTTGCCCGTCCGGTCCTGTTCACCACCAATAGGTGGCTGTGGCCGAATTTTTTTTCTAAAGACCCCAATACTCATTGATGTCTTGCCACTACGGGATCTTGTAGGTGTAGATAACGGACACAGGTATTACTAGCAATAGGTCCCCTGCCCCTAGAATAACTCTATAATTGAAACAGCATTTTAAGAGGTATTGAATGATCTACATGTGCTGATGTAAATGCTTATGTAAATTAGTGTTTGATTGATTAACCTGCTGATCTTCCTACCTGTTCACCTTACAGTAATTCTCTGACCTCTAAAAATATCTACTCTGCTATAGAACATCTATTCTGGTTCGGAATAAATATTCTGTTTAAAATATCTAGTTTTGAATAGAACTATCGACAGATTTTAGGTACTATCAGTAGAGTAGACATAATTCTAGAATGGCAGAGGCTGCTAAGTTGAGAAATCAGTTTATGGAAACCGGGAAGCAGTGCAGTCTCCAAATCCTAGAACTGGCAAATTATGTGTCAGGAGAGTTTCAAAAATATGAAAACCCGAGGATGGAAAAGGAATTTTCAGAGGAAAAGTTGAAAATGGAGAGAGAAATAGAGGAGAAAAAGCTACAGGCTGACCTAGAGAATAAATATAAAGATCGCCAGCATGCCCTTGAAATGAAAAGAATGGAGAAGGAGATGGAGCTTAGGAGAATGGAGTTGGAAAACAATTCCCCAAACCCCGCATTTAATGCCAGCCCTATAGCCGAAGCAAATGCAGAAGCATCCTCTCTTCATACAGGTCCTATGGCGTTCCCTTTGGAACCATTTTCAGAGCACAGCGAAACGATGGAGAGTTATCTTCATCGATTCGAGAGAATGTTCGATATGTGTGGTTTGGAGGAAAGTAAACGAAGTGTTAAGTTGTCCCAGGGACTGCGTGGTATTTCTTATGAGGTGTTTTTCAGACTGCGTCTCGAGGAACTTGACAACTATGAGATTCTCAAACAGGCATTGCTTGCGAGATATGAAGTTGACGCAGAAAGCTATAAGAAGAAATTCAAAAGTGCTAGGAAGGAATCTGGAGAAAACTATGCACAGTTCATAGATAGATTAAAAACATATTTACATAAGTGGAGCACATTATGTAGATTTGAGGACGCATATGAAGGTTTACAGGAAATGATCATCATAGACCAGCTGAAAGATAAAATGTCAGCTGACATGAAAGCATTTCTTACTCAGCATGGAGCTGAGAAACTGGATACAATTATTACCATGGCAGAGAGATTTGAAAAGTCACAAAGAGAAGTTGGAGGTAATCGGCAGAATACACCAACTCCCTCGCAGGACCCTTCTCAGAAGCCAAAAGAAAATAATGGCAACAGTTATAGTAAACCTAAAGAAAAACCTAAAACCACCACCCACAATAGAAACCAGCATGTTTTGAGAGAGGGGAAACCGTATTGTACGAAATGCAATAGGACATGACACCACACAAAATACTGCTGGCGAAAAGCCCCTCCTCATACGGTCGCATGTCTGGCAAAACAGGAAAGAAAGAATATGAACAATGAGGATCATCCTTATCAGAATGAGCCTGAAGACACCAGGTCCAGAATTCATGTGATAGAATCAGTTACACTTAACGAATTCTCTACCACGTGTCTATACGATACTGGTCTACAATTTGATGCAATTGTTGCTACCTCATTAGTGAACCCTGAACAAATCACCGAGGATACAATTGAACCTCAGGAGCCTTTAAAAAGCACCGTCCCGATGTCATTATCCGTGGCAAAGGTAATAATAATTTCTCGTTATGTGACTGGTGAAATAAGAGTAGCGGTCCTAGATGACCCCATCTACCCTGTGATGTTAGGATGTCGCTACTTCTTGTTAGGAGATCCTGGTAGGCCTCTGACTGTCGGCGTCATGACGACTAGACAACAAGCTAAGGAAACTCCAGCGTCGACAACTCCGACAAATCGTCAACAAGAAGAATTGAAACAAGCCCAGGCAACAGACAGCATCTTAGCGGCATGTTTTCATAAACTGCCTAAAGCACATTCACCCCCACATAAAGATGAAATGTACATGAAGAATGGACTTCTCCATCAAAGAGCAGGAAAAGAAGGACAGAAGCACGCACAACTAGTTGTACCTTCTTCTTACAGAACTCAAATTCTGGATATGGGTCATAGTCTGCCATTTAGTGGACACATGGGAATCAATGCTACGACGCAAAGGATTTCTACCCACTACTACTGGCCGGGAATCAATGCAGACATAGTGCGATATGTCAAGTCATGTCCCCAGTGTCATAGAATGGCCCCAGAGCACTGCACAGCACCAGCGACATTAGGGGAAATGCCCATTACTGACACACCATTTGAAAGAGTGGCTACGGTTATAGTCGGACCTCTCAACCGTACGAAGAGAAGGAACTGCTATATACTTACACTTGTGGACACTTGCTCGATGTGGGCTGAAGCAGTGCCTATGCCATCAAGCGATTCAAAGCATGCAGCTGAAGCTTTGCTTGGCATATTTACTCGGTTAGGATTTCCACTTAGGATTCTAACTGATAATGGATCACAGTTCAGAGGAAAGCTAATGGAAGAAGTGTTCAGTCTCTTCCATTCTCGACAGATTCACACGTCTCTATATCACCCTGCGTCGAATGGGACAGTGGCACGATTTAGCGGTACCCTTATTTCTATCTTGAGAAAATTAGCTCATGAGAAACCGGAGACATGGGATACATATGTACCTGCCGCATTATTTGCGTACAGAGAAGTACCCCATCACTCAACTGGGATTGCACCAGCAACATTGTTGTTTGGACGACCAATCAAGGGACCACTTGAAGCTTTACTTCGTACTTGGACTGATGATCAAGTTGATGAGACAGTTGTGACTGCATCCAACTATGTGGCTGAGTTAAAACAACGTCTACAACATGGTTGGAAGTTAGCGACAAACAGTCTACGGCAAGCTCGACGTAGAATTGCCAGCTACTACAACAAGAAAGCGAAGGATCGAGAAATGGGGGTGGGAGAAAAAGTGCTGTTACTTCTCCCAACTAGTCAGAATAAGTTGCAGATCGGCTGGAAAGGACCTTATGAAGGGACTGAGAAGATTTCTCGCACTAACTATAGGATTTCCATCAGAGGGAAACAGAAAATTTTTCATATAAACCTCCTGAGGAAATATAATGAAAGGCCAACCACCGAGGCAGCACATCTGATGGCGTTAGCAGTGGCTACGGAAGTAGACCATGGAACCACGATGGGTGTGGAGTACCCTCTGCAAGCAAAATAAACTTATTGGGATGTGGACATCAGTCCTAAACTCACCCAGGATCAGCAGCAGCAGATTCAAGAACTCTTAGCTACTTATGCATCTGTAGTTACTGACAAGCCAGGACTTACAGACTTGGCCGAGTTCGACATGAAGTTAAACTACCATACCCCTGTGCGAGTCAAAACGTACCCAGTTCATTATGCAAAAGCGACAGCTTTAAAAGAAGAGATCCAGCAAATGTTTTCAACAGGAATCATCTCTCCATCTGAATCACCTTACAGTGCAAGTGTGGTTTTGCTGCAAAAACCCAGTGGGGAACATAGGTTGTGCATCGATTATCGACAGCTCAATGCTATAACAGAGTTTCAGGCTGAACCTCTACCTGATCAAAACCAACTCTTCACTAGTCTCAACCGGGCCAAGTACTTCACTAAGATAGATCTCAGTAAGGGATATTACCAGATTCCTGTAAAACAAGAAGTTCGTCCATGGTTGGCCTTCAGTACCCCTGATGGTCACTATGAGTTTAACGTTCTTCCCTTTGGTCTGAGTAATGCTCCCAGTGTCTTCACCAGAATGATGAGGAAACTACTCAAACCACTTAAACATACAGCAATCAGCAACTTTATGGATGATATCCTGATTGCTACTGAGACGTTTGAGGAACATTGTAAGGCCCTCCACCTTCTTTTCCAGCGTCTGAAGGAAACTGGTTTGACAGCACGACCAAAGAAGTGTCAAATAGGATTCCAACAATTGGATTTTTTGGGACATACAGTATCTCAAGGATACATGACTCCTCATGAAGGAAATGTGGAGAAGCTGCAACAAGCACCTCGTCCTAAAACAAAGAAAGATATTAGATCTTTTGTTTCATTGTGTGGGTTCTATAAAAGATACATCAAAGACTTCAATTGATTAACAGCTCCTTTAACTAACTTTACTAGGAAAGGGGAGCCGGGGAATGTCAAATGGTCGGCCGAATGTGAGCAAGCTTATTCAGCTCTCAAGACAGCATTAACTGCCAAACCAGTACTTCATCTCCCGGATCTCACCCAACCATTCATTCTGCGGACAGATGCAAGCAACATTGGAATTGGCGCTACACTTCTTCAGAGGTAGGAATATGAGCACTCAGTCCTGTTTCCGGTTGCCTATGCAAGTAGAAAATTGAACTCAGCAGAGAAGAATTATTCTACCATCGAAAAGGAATGTTTGGCATTGGTTTGGGCCGTGGAGAAATTTCAAGCATATTTGTATGGGAAGCATTTTACGGTGCAGTGTGACCATCAACCCCTAATGTTTCTGGCAGCCTCAAGGAACCTGAATGCGAGACTGATGAGGTGGTCTCTGCTTTTACAACCATATTCATTCCAGATCGAATATGCACCTGGAAGATTGAATGCTGGGGCAGACTTCGTTAGCCGACATCCTGTTCCTGATCAGGAAACAGAAACAGAGGTGAAAGGAACCAACGGGGAAGAGATGGATTAGCATTGGAAATTCGGAATGAAGCCGTGCCTGAAATTACAGTTTCTTGGATGACAACTGTCTTGGAGGTGAGCTTTGTGACATGTCTCATGCCCGTCTTCATACGAATAGAGCACGCACCATATACAAAGGCAAGTAAAGATAGACAACAGTGTTATATTGGAAGGACAGACGGCAAGCAGTTTCTTAAGTTTCCAAACTTAAGCCAGACAACGAAGAAATACAGAGTGATTCAGCGTGAACAAAGACTTTTGGCGTTTCCAAAACGTAATTTGGTACCTGTCACCTGTCAACTGGGAGACCTACATCGGAGAAAATAGTACCAAGGCGAGTTGGTGCAATTTTATTAACCCGACACCTGCACGGAACAGAATAGGTCAAAGCGCACTGTTGATGTTCATTACAGGGAACAATGGGTTGTGCCCGCAACAAAGACAGGAAGGATAACAGTATTGTTATCGGTAAATTGGATGAATGTAGGTGGAATTAGTCATTGTCACGTCGAAGGAAATTCTTATGGAGAGGATTGGTGGAGACAAAGATTGTGGAAGACAAAGCAAAAAGCAGACGTGTTTCATTTAGTGTGGATATAATACTTGTCCTGGGAGTGAAGGTAATTAATAATTAATATGCCTTGGCCTCTGTAAATGGATAGAGTTAACAGATAGATGTCTTTTATAGAGAGCACTTGTTCTTTGTGATAAGGAATATATATATATATCAATCTAGAGAAAGGCTCAGAAGATAGAGAATATTTTCTTGATTTAGAAAAGAATTCTTAATGAATCTTTTGATGCGTTAGTCATGTATTTGATGAATGGTACACTTTCTCAGTCTTCAGGGACGATCTATATTTTATAAAAAAAATTACCATGATACTTTCTCAGAGATAGTCATTATATTCTATGTCTGGAAAATTATGTTCTAAAGTGTATTGCGTGTTCTGACTCTATATGATTTTGTGTTACAATAATTCATGTTTTATTTGTGAATGATACTTTCCTAAAACATACCCTGTAAGATTTTAGATGTGTATTAATGATTATGGGAATATGGGAAAATGATGAAGGGTTAGGCGGGTAATTTCCCGGAAGAAGGAAAGCATGGACAAAGCAGTGGGCTCATATCGTTCTATGGACAAGAAAAGGACTAGCCTGCATAACGCCTGAAGGAAGAGGACATGTCGTGCCAGTAGGTGAGGTGGACACCTCCAACTGAGATTATAAACAACATCAGGCACATAGGATAGCCAGGCTGGACTACCCTGAGCTAAGAAAATGATCCCTTCTTACTTCTCTTATATTTTTCCCCTAACCCAACTCTTAGGTGAGATAGCTATATGGTTTTTGGTCCTATTTCTCAAGGGTGGTGGTTACGTTGAAGACAAAAACTGGGCAGAGACCTGTATGCTGATGGTGGTCATTCAGGAGGAACAGCATCCTTTTACCTCAACTGCTTCTCCTATGCCACAACCCTGCAGCCCAGGAATGAACAGCCAAGTACCTGTCAGTACAGTCTGTGTTGTCCACAACTCTAGAACCGAGATACTCCCTGTAACATCATCCCACGTAGGATCTACAACGAGAGTAGTTACATCGGTAGACTCATACCTTCAAGAACATTGCTCGAGTGCCATTGGGAGTGCACCAATACCAAGTAGAGTAATAGTATTATGTGACATTCTGGACAATAGATTATTGTTGTGAAGAACTCAGAGACACATTTGGTTTAGTGCCATTTATAAATCAAAAACCGTGTACCTTAATATTAGTGTAGCATTTGGAACTTTAATTACTTATTGGGCTAATGATTGGTTTATTTCATTGATGGTGTTATGCTGACTCGTGTATCTGATACCATATGTCACTCTAACATTTATACACAATAACCCACCACCATATTATCTCATTACAGTATTATAATGTGTATCAAGGTGTTGGTCGTTTTCCTTGTTGAGCTAAAGTGCTAATTAGACCAAATACATTAGTTACAACTTAAGAGTGGAGCCAAGTGTGGCCGGAATAATACAAGTATCTCAGATTTTCCCGGGGAAAATTTTCCTTATCGGAGTTCTGTGAACTTCCGGGGCTCCACTGGCCCTCTGTGAAGAAACTTCAACTATAGACCATAATCCACCCCTAGGGATTCTTAACGAGCCATTTTCAAGTTTCTCTAACAGTTGGCTATTAGAATTGGGGGATCCCATCCTCATTTCTTTTTAACTTACCACACCTTCTTATTCTCCTTCTTTTCATAATTCGTCACCTCTTCTTTCTTTCTTTCTTTCTTTCTTTCTTTCTTTCTTTCTTTCTCAGTCAAGTAACATACACAATAACACATCGGCGACCTTGTTTGCAGGTATATTTGGTACAGATACATTTCTCATACTATTTCTATGGCATTGAAGGGTGACAGCAAACTGAAATGTCTGTGTATTACGTAAACCACACCAAAACCAACCAATCATGCCTCTTCTTTGTTTTCCTAATTGACATATGCCTGGGTCATTGACATTGGGGTGAGTGACCTTTGTAGCAAGACTACGAGAAAAACAACTAACCATGAGAAATAATGGTGAGAGTGAGTGAAGACCCCAGGGTGGATGTGGAGAAAGACAGTTTTAGGCTGGGGTGTAATGTTATTGGGAGCCCAGGAAGGGGCTACACAGCAGGGTTAAAAGACAGTGGAAAACTTTGACTGGGGAGTGGAAGCTGAGACCGACTGATGTTCGGTTCATGTGAAGTCAAGGGACTTCAGACAGTTGATGTTTTAGCGCCGAACGGATCGGTGGGCTAAGACTTGGGAGTTTAGACTGACGGTGGGTCAGTTCTTGTGTTGTGTTTTTCTCCCAGTGATGAAGGCAGGCTGAACCCAAAGTGGGTTGGATAGCTAAAGGAGGCCTGAACCCAAAGTGGGTTGGATAGCTAGCGGAGACTAGACCCAGTGTGTGGGTTGTGATGTGTGAGGTCCAGCTGTGGATAGGAGCTGGAAGAACTGTCTTGTGAATTTGAGATTCAGCAGGCCGTGAGAAGACAGTGATGTGTGCGTGTTAATGTTGTGAGGAGGATATGGATATTCTATGGATTATATATATTGTTTCTGGATATATAAATATGTTCCGTGGGTCTGTGTTATTTCTGTATTAAAGGATTATGTGCGCCAAAATCGATCTTGTTTACTGACTGGTGAATGTGCACTGCGGGGGTGAGTCATAGTGGAAGATAGTGAGAGAGCTCAATTGACACACCAGGAGTATCGTTACCTAGACAACGACCATATCACGAACTTATCATTAACAACATCGTGATACTAATATTCTAGAATTTGCATAATTGTTGGATGTGTTTGTTATGTTTGGTCAATATATATCATTCATACATTCATTCATTCATTCATTCAGTAGCATATCCTTTGCAGAACCTCGCTCCCATAACTTTCCGGAAAACGTCTCGTCATAAGCAAGATGTCCCGCTCCAAATAATCCATCTGGAGATCATCGCCCACATCCTGCACCCATCTTCTCTTTGACCTTCCTCTTTCTTTCTTCCCGGGCATATATCCTTTCATTGTTCTCTTCAAACTGTCATGACCTTTCAAGTGACCAAAATATTTCAATTTTCTTTGTTTTATCGTCTTTAGTAGCCAACCTTCTTCAATATTCAGATCTTGTCATATGGATTTGTTCTTTTCGGTATCCAAGATATTCTTAGAACCCGTCTATAACATTTACTTTCAAGGTATTTATGCGCTGCTCACCTTATTTAGTAAGAGTCCAGGTCTCAGAAGCGAATGTTGCAATGGAAAAGATGCATGCTCTTAAAAATATAATTTTTGTTGGTCTATCTATCCCACGCCACAATTTATTCAGTTGTTTTAGTCTTTGAAGAGCATTAGATATCCGTCTTTTAATTTCTTTCATTACGTCACCATTGTTGGTAATTAATGACCCGAGATATTAAACATTTGCCACCACCATCTATTTTTCCTAATTAACATATATTTATTTCTCCATAATAGTTTTATCTGTATGCATTATCTTTGCTTTTTACTATATTAAGGCATAAGTTGTGATTTGCACTATTCTTTTGAGTGAAGGGTATTAGTTTTTCTATCACATTCTGTGATGCGGAAAGTAATGCTCTACACGTTCAGAAATCAAAGGCAAACTACCAAAATTGCCTAAACAGTCAACCTGGGGTTGGTAGCAACGTCCTGCAAAGGAGATGCCAGATTCATGATTATCATTAGTACTTGGATCCAATCATAGGATAGGACACACAAATTCGGATCCAATCATACGATAGGACACACAAATGGACATCCAATCATACGATATGACACACAAATGGGCATCCAATCATACTATAGAACACACAAATGGGCATCCAATCATACTATAGAACACACAAATGGGCATCCAATCATACGATATGACACACACATGGGGATTCAATCATACGTTACATCACACACATGGCACCGCTTACCTTGATCGTCAAAGCCGTGAGTGAGTTCATGTCCCATGACCACGCCCATCGCACCGTAGTTGAGAGATCTGTGCCACAATACAACAACTAATTTAAACACAGTGAAACCACAATTTAAACCACAATTTAAACACAGTGAACTTAAACACAGACGCCATAAACAAGATATTGCACAATTTCTTGCCTGGAATATTTCGCTGCATCTCATTAGGTACATATTGCAGAGTTATATATCAATTTATTTTTCTTCTTCTTCTTTCGTTCGCTTGAAATATGTCTATAACTGCAAAGCTGTCTCTTGTATGAATTGAACTGCCTTTTTCAGTTCACACAGCGGTCCATAGAGTTTATCTTCCACTGTCGTCTCTCTAGGCCAGAAGGTTTGCCTAGATATGTTATATTTTGGGCAGTCTTGGAGTATGTGCTCTGCTGTCTGCGCCGCCAATCCACATGTGCACATGGCTGTTTCACCAATCTTGAATTTTGTATACATGTGGTTGCGTAATCTATTGTGCCCTGTCCTGAGGCGCAGAATAATGACTTGTTCTGGTCTATCCATAACGTGGTAGTCATCTTGAGGTTTTGGTGGCTTTCTGACTGATTTGATCATTCTTTTCTTTTGTTGGTATGTAACGGGCACATCAGGCTGTTCTTCTTTGGCTCCTTCCTTAGCCAATTGATCAGCTCTGTCGTTTCCGGGTACTCCACAGTGGGATGGTATCCACTGTATGGTGACCTTATGCTGACTGCTAAGTTCAGAAAGTAGTGTCCTTAGTACTGGCAATTTCCCAGACAGGAGCGCCTCGAGTACTGATTTTGCATCTGTCAATAGCACCACTGGTTGTGTACCATTGCTGGTATTTAGTAATTTTTCTGTTGCTATCTTGATTGCCTCACTTTCAGCATCGTAGTTATGGCAGTACTTTCCTGTCGGTACTCTAGCTGTGTCCCTAGTATTATTTGGGTATTCTATGTACACTCCCGCTCCTCCATTTCGAACAGCATTTTGTGCTGACCCATCTGTGTAGACTCGGATCCAGAGGTCCTGTGGGTATTCTTCATCAAGGAAACTGAGAGTGGCTGTTCTGCGCTGCACACTGTTTTGTTCTTCCTTGTCAAATATTCCTCTCACTTTTGTCTGGATTTGTAATGATAGTCTATGCTCATCTTTCCATGGAGTTCGCTCTGGAATAGTTGTTAGGGGGATACCAACTGTGGGCAGATCGGTGGTTTCTCTGCAGAGTCGTTTGGCCTGGTGGATAAAACTACTTCTTTTCAACCGCCCCATAGCTAGGTTTTCAAATCTGTTCTTCATAGGGTGGCCTGGCAAGCTGAGGAACTTTTCTGCTTGTATTAGCGTTTTCGTATCTCTGCGCTCACTCGGTGCTTGTGTCCTCCCCATCTTCTCCATTTCCACTATAGGGGTTGATCTCATCCCTCCTGTGGTGACTCTAAGTGCTTGATTTTGCACTTTGTCCAGCTCTTGTAGTGTGGTTTTTGATGCCGAACACCACGCAGTTGACCCGTATTCCAGGTGTGGTCGTATGCTCTGTTGATAAACTTTGCTAAGTATTTTCCCACTGGCTCCCCATGTGGTTCCACTTAGCAATTTATTTTGATTTTTTGGACGCTCGCTCGCTTTGAACTCAAGCGTAGTCCCATACACGCTGCTTCTAATAGCACTGGACTGATGGTTGCGTGTGAATTAGCTTTCCCTATTACGAGTGTCTCTCGCCATCGGGCGAACCCACTAAGACTTCAGAGATACTTGTAATTTACGTCCCCAAGTCAAGGACGAGCAGTCAACAGTTTAGTCCAACTATGCGGGGTTGAACCCCTTACCTCGGCATTAGCACAACGGATGTTTTGAAAACGCTCTTTCTCATCCATTCGTCCATGCTGACCTGTAAATGAGTTGAACAAACAAATAATACTTTGACTGAAATATTAAGTACATGGCCGTTAATATTTTTCAAATGTCGAGAAGGTTAGCCCCAAAGAAGGAAGTTCTTTTGTTTGCATAGCAACGGCTGGAATCACCTAATAGGTAATGTTTCGGATATATTTAAGCAATCAATTATATACATGTCAAATAACGTATATGAAGTGCATCTTGTTTGTTAATTCTGTGAAGAAAGACGGCCGTGTCATGGTGCAGTGGCACTTCTTGGAAACACTTGATGCAGACGTCTGGGTACGTTGCTTACAAATTCAAACATATAGAGTCTCCGTAGCGAAGTAGTTAAGCCGCCTACCACGCGCTCCGAAGGTTGTGGGTTCAATTCATGCCTATGATGTACGGTTCACGAGAGCAATTTCTCGGAGATTCCAGGGGGTCGTCGATGAAGCTACGGAGTTCGTGATTTGTGTGCCATTTTCGGCAGGCCACCCTGCGGGGAGAGCCTCATTCATAAGGGATAATACCCGATGCAATGCGTCAACCCTTTTGTAGACTGATGCATATTTTAGTGTCAGGTTTGTTTAAACTAGACAGATTCCATTCAAGGTAACGCATCTTTCACTTAGTACTTCGATTCAGCCATCGATAGGACTCTCAAATTGTGTGACCCACCTTGATCGTCAAACGCGTGAGTGACTGACTTCATGTTCCATGACCACACTCATCACACCGTACTTGAGAGATCTGCACCGCAATAAATGCCAAATAGCGAGTGCGACGGAATGACGTAGTATAAATAAGGTAGAAATCATTTACACCAAAAATGCTATGAAATCGAAGCAATGAATGAATCACTGAAAAACGAGAAGTAGGTTGAGAGCTTTACCAAAGACAACTACAAAAAACAATGAACGTTGCGGCCAAAGCCTTCGTCAGCACAAAACAAACAAACAAAAATCGATTAAACTAATACACGATCAACACTACATGAATGTCTAAATATCAACTCATCTGTGTCCAAGCTTTAGACGGCTATCGATGGCTGTAATGGAACGGATGTTGTGTTAAAGGGGTCAACTGCCTAAAGGTCAGTACAGCCAGAAACTCGGTGATTGGTTAATTCAACCGGTGAGGGAACCCGCGTTAGGGGGATCGGGGTGCGCCCAGGAGAGCGAATGGAAAAATATGGATGTGTCACTCTGAGGCGATGTAACGGGTGCAGTACGCAATTCCGCCAAGTTGGAAACGCTGCTGTGGGCAATATATGTGCAGGCCAGCAATCGTTTGCTATCAAAAGGTAGCACAAGTGACGGTAGTTCAGAACGCAATGAGAAACGACCCCATGCAAACCAACCAAGAAGTCACAGAAAGCAGAGATACTGCTGGTGGTGACTCCCAAGTCCTGCGAAGGACTTGCAACTGGCTATGAAGTTGACTATAAGGTAGCGGATTGGGGGGGGGGGGGGTTGTGGATAAGGGGCGTAGGGGATTTAAATAAAACTGTGTTGGACATTGAGGCCGTGAGGGGAAAGTGAACCCAATTGGAAGATAAGACGGTTTTCCAATGTCTTACGATCGCGTTCGTGAGATGTGCACGATTTTATCGCCGTAACACGTATGTCGGCAACCCCACAGTGGTCGGAACTGTTGAAGTGTAGGGGTACCGGTTTCTTGGCACCACTGTCGATATCGGATAAATGTTGTCTAAATCTGTCCGCAAGACGAAGACCCGTCTCTCCAAGATACCTCATGTCGCAACGTGTGCAGATGATCGCATAGATGACGTTGCGACTCGTACATGAGAAACTCTCCCGGATGTGGAAAGTAGTCTTAGGGAAAGTGAGACTTGTGGTTTGAAGGACATATGGACAAGTTTTACAACGAGATCGAAGACATGCAGTTGTGCCAGGAAGAGACTGATGGGATTGTGATAGAGTGCTATGAACCAGCACATCCCTCAGGTTACGATCACGCCTGTATGCCACAAGTGGGGCTTCTGAGAAGACACCGCGAGTGGTCGAGTCTGCCTTGAGGATGGGTAGATGCCTCATGAGAATATTCTTGGCAGCAATATTATGAGGATGGTAGGTAAGTGAGAGAATAGGTCTACTATTGCGTGGTTTCGGCCTGGAAGAGAGAGCCTCGGCACGACTAATAGACTGGCAGCGGTGAAGAGCTGTAGACAGAACATTCTCCGGGTAGCCTCGAAGGCGGAAGAAATCCAACATTTCGTAGGCTTTTTGACGGAAGTCGTTGTTATCATGACAAAGCCGTCGGAGACGTAGCAGTTGTGAGAAAGGAATGGAATCCTTGCAAGAGGGAGGATGGGAGGAGGTGTAGAGCAGGAATGCATGTGAGGCAGTCGGTTTATAGTAAACCGTCGTGCATAGGCCAGCAGAACCTAAGGAAACTGTTATGTCTAGGAAATTAACAGCCGACGAGGAAATAGTGGAGGTGAGTCTGATGCTAGGATGAAAGTTAGAGAAAAAGGCAATAAAGTCCTGGAGGTCAGACAATGGCATGTCTGAAACACCAAAACAGTCATCGATATACCTCCTATAGAGCTCCGGGAGCCTACCAGTGTATTGACTCCATACCTGGTGTTCAAGATAGCCCATGAAAAGACAGGCATAACTCGGACCCATCTTAGTACCCATGGCAACCCCGCTGATCTGGTCAAAATAGTCCCCATTGAACTCAAATGAATTGAGGTTAAGGACTAACTCTGCCAGACGCAACAATGGTCCGGTGGCTATGGTGGGGCCGCGTCTTTTGTCTAAGAAAAATTCCAAGGCTTTAAGGCCGTCAGAGTGAGGAATAGATGTGTAGAGTGAAGTCACATCTAAAGTAAAGATGTGGTGCTGAGAAGGGGTGGTGAAGCTGATGGAATCGAAGATGGAGATAGCATGGTTGGTGTCTTTGATATATGAGGGGAGGCTAGCAACCAACGGCTGAAATATGCTGTCAAGGAACTCTGAAATCCGTTCAGTAGGACAAGAGCAGGCCGAGACGATGGGTCTGCCTGGGTTCCCTAGCTTGTGTGTCTTGGGCAGCATGTACAAGGTGGGTTTGCCCAAGCAACTATCATGAATTATCAGCGACGTGGCAGAGCTAGGCAGGAGGCCTTGTCTGATGATGGCATTCGTCACACTCTTGACTTCGGTGTTGTTAATGACCGTCCCGTCTTCTGTCCGTGGTCTGTAAGAAGTGGCATCCCCAAGTTGTTTGTTACCTTCCTGTATATACAAGTCCTTACTCCAAACCACTATCGCTCCTCCCTTGTCGGCAGGCTTGATAACAATATCATCACGGCGTTTCAAATGTGTGAGCGCCTGTTGGTCCTCCGCTGTAAGGTTCGAGTGCCTTAGTGGTTTGAATTTCAATTGTTCTATGTCGAAGAGCGTCTTCTCGATGTAGAGATCCAAAGAGATCGAAGAGACGACATGACAACAACAAAACGTCACACGGAGATAACAATAGCAACGGCAGACTTCTTCTTCTTCGTTTCCTTCTCCTCCTCCTCCAGCCCTTTCTCATTCTTCTTCTTCTTCTGTTGCTGCTGCATTTACCGCTTTCTCATTCTTTTTCTTTCTTCCTCCTTCTCCGTTTAACGCAGTAAAGTTTTGGGAGAGACGTCAAAATCTTGTATGCACTCATTCTAATGCTCTTTGTAAGTTGCTATTAATTTCTATAAGGTTGTTCCTGACACCATCACATCATCGTTTACGTGTTCTTCGTCTTGCTCTGTATCCATTATATTTCTTCAATGTGGCCCTTTACGGCATACGGTACCACGGCATTCTTGTGAGGTGACCAAACCATTTTATCTGTTCTTCTTGAAAGAAGTGCACGAAATGTTTCAGACCTAGACTTCGTCTAAATTTCTCATTCCCAATTCTACGTCTCACGGTTTCTCCCGTAGATACCGCTACAGTTTACTTACAGTGGAAAATTCTTATCAAAGAATGGAGCCTGCAGAATTCCGGCGGGAAAGACAATGGTGTTTTTGCTTGCTGTGTAGTAGGCGTTGACTGTTGGAGGAGACATCACCCAGCTGTTGACAAATACACAAACATTATTGTTGTATGTTGGTTGCATATACTTTACAGGATGTTACACTCAACTCCAGTATTTTATGGCTGTTTGTGATTCCTGGGCAAGGTTACGTTCAGTAGTTTATAATTAGAAGATGGGTGCAGGGTGTGGCGGATGATCTCCAGATGAGTGTATCGGACGCGGGACATCTTGCTTATGATAGAGAGGTTTTCCGGAAGGTTGTTATAGGAGCGAGGTTCTGTAAAGGACATGCTACTGAATGAATGAATGAATGAATGACTTTGCCGTTGCTTTCTGAACGACCGGCACGCATACATTTGTATGGGAAACCAATGCAAGGCAGTCTGCGTCCAAATCAACCGCTGCTGTCTTCCTAACGCGGTATGCGGGATTACGAATTGCGCCCCTAATCCTTCGCGGAAGGGCCGGCAATTGTTTTATACAGTCACCTTAAACCCGTGGGCAGGCACGGTAGCGTTTTAGCTAGATGGTCTGTGGTCGTGAGTTCCATCCATATACGAGAGTAAGTTAATTAGTAAGTCACAAATGGCTGTAGAAAAATAACTAAATATGATAACAACTTGAAACCAGTTTGTTTTTATAATGCATTGTCCCTTTATTTCTCAACATAATTTCCACTAACATTGATGCACTTATAACATCGTTTTATTAGTCCTCCCAAACCGGCTGCATAGAACTGCGTGCTCTGTTTCCTAAACCACGTTTTCACTTCGCATTCAACTTTGGCGTCATTCGCGATGTCTCCTGCCAAGGTTGGTTTCCAGTGTATATGCTGACAAATGTTTGTCCCGTAAAGCGGTGCATAGCTGGGTAGAAATAGTTACGAGGGCGAGTCAATAAGTAAGTCACACAGTTCTGTGGGATGGCAGGTAAATGAAAACAGAGCACGCAGTTCTATGCAGCCGGTTTGGGAGGTCTGATAAAACGATGGGATAAGTGCATCAATGTTGGTGGAAATTATGTTGAGAAATACTGGGGCAATGTATGTATACAAATAAACTGGTAATTGACCTCCCCTCGCATGATCAAGGCTTCCAGGTCGATCCAGCCTTTAAGGGGCACCAGGAAATTTCTTACGAAGTAAAGGCGGCCGCTGTGGTACTTACGTGTGTGATAATGACCACACAAGATACTGAGAGTAGATTGGCATGTAAACATAGGGGTCTAGCACCACATACCCGATGTGAATTAACTCGTGTAAAAGAGATTTTTTTTTTTACATGACTGATCCAGTGCCATGGGATGATTAATCGTCTTAAGCTAATTCCCGTATCTGCCATGGGCTTATATACAGTTTTCTCTATGCAATCCCATTTAATTTGATAAATAATAAAACGTGTCTGCTGCTATATTAACAACTTGTAAGTTGATGGAAGCGGCAGTCACTAGAAAACCAGCAGCCACACATTACTGCATAAGGCAACCCAGTTAGTTCAGCGACCGGCAGGTCACCATTTTTCTCAACATGCAGTTCACGTTACAAAACATGTAAGTAAAAATTGTGACATATCCCCACTTCTCATTTTCCCCCATCCAATTTTGTTTGGTCCAAACCCTACTTTTGTTTGGCACTGAATCAGTTAATTAGTTTTCATCTCCGAGGTTTTTTTTTTTTTTTTGAATTGATCTGTGCTCCCTCTTTGGCCCAGCCTACAATCGGTAGCAGACAATATCTTGGGAAATAAATGCAGTCGGTGTAATACTGACCCCGCCATACTGACCACATGACCTTTCAAGTGCCGAATGGTCTATAAAACTATGGATCGAGCATCGTGTACCCAAGGTCGCTTATGGTGTGTAGAAGGATCCTTTACTTCCTTACCTTAAATATGTGCGGTTTTTTAAAATGTCCATGGGCTGCCATATCAACCCTGTTTAGAATTGGTACGAGAAATCTCCATGGGCTGCCATATCGACCCTGCTTAGAATTGGTACGAGAAAATGTCCATGGGCTGCCGTATCGACCCTGTTTAGAATTGGTACCAGAAAATGTCCATGGGCTGCCATATTTACCCTGTTTAGAATTGGTACCAGAAAATATCCATGAGCTGCCATATCGACTCTGCTTAGAGTTGGTACGAGGAAATGTCTATGGGCTGCCATATCGACCCTCTTTAGAACTGGTACGAGGAAATGTCCATGGGCTGCCATATCGACCCTGTTTAGAATTGGTACGAGGAAATGCCCATGGGCTGCCATATCGACCCTGTTTAGAATTGGTAAGAGGAAATGCCCATAGGCTGCCATATCGACCCTGCCTGGAATTTGTACGAAGAAATGTCTTGGGAAGTAAAGGCCAACTGCGTGACATAGAGCACATCATCACTTCATTGCCGATTGCTCTATAAGAATGTGATCCAGGTACCTAGTGTCAACAGTAACTTGATTACAGAAATTATACGCAGACGGTCAAACATTTTGGGCACGTTATGTGAGGTAACTGGAGTACTTGGTGACAACTGGCTAGACAAAGAGGGAAAGAACACGGGGAGACGGAGAAGCAAATATCTAGATGGCTTGGCCACATGGCGCGGTCGAGACAAGAACACAGAGCTGATCCACGACTTTGGTGAACGTGTGAGATGGCGAAACATGACCGACATGGCATCTGATGATGATGACACGATAGCCGTTGCACCTTAAGGCATATGGCGGTTATTTTTTACTTAACTTATTAGTTTAGTTTAGTTTAGTTTAGTCGACGGATCAACATCACAGCACACGAGTGTAACCCATAAGTGCTCCGTTCTACTCCTAACTAAAGCCTGAATCCGGAGAATCTCAGCTCAGTGCACGAACTCCGTAGCACCAGCGAGGATCCTGAAATACTTTTAAAAAGTATTTCAAGTATTTCAGTTAACTTATTAACCCTCAGTCGGTGCATTAGCACAGCCCTGGCAAGCAAGCATCTCCATAAGGAGGACTAGCAGCAGCACATCTTAGAGCCAGATGACTGAAAATGATGGTTCATCGTATGGCATTGTTCCTTGGCATAGTTTATGCCGTGCTGCTTTTACGTCTGCTCATCATCAAACGAACAGGCGGAGAGATTGTCTGGGTCCGCGGCCATCGGTGGGGTGTTTGAGCATGATAAGGCAGATGTGGTCGGGGCCCTGTGAGATCGTGTGTATAGAGCATAAGATCAGATAGATCATCACGGCCTGGAGAGAATGGTGCTGCAGGAGTGACCAGAGGTTCTGGCAGACACAAAGACTCTGAGGAAAGACCAGACGGACATATAGTCAGACTGCTACTGCTACCATTAGTATTGGGACTCTTCATTGGCTGTTGAAGTTGGGGACGGAGCATGTGTAGGAATGTCCCAGTACTGAGATGTCGATTCTTGACTCAACTCATTATCATCATGTGCCATGCCGATAAACGTGGGCGGTCATGTTTCACCATCTCACGGATCACCGAAGTTGCGGATCAGCACTGCGACATTCCTACACATGCCATCGTTTTCAGTCATCTGGCTCTAAGATGTGCTGCTGCTATTCCTCCTTAAGGAGATGCTCGCTCCCCAGGGCAGTGTTAATGCACCGACTTAGGGTTTATAAGTTAACTTAAAAACTTGAAATACGTTTGAAAAGTATTTCAGGATCCTCGTCTTTTTTTTTTTAAATTTCATGTTGTTGTAGTGGCTGCCGGCGATTCTGCAGCGTACCATCTTGTGTTGGTTTACATACAATGGTTTGCGTACCAGTCGTTCAAACTATTGAATGAAAACTTCCCAAGAAATCACAAACCGCCAAAAAATGTTATGTTTGACTGCGGCGTCTTGTAAAGGGTATGCAACTAACTTTTGTTGTTGTGGAGACCCACCCATCTATGCAAGTGGATGGTTTCCAGTTGCCTGGTAGGCTGCAGCAGACTAGTGTCCATTGAATCAATCATTTCTAGAAGAAGTTTACAAGGGGGGTAATCAACCCGACAATCATCTAATGCCAGAGGAAATGTGGTTTCAGAGGGAAATGCAAAGAATACCATGGACAGACAGAACAACCCATTAAACAAGTCCTAAGAGAAACAAATGAAAACCGTAAACTGATTAGAGAAATTAGACGTAGAGAGTCAAGATTTGATTTCGGCACGTTATGAGCAGAAATAAACTGGAGAACTTGGCGACAACTGGCAAGATTTATGATGAAAATGATAATGATGATGTAAATGATGATAGTGATGACGAGGAAAACTTTGCTGATGATGATGATAACGATGACTACGATGATGTTGATAATGGTGATAATGGTTATGATGATGATGATGATGATGATGATGATGATGATGATGATGATGATGGTGGTGGTGGTGGTGGTGGTGGTGATTATGACAATGGTGATGATTATGATGATAGTGATGATGATGATGATAAGTATGATGACTACGATGGTGACAACGGCGATGATGATGATTGTCAAAGTCTTACGTCGTTCGTTTGTCTATGACTCGACAGGTAAATGACATGTACACAACAGTTAGTCAACTTTAGTAAACATGTTTAAATCTCTATTTAATATTGAAAAACCAAAATAGATAATATCACAATGAATAGCGCTCAGCACAGCACTCGTCCGCTCACGTCACAATAACTTCGCTCACACAACGAGAGTATACACAGTCGGATCTCAAATATATCGCAGCACTAGCAAACGCTCAAATCGGTTAAACAAGTCACTTTCTCAAGCAAACAATCAGACACGTCCTTCCTCATCCAAAGCCCAGTCTAGTCTCTCCAAAGCTTTCGCCCTGGGTTCCCTAGCACACGGTATTCACTCTCGTCCCGTCTGAGGCCACTCGTGGTCAGTACTGCGTCGCAGTATTGGGCCGTGTCCTGTCCGTGAACTAAGGGTCAGTCCGTCTGTTGACGACTGCTGTCTCACGTAGTCCAGTCCAAGGGTACACTGTCCTGTCAGTTCAAGGGCACACTACCCTGTCTGCTGTTCCCATGTCCTGTCTTCTATTCCCATGTCCTGTCTCCAAGATATGTCCTCCGTATCAGGTCGCTAGGACTCTGATGATGATGATGATGATGATGATGATAATGATGATGATGATGATGATTATGATGATGATGATGATGAGATGATGATGATGATGATGATGATGATGATGATGATGATGATGATGATGATGATGATGATGATGATGATGATGATGATGATAAAAATATCGACGTTTATAACAATGACATTGAAAAAACAAACCATCTTCTTACTCATTCTGTGGCTTTTTCCTTAACTTCTCAAACGTCTTTCTAAAGCTGTAGTGTATGGACTCCAGGTTATTGCCAAAGTAATTCGATTCATTAATGTGTAACTGAAAATCAGAGATCAATAACACAAATAGATGAAGTAGCTACATTCATTGATGTGCATCGGAAGATCAGAGATCGAAAATAGCCAGAGTAATGTGATTCATTAATGCGTAACTGAAGATCTGAGATCGATAAATTAAATAGCCCAAGTAATTCTATTCATGTAACTGTGTGGATCATATATCGAAGTAATTCAATTCACCGATATATAACTGCACAGATCAGAGATCAATAAATCAAATAGCTGACGTGTAATTGTGTGGATCAGAGATTGATGACATAAATAACTGATGTGTAACTGTGTGGATCAGAGATCGATGACATAAATAGTTGATGTGTAATTGTGTGGATCAGAGATCGATGACATAAATAACTGATGTGTAACTGTGTGGATCAGAGATTGATGAAAGACATAGTTGTTGTGTAACTGTGTGGATCATAAATCGATGAAAGAAATAACTGATGTGTAATCGTGTGGATCAGAGGTAGATAAAACAAATAGTTGATGTGTAATTGTGTGGTACTAAACGCTTTTGGAATTTATCACGACACTTGGAAGACTGCTGCCAAAGACCGAAATTCGTGGCTTACATCATTAAGCAAGGGTGTAGTCACTTGAGAAGCAAACAGGTCTACAAGAGCTGTGGGGAAAAAAAAGACTGGACATAAAAACCACTGCAGGAGATCCTCCTCCTGGAACGTCACGCATTCTTTGCCCACATTGTCAAAGAACATTTCGAGCCAAAATAGGCCTTACCCCCCCCCCCCCCCCCCCCCCCAATCTTAGAACTCACGGCACCATACTTTAAACCCCAATGGATGAAATCAATGGTCATCATCATTCTTGATGGACAAACACCAAATGTGTGGATCAGAGATCGATAAACCAAATAGTTGATGTGTAATAGTGTGGATCAGCGATCGATGAAAGCAATAGTTGATGTGTAATTGTGTGGAACTTTCTCCGTAATCCCGTATATCCACGTGGGGAACACAGCTGCGCGAGATTCGGCAGGGGATCGCGTTGTATTGGTTACTTACGGGGTATGTGAGCCGGTCGCTCAGAAAGCAGTTGCAAACTATTGAGCGTAATCTTGCTTTAAAATGCTGGTGTTGACTGCAACGTCCTGTAACGGATATGCAACTTTAAAAAAAATTGTGTGGATCAGACATCGATAAAACAAATAGTCGATGTGTAACTGTGTAGTTCAGAGATCGAAAAACGAATAGCCGAAGTAATTCGATTCATTGATGTAAAAGTGAAGATCAGAAACCGATAAAATAAATAGCTGAAGTAAGTTTTTTTCAGTGCTGTGTAGCTGAAGATCAGTGATTGATAAATCAAATAACCGAAGTAATTTGGTTCACTGATGTGCAAGTGACAATCACAGATCGATAAATCAAATGGCCAAAGAAATTCAATTCATTGATGTGTAACTGCATGGATCAAAAATCAGTTAAACACACAGCACGATAACAAACAATGCGCAGTCATTCTTTATATGTCATTGCACTTGAACCCTAGAGATGGTGAATTCTACTTCGTTGTTCCCCTTTCGATTGGCATGTATCACACCTAGGCAGGTATGGATCTCAAAGGTCAGTGTGTCCACAACTCTGAAATAAGCTGGTCAGTTTTAGGCAGCAAAAGTCAGTTTTTAGGTTTGCGTGGCCAACATTGCGGTTATTTTGTTGTGTCAGGGTGTCCTATTTACATTCAAAACACCTGTAATGAAATGAAATCCTGACAGCACATAATGTCCTTGTTTCACATCTGATGTCCCTATTTCACATATAATTTCCTTATTTCATAAATAATGTCCTTGTTTCACATATCATTTCCTTGTTTCACATGTGATATCCTTGTTTTACATATGATGTCCTTGTTTCACATATAATGTCATCGTTTCACATATAATGTCATTGTTTCACATATAATGTCATCGTTTCACATATAATGTCATTGTTTCACATATAATATCCATGTTTCACATATAATGTCGTTGTTTCATATATACAATCCATATCTCACATATAATGTCCTCGTTTCACATATAGTATCCCTATTTCGTATATAATGTTCTTGTTTCACACATAATGTCCTTGTTTCACATATAATATCCCTGTTTCACATATAATATCTCTGTTTCACATATAATGTCATTGTAAATGATGTCCTTGTTTCACATATAATGTCCTAGTTTCACATATAATGTCCTTGTTTCACATACAAAGCCCTTGTTTCACATATGATCAAAACATATGTTCTTTGTTCACACATAATGAAACACATAATGCCCTCGTTTTACATGTGATGTCCTTGTTTCACATATAATGCCCTTGTTTCACATATAATTCAATCTATTGCCGAGCAACTTACATGGGTAGAACGGAAAGACACTAAGCAAATCTAGTATCCGAGCATGTACCAGTACGGGTGGAACAGCCAGTTAATCAGACTGCAGGAAACCCAGTGCAGCCGAAAGCCTATAAAACGCCGTCCTCGTCAATTTCTCAACCCAAATACAATTAATTTTTATTAAATCTGTCGTAACTGCTTCATCATTAAATTAAGTAATAAATTAAAGTTTAAAAAACGTTTGTTTGATGTCCTTTACAGGACGCCGCAGTCAACCCCTGTATTGTTTTGCTGTTGTGATCTCTTGGCAAGTTTGCGTTCAGTAGTTTGCCATTGCTTTCTGAACGACAGGCACCCATACCATTTCGTAAAAAGGCAACGCAGGGCAGTCTGCTGCCAAATCGCCCGTAGCTGTGTTTTGAACGCGGTTTGCGGAATTACGAACTGTGTCCGTAACGCCTTCGCCACGGGGCAGATATTAAATTAACTACAAATGAGAAAATTACTTACACTCTGATACTTCTTGTCCAGTTTGTTAGTGTCCATGATGTAATCTGGATAACCAATCATATCGCTGACTGCCAAGGCCTGAAATGAGAAATCACCAATCACATTCCAATGTTCGTTATTTCACATTTGTAGACATTTATTTTCTATTGGACCAATGACAAATCCATTTCCATTGGCACCTTTCCGCCTTGACAGACGATAGTTTGGTACATTGTGCTTCAAAAAGGCTTAATAACTACGACCCATGGCGGTGGCGAGTGTGGCTGGTAAGGCCAATTCTTGCTGCAAATGTTTGCCCACAGTAGATGCATGTGAAAACATGGTCATTTCCACCATTGTGCACCATCTTACGTCTCTCACGCTCTGTGCGCAATGGAAATTGTTTAAAAGGGGCAAGCTTGACATCTTCTTCTTCTTCTTGCAGTCCATGCCGTTTGGCGTTGGTGATCATGTCTGTCCACAGAATATATTCACCAAACAACAACAACAAAACATTTAAGGTTGTCATTTGAAGCCCCCTCGTACACATCGTCACATTCATAAACACGTGCAAAAATACTCACACGCGTACACATAAATCTGACAACCACACGAACCTTGTCGATCGCGGCAGCTCTCGTAGCAGCGTCCATCCAGTCCAACTTGGGCAAGTTTGCGATAAAGGCGTCCCTGATGTTCTCGATCATCTCCTTGGCCTGTCGGAAAACATACTCACAAATGTACACAAGCCAATATACCCTTCCCTTAACCTATCGAAAAATACATACTCACAAATGTAGACGTAATGCCCTTAGTACATAGTCACAAATGAACATGTTCATCATCAATTTAGCCTATTGAACAATTTTTCCACAAATGTACACTTTATGTCCTTAGCCTATCGAACAACATATTCAGAAATGTACAATTAATTCCCTTAGCCCGTCGAAAAACATGTACAGAAATGTACTCTTAATTCCCTTAGCCTATCGAAGAACATGTTCAGAAATGTACACTCAATTCCCTTAGCCTATCCAACAACATGTTCAGAAATGTACACTTAATTTCCTAATCCTATCGAAAAACATCTTCACAAATGTACACTTCGTCCCCTTAGCCTATCGAAAAACTTGTTCACAAATGTATAGTTAATTCCCCTAGCCTATTGAAAAACATTTTCACACATGTACACTTCATCCCCTTTGCCTATCCAAAAACATGTTCACAAATGCACACTTAATTCCCTTAGCGCTTAGCCTATCGAAAAACATGTTCACAAATGCACATTTAATTCCCTTAGCGCTTAGCCTATCGAAAAACATGTTCAAACACGTACAATACAAAACAATGTTTGTCAGCAGTGAATATGAATAACAAAGACACAATGAATAGGTTGCACAATATATTGCCTGCCATATTTCGCAATATACGTTGCGCAACGGAAACTCAGGAATTGGGACAATTAGCGCCACTTCTGTCGAATAGAAAAATGACATAATAACAGCTTTAGCTGATTTTTTAGTTGTTGTTGTCCAATTATGACATTAGGCGTCTTGGGAATGGATTATTGAAATTACAGCGCCTGCGACTAGCACCTTACCTCCAATGTCCTCCATGATTCTTGAGCAGTATTTTTCTAGGATCAAGTAAATTCCCTACCGGTTTGCGAGACCAGTCGTAGGTTCCTTACTGACTTAACCCTTGTATATTTGCTACTACCACCATATCATACTCACGGACACACTCGTTACGAATTGGAGGAATTCAGAGTTTAAGGTGTACTCATTTCATTAGCGGTGTACACTAATTTTTCAAAATAAAACAAATCTTATAAGAACTATTTCTTGGCCGATATTATGCTACCAGTGTCAAACATGGACACTTACTGCAACTAACGACCGCAAAGTCTTTAACAACAGAGATGGCATGTCTTAGAAGATTTGCGGGAGTAACCGTGAGAGATAGAATTAGGAATGAAGAAATTAGAAGACGACGAGGTCTGAAATCAATCGTGCAATTCATTAAAGAACAACAGATTGAATGGTTTGGCCATCTCACAAGAATGCTCTAGTACCATCTGCCAAAAAGGGCCACATTGAAGACATATAATGTGTACAGAGAATGCGGAAGACCACGTGAAAAATATTGAATTATGCCATCAGGAACAACCTCAAAGAAATGAATACCAACAAAGAAAGAGCATTAGGAAGATTGCATCAGAGATATCTACATTTCATCAACTTACACTACACTGAAGTAAACAGAGTCAGAAAAGAATATTGAAGATAATAAGAAGAATGATAAGAAGAAGAAGAAGAAGAAGAAGAAGAAGAAGAAGAAGAAGAAGAAGAAGAAGAAGAAGAAGAAGAAGAAGAAGAAGAAGAGGAAGCAGAAGAAGAAGAAGAAGAAGAAGAAGAAGAAGAAGAAGAAGAAGAAGAAGAAGAAGAAGAAGAAGGAAAAGGGGAATAAGAAGGACAAGAGAATAAGAAGAAGGGGGAAAAGAAGGGGAATTAAAAAAAGAATAAGAAGAAGGGGAATAAGAAGAAGAAGAAGAAGAAGAAGAAGAAGAAGAAGAAGAAGAAGAAGAAGAAGAAGAAGAAGAAGAAGAAGAAGAAGAAGAAGAAGAAGAAGAAGAAGAAGAAGAAGAAGAAGAAGAAGAAGAAGAAGAAAGGGGGATGAAAATATAAAGAAGAAGAAGAAGAAGTTATTTGAAGAAGAAGGCATTTGCGCATCAGCCAATAGCATCACCATCCCCATGGCCTGGGAGAAACAAACTGACAAATGTGCATGATCCAAAATATCCATGCACTAGCAGCTTTTGTTGTTAAAGTGTGGTCACGGAGCAGTTTCCTGCCATGAGTCTATGATATGCTAGGACCATTACGGTTTGTATGCCTTAATCCACGGAAGAATAAGTGGCTAATCTGTCCCTCACTTAGCAAGCGACGAGACCATGTGTCGAACCATCTACCCCTCGCGCTCAAGACATAATCAACGCAGCCCGGTATCCGCTCCGCCAACAATCCCTCTACTAGTACTGAAATTCGTATATACCTTGTTTGACTGCTAATGATTACAGTAGTACTGGGGTTCTTCGCTGGCTGTTGAAGACGAGGACGGAGCATGTATGGGAACGTCCCGAGGGCTGTTATGTCGGTTCTTGGCTCAATTCAACTCCACAACTTTACTTCTTGTAGTGCTGGGCTGAATTGTGCTTGTGGACTAGCTTTTCACTATTAACAGTGTCCCTCGCCATCAGGCGAACCCACTCTGACTTCAGAGGTACTTGTAATTAACATCCCCAAGTCAAGGACGACAGGTCACAATTTTAGTCCAACTGCCTGGTGTAGAGGTTGAACTCGTTACTTCGGCATCGGCACACCGGATGTTTAAGAACACGCGTTCTAACCCATTCGGCCATGCTGGCCTACGTTGTTGTTGATGTTTGTGTGGATGTAGTTAGCTTTGTACCTGTTTCCGCTCTGTGGCGAAGGGTTTACGGCCGGGTTTCGTAATTCCGCATGCCGCGTTCGAAACACAGCTGTGGCCGATTTGGCAGCAGATCGCTTTGCCTTGGTTTTTAAACAGTGGTATGTGGGCCAGTCGTTCAGAAAGCAACGGCAAACAAGTCAACGTAAACTTGCCAGGAAATCACAAAGAGTAACAATGCTGCGGTTGACTGCAACGTCTTATAAAGGATATGCAACTATAAAATGGTATTTGGGCTCTTACCCAGCCACACTCTCTCACAATAACCATCATCAAGTGCCTCGCTGGGTGACATAGGCAATCGTATTTCTCCATATGTACTCAGAATGTGTTAACCTGTGTACAAATGTCTGCCTTAGACATGACACAAGGAGGAGACCATGTCAGGCCTGGATAGTATGCTTGCCTGCTTGCCCCGATGCCGTATGTTCAATTTCGCTTCGTTATTTGGACATTTACTTTACTTTACTTTACTTTACTTTACTTTACTTTACTTTTAGTTTAGTTTAATTTAGTCGACGGATCAACATCACGGCACGCGGGTGTAACCCATAAGTGCTCCGTACTACTCCTAACTCTGAGCCTAAAGCCTGAGTCTACAGACTCTCAGCTCAGTGCACGAACTTCGTAGCACCGGCAAAGATCCTGAAATACTTTGGGTAGATATTTAACTTGAAATTTTGCCCTGGCAGCGCCGTTAGACTATTCTTTTTTTTCGATTTCCAACTGCCAAGGGATTTGTTACATGCGCACCAATCCACTTTACTTTACTTTACTTTACTTTACTTTACGTTACTTTAATTTACTTTACTGGCACATCGTCGTCTGTTCCACTTTTCAGATGGGGCAGGGAGGAGCATGTTGTGTGAAATTCACTGACACAGGAACGGAGCATTATGGGGACGACTCTTTGCCGTGAAGTTGGAACCGCGACTAAGTATAGCCGTCTTGACAGATGATAGTTTGTTACATTGTGATTAATAATGATATAATAACTATAACCCATGGCGGTAGCGAATGTGACTGATCTGATAAATTCGCGTTGTAAATATTCGTCCACAATGGATGCATGTGAACACATGGTCATTTCCACCATCACACATCGTCTGACGTCTCACGGGCTCGGTGTGTGGCCTATGTGCAATCATTTTCTCCTTTGCCTTTATCCCATTTATAATCTTTGCCCTCCATGCAACACGATCAGCGGCGGCGACTTGCTCCCAAGGTGCGATATCAAAGTCTGTATCACACATATCTTTGTATTGTTGTAGAGGTGAACACCGGGATATTTTACCCGTCTGTAATTCACCAAAAAAGATGTCCTGTGGTATTCTACCGTTATCCATCCTCCTAATCCATCGTCATTTGCGCAACACCAACGTATAATATACAAGAAGAAGAACAAACAGATTCTACAAGCTACTGAGAATGTAAACTTGGGTATGCATACCGTTACCTTTGCTTTGCTACCCCCAACAAAGGTCTCTTTAACGAAGAGAGCACCCAGGGCGAAGCCTAACACAGAATCTGTGTCAGTGATACAGATGTGCCAGGTGTCGTCGCTGCCTGTCAGACCTGGGAGGGGTACACAGCAAAGTACGTATCAGGAGTGAAGTAGGGCTCTCTGGGTGGGGAGATTGTATTATATATGTATATAAATGTCAGGAGTCGTCTAGGCATGTAAATGAAAGGAGTGGTATATGTAAGTAAATTAAGGAGTTAAATATGTATGTAAATGTAAGGAGTGGTATTTGTATGTAAACGTAAGAAGCTGTATATGTATGTAAATGTAAGGAGTGGTATTTGTATGTAAACGTAAGGAGTTTTATATATATGTACATGTAAGGAGTGGTATTTGTATTTAAACGTAAGGAGCTGTATATGTATGTAAATGTAAGGAGTGGTATTTGTATGTAAACGTAAGAAGCTGTATATGTATTGTAAATGTAATAAGTGGTATTTGTATTTAAACGTAAGGAGCTGTATATGTACGTAAATGTAAGGAGTGGTATATATATATATATATATATATATAAGGGTTTTTCATTTGAAATCTGTTTGTGTCGCACCGCGCATAATTGCGTACGTTGAACATGATCATGTCATAGTCATGTGATAAGTACTGACCAATGAATAAAAGAGCAAATTCTTATCCCATGACGCATAGATTCTGTTTCTGAGCGTTGAGAAAATGGCCGGGTTGATCCAAAATCCGTCCAAAGAAGCTCAAAGAGCGGTGATTCAGTTTCTTTCATTTGAAGGGTGTCGTCCAGTAGAAATTCATTGAAGAATGCAGGCAGCGTACGGCAACAAATGTGTGTCGAAGAGAACAGGACAGACTGGGCACGAATGTTTCGGAAAGGACGTCAGTTCACGACAGATCTTCGACGGCCGGGTCAAGCGCATAATGTTGCATCAGAAAAAATCCATCGCCAACATTGATGCAGCAGTACAGATGAACCGTTGTCGAAGTATACGTTCGGTAGCGAAAGCATTTGATGTGTCAATTGGCACAATTAAAAAGGTCGTTCGTAAGAAAGTGCAATATCGGAAGGTGTGTTCACAGTGGGTACCACGGATGTTGACCGACCACAAAAAAGAGGAATGCATGGGATAGTGTTTGAACCACTTGCTGCGTTACAGAGTGGAGGGTGATGCATTTCTTTTCCGCATAGTGGCATGCGATGAATCATGGTGTCACCACTTTGGGCCGAGCAGCAAAAGAGAAAAGAGAAAGCATGCAATAAAGCATGCTGGAACACCAAAAGCCAAAAAATTCAAGTCACAGGTTTTCGGTGGTAAGGTTATGCTGAGCGCATTTTGTTTTTTTTACCATGAAGGGCTTTTTGGCCGACTTTAAAGAACCTGGTGTCAACATCAACTCTACCCGCTACTTGCAAACACTAGACAAGCTGCAAAAAGCCATCAAGAATAAACGACTGGCATGCTTTCTCGCGGTGTGATTTTGTTGCACGATAATGCTCATCCGTATGTCGCAAAGATTGTGCAAGAAGCATTAGCAAGGAAGAAGTGGGAAATTCTGTAACATCCAACCTATAGTCCTGATTTGTCACCATGCGATGATTTCCATTTGTTCGGACCTCTAAAAACGCTCTTGAGAGGCAACGATTTTACACTGATGCAGACGTAATGAACGCGGTAAACACTTGGTTCAGTGAGCAACCACAATCCTTTTTTTTTTGCGGACGGCATTCGCCGCCTACCTAAGTAATGGTATGCTTGCCTGAATGCCTACGGCGACATCTTCTGACCAACCCAAGGTGCATAATTCGTTCAAAATGAAAGCTTTGTTTAATTCTATCACACCTGTTAATGTTTCTTTCATGCTTTATAATAAAGACATAGGAACATATTGCAAATGAACGCCCCTAATATATATATATATATATATATATATATATATATATATATATATATATATATATACATATATATATATATATATATATATATATATATATATATATATATATATATAACGAGTTGTATATGTAAGTAAATGTAAGCAGGTGTATATGTAAGTAAATGTAAGCAGGTGTATATGTATGTAAATGTAAGCAGGTGTATATGTATGTAAATATTAGGAGTTGTATATGTATGTAAATGTTAGGCGTTGTATTTGTATGCAAATATAAGGAAGTGTCAATGTATGTAAATGTAAGAAGTTGTATATGCATGTAAATGTAAGGAGTTGTATGTGCATGTAAATGAAAGGAGGTCTATGTATATGCAAATGTAAGGAGTTGTATATGTTTGTAAATATAAGGAGGTGTATATGTATGTAAATGTAAGGAGGTGTATATGTATGTAAATATAAGGTGTACATGTATGTAAATGTAAGAAGGTGTATATGTATGTAAAAGTAAGGAGGTGTATATGTATGTAAATGTAAGGAGGTGTATATGTATGTAAATGTAAGGAGGTGTATATGTATGTAAATGTAAGGAGGTGTATATGTATGTAAATGTAAGGAGGTGTATATGTATGTAAATGTAAGGAGGTGTATATGTATGTAAATGTAAGGAGGTGTACATGTATGTAAATGTAAGGAGGTGTATATGTATGTAAAAGTAAGGAGGTGTATATGTATGTAAATGTAAGGAGGTATATATGTATGTAAATGCAAGGAGGTGTACATGCATGTAAATGTAAGGAGGTGTATATGTATGTACGAACGAACGAACGAACGAACGAACAAACTTTATTTTCAAAGGGTTAAGAATTGGGCACGCAGGCCCGTCTAACATTCTGCCCTTCTATCACTCTCTTCCATACATTATTGCATTCACACATCATTCAAGGCTAACAGAGAACAGCAACAATATAAAACGTATGCATTATAAAGGCATGGGCAAAATGCGAACATCAAAACTACACGACACAGTAACATTAGATAATGGTCTGACACTTATTAGCCATGTGGAATATACTGGCCTACCAAAAGGGGACTGGCTGTTATATTAGGGTTTTGTTGTTATTATTATTATCACTATTATTATGGGGGAAGGTAATCCGTACTGAGATAGTGTTCGAGTAATTTGCGATTATATGAATAGGGATTGGTGATGTCTTTTATTTCTTGTGGAAGATTGTTCCACAGCTGAGCTGCAGAGTACGTTAAGCTTGTTTTGTATAAGTCAATCCTAGGCTTCGGAATGTGTAATATATTTAAACGTTTACTGTGTCTAGCATTATATTTAAACAATGGCCAAAGGTAATTTGGGGCATTCCGATGCAGGATTTTGTGAATTAGTTTAGCTTTATTGAAAAGCAGGCGTTTGCGGAGTGGTAGTAACTGAAGGCGTTTATACAGGCTGGAATTGTCAGATAAATGTTTGCTATAAATTAGACTCATGGCCCGTTTCTGGAGTGAGTAAAGTCGCTTGGTGTTTGAATTAGAACAACCGTCCCAGATTGTAGAGCAGTAGTCAAAGTGTGTCTGAATATGAGAAGTATAGAATAGTTTCCTTGTGTCCTCATCAAGGAAGTTTTTAATTTTGGCGAGTTGGTAGACGTAAATGTAAGAAGGTGTATATGTATGTAAATGTAAGAAGGTGTATATGTATGTAAATGTAAGAAGGTGTATATGTATGTAAATGTATGAGCTAACAAGTTTCTCATGTTCGAGTAATGGCAGGTGATAGCAGAAATGACATGTTTCTCTCGGATATATAATTGCAGATGATGACAGAAATAACACGTTTCTCTTGTATATGTAATAGCAGATGATGACAGAAGTAACATGTTTCTCTTGGATATTTAATAGCAGATGATGACAGAAATAACACGTTTCTCTTGTATATGTAATAGCAGATGATGACAGAAGTAACATGTTTCTCTTGGATATGTAATAGCATATGATGACAGAAGTAACACGTTTCTCTTGGATATGTAATAGCAGATGATGACAGAAGTAACATGTTTCTCTTGGATATGTAATAGCAGATGATGACAGAAGTAACATGTTTCTCTTGTATATGTAATAGCAGATGATGACAGAAGTAACATGTTTCTCTTGGATATGTAATAGCAGATAATGACAGAAGTAACATGTTTCTCTCGGATATGTAATAGCATATGATGACAGAAGTAACATGTTTCTCTTGGATATGTAATAGCATATGATGACAGAACTAACATGTTTCTCTTGTATATGTAATAGCAGATGATGACAGAAGTAACATGTTTCTCTTGGATATGTAATAGCAGATGATGACAGAAATAACATGTTTCTCTTGTATATATAATAGCAGATGATGACAGAAATAACAAGTTTCTCTTGTATATGTAATAGCAGATGATGACAGAAGTAACATGTTTCTCTTGGATATGTAATAGCAGATGATGACAGAAGTAACATGTTTCTCTTGGATATGTAATAGCAGATGATGACAGAAGTAACATGTTTCTCTTGTATATGTAATAGCAGATGATGACAGAAGTAACATGTTTCTCTTGTATATGTAATAGCAGATGATGACAGAAGTAACATGTTTCTCTTGGATATGTAATAGCAGATGATGACAGAAGTAACATGTTTCTCTTGGATATGTAATAGCAGATGATGACAGAAATAACATGTTTCTCTTGTATATGTAATAGCATATGGTGACAGAAATAACATGCTTCTCTTGGATATGTAATAGCAGATGATGACAGAAATAACACGTTTCTCTTGTATATGTAATAGCATATGGTGACAGAAATAACATGTTTCTCTTGGATATGTAATAGCATATGATGACAGACATAACATGCTTCTCTTGGATATGTAATAGCATATGATGACAGAAATAACACGTTTCTCTTGTATATGTAATAGCAGATGATGACAGAAGTGACACGTTTCTCTTGGATATGTAATAGCAGATGATGACAGAAATAACATGTTTCTCTTGGATATGTAATAGCATATGATGACAGAAATAACATGTTTCTCTTGGATATGTAATAGCATATGATGACAGAAATAACACGTTTCTCTTGTATATGTAATAGCAGATGATGACAGAAGTAACATGTTTCTCTTGGATATGTAATAGCAGATGATGACAGAAGTAACATGTTTCTCTTGTATATGTAATAGCATATGATGACATAAGTAACATGTTTCTCTTGGATATGTAATAGCATATGATGACAGAAGTAACACGTTTCTCTTGGATATGTAATAGCAGATGATGACAGAAATAACACGTTTCTGTTGTATATGTAATAGCAGATGATGACAGAAGTAACATGTTTCTCTTGGATATATAATAGCAGATGATGACAGAAGTAACATGTTTCCCTTGTATATGTAATAACAGATGATGTCGGAAATAACACGTTTCTCTTGGATATGTAATAGCAGATGATGACAGAAATAACACGTTTCTCTTGTATATGTAATAGCAGATGATGACAGAAGTGACACGTTTCTCTTGGATATGTAATAGCAGATGATGTCAGAAATAACACGTTTCTCTTGGATATGTAATAGCAGATGGTGACAGAAATAACATCTTTCTCTTGTATATATAATAGCAGATGATGACAGAAATAACACGCTTCTCTTGGATATGTAATAGCAGATGATGACAGAAATAACACGTTTCTCCTGGGTACATAATAGTGGATTTTGGTAGAAGTAACGCATTTCTATTGGGCGCATTATATTTAATGATAGCAGAAATAACAAGTTTCTACTATTGAGCCATGTAAATGTAGATGATGGCAGAAATAACAAGTTTCTACTATTGAGCCATGTAAATGTAGATGATGGCAGAAATAACAAGTTTCTTTTATCCGGTGCAACTGCTTGGTGACAGAAGTTAACAAGGTTCTCTTATCTTAGACTTGTCTTAACAGATGATGATAAAAGTAACAAGTTTCTGCTGGACGTGTAAGTGTAGATGGTTCAAGACATAGCACGTTTCTTTGTCTTAAACATGTAACAGCAGATTATGGAAGAAATAACAAGTTTCTTTTATCTGGTATTTGTAATAGTATACGATGGCTGAAATAGTAAATTTCTGCTTTTGACATATAACAACAGAAAATAATAAACATAACAAATGTCTCCTTTAGTGGACATATAATAGCAGATACTGTAAACAATATAAAATAACACGAAGAAATGCAGCTTTAGAGAACACAGTTACGAAAATCACAGGACGTTGCGGCGACTAGCCTTCATCAGCAAACAAATACATACACAATAAACACGGGGGAATAATATAATCACGGGGAAGACACTTCATTGAATACTTTAAGATGAAATAAACTGGTAGAGTTAAACAGTCTTACACAACAGATGTCTGTCTTTGGAAGTCTGAAAATGAGTCTGACAATGTCATATATAAAACCCATATTTCTGTATGAGTGTAAATCATTGTTGAGGTGCTACAGAGAACTTGTGCTTTTGTATGGATGTGAAGCGTGGACAATAAGCAGTCAAGCTGAAAAACAGCTGATGGCTGTGGAAATGTGGTTTCTGGGAGAATGAAAAGAATACCATGGACGGACAGAAAAACCAATGAACAAGTCCTTCAAGAGGCAAATGAAGATCGTAAACTGATTAAATTAGAGTCATTAGACGTAGACAGCCTACATTTTTTGGGCACTTTATGAGAAGAAATGACTTGGAGAACTTGGTGACGACTGGCAAGGTCGAAGGGAAGAGACCAAGGGGGAGACCGAGAAGTAATTACCTGGATGGATTGGCTACATGGCATGGTCGAGACAGGAACACGGAGCTGATCCACGACTCTGGTGATCGAGTGAGATGGCAGAACATGACCTCCCACGCTTACCCGCATCGCAACTGATGGATGAATGGTAAATCATGGATATTGGACAGACACATTAGGAAGATACATGAGATTCCTGAGATGGGGGTCCTTAGAAGAAGGCTAAACTGCCTACTTCTGAGCAGAATTTATCCATACAGATATAATTTCTAGTTCAGGACATAATTTATGAATATAGATAGAATTTTAACTTACCAGACATAGATTCTGACAATTCTTTTTTAGCATCTCGGAATGGTTTTGATAAAAAGCTGGCAAAGTCGCTGATCACATGCCAAAGCATGTAATTGTTAAGAATTCTGGAATCACACAAACAAGTTTAGCACCGTAAAACTGTCAATGATGCTTCACCTCCTCCTCCTCCTCCTTCTTCTTTCTTCTTCATTGTTCTCCTTCTTCATCTTCTTCTTCTTCTTCTTCAATGTTCTTCTTCTTCTTCATTGTTCTCCTTCTTCTTCTCCTCCTTCTTCGTCCTCTTCTTCTTCTTCTTCTTCTTCTTCTTCTTCTTCTTCTTCTTCTTCTTCTTCTTCTTCTTCTTCTTCTTCTTCTTCTTCTTCATCTTTTTCATTCTTCTTCTTCTTCTTCTGCTTCTTCTTCTTCTTCTTCTTCTTCTTCTTCTTCTTCTTCTTCTTCTTCTTCTTCTTCTTCTTCTTCTTCTTCTTCTTCTTCATCTTCTTCTTCTTCTTCTACTTCTTCTTCTTCTTCCTCTTCTTCTTTGTTCTCCTTCTTCGTCTTTTTCATTCTTCTTCTTCTTCTTCTTCGTCTTCTTCTTCTTCTTCGTCTGTCCTTTATCCCCCCCCCCCCCCATTAACACAGTCCCTCATCCAAACCACACCAAGCCGTCCTACATTTTTCTATCTCCTACATTACCCTCTATGCCCTCCCTATATTATTCATCTCTGTTTGTAATTCTCTTCTCTGTGTGTTGTTAGGTCTGCCACTATGTCATTTGCCATGTAGGTTCCAGACAAGAAAGTGTCTAGTGATATTATCCCCAGGTTTTCTCAGTGTGTCTCCTATCCAGCGCTAGCGTCATTTCTTCACCCTTTTGTTCACTGGGATCTGTTTAGTTCTCTCCACGAGCTCCACATTGGTGGTTTTGTCATACCATTTTAGTCCCACTATTCTGCGCAAGCAACAATTAGTGTATAGTTTCTTTGTGATTCTTTTAGTTGTTCTCTGTGTTTCCATACAGTAGTACCGATTTAGTTGTTCTCTGTGTTTCCATACAGTAGTACCGATTTAGTTGTTCTCTGTGTTTCCATACAGTAGTACCGATTTAACGCCGCAGTTAATAACTCTAAGTTTGGTGCTAAGTTTAGCGTCCTTTCATGAGAAAGTGGATATGTCGTGAGAAAGTGGATATGTCATGGGAAAGTGAGTATGTCGTGAGAAAGTGGATATGTCACGTGAAAGTGCATTTGCCGGCAGAAAGTAGATATTTAATGAAAAAAATGGATACATCATGAAACAGTTGATATGTCGGGAGAAAGTGAATATGTCATGAGAGAGTGGATATGTCATGAGAGAGTGGATATGTCATGATACAGTGAATCTATCATGAGATAGTGGAAATGCCGTGAGACAGTGAATGTGTCATGAGACAGTTAATCTGTCATGAGATGGTTAATTGTCGTGAGACAGTGGATATGTCATGAGAAAATGAATGTTTCATGAGAAAGTGGATATTTAAAGTGAAAGTGGATGTAACATGAGAGGAGGAAATCAGAATGCGTCGTTACAACGGGAAAGTTTGAGAGGATCAGAACTAATGGAAGATCATGAAAGAAGAAGAATGTAGACTGTTTCACATCATGGCATGGGGAATTATGTCTTTTGGAAATAATTATCTTTAGGCAAGACAGACAATCTGTGTTGGGCCAGGTAAGAAAAAGACTTTGTATTTGAATTTATTTCTGGTGTACGGAAGCGTATCATGGACAATTAACAATTTTGTGAGGAATTATCTTGAAGCTCAAAGATGTAGTTATATAGGAGAATGATGAGAATACCAAGGACAGATAAACAGCCTAATGAATGTATGTTGGAAGAAGTTAACTCTCAAAGAGAACTGGATACTGGCATAATAAGAGAACATACCACATACTTTGGGAACATCAGAAGTATGGGGGAAAGCTGGGCTATGCTACGA
Organism: Cepaea nemoralis; assembly: GCA_014155875.1. Classification (NCBI taxonomy): domain Eukaryota; kingdom Metazoa; phylum Mollusca; class Gastropoda; order Stylommatophora; family Helicidae; genus Cepaea; species Cepaea nemoralis. Next base: position 398,974 of record JACEFZ010012301.1, on the reverse strand, counting down.
CAATGGGAAATTTGGAGGAGAAAAGAGACAGGAGAAACCAAGAGAGAAGATGCTGGACGACAGTCTGGCATCATGACATGGATGAACGCCTGTAGCAACCAGAAGGATGTAGACAGACGTAAATGTCTGTATCAGAAATGATTGGCAGTACACAAGAGAGAAGATGCTGGACAGTCTGGCATCATGACATGGATGAACGCCTGTAGCAACCAGAAGGATGTAGACAGACGTAAATGTCTGTATCAGAAATGATTGGCAGTACACAAGAGAGAAGATGCTGGACAGTCTGGCATCATGACATGGATGAACGCCTGTAGCAACCAGAAGGATGTAGACAGACGTAAATGTCTGTATCAGAAATGATTGGCAGTACACAAGAGAGAAGGATGTTGTCAGACATGATGACCAACGTGAAATGGCAAGAGCTATAAGAAGAAGAATCTACCAAGAATAGAAACCTTAACGGTATTTCGATCAATAACTAGGAACAACAACAACGCCGAAGAAGAGCAATGGCACACTCACCTCCTACCAGTGTCGGTAGATGTGTAGTTGGCTAGAACTGAGTTCAATTTAGTCAGAAACTCTGGAGCGTAGACGACCACTTTCTCTTTCGGTGTGACGGTAATATTTACAATATTCAACAAATGTTTCATGTAGTGCACCCATTGTATCTGTGGAAGGAAGGAAAAATCCACCACATAATAGTTATCCATCTCTATGCCCATCATGGAATGGTCACATCCATATAAACGAAGAAACAAAGCGAGTACCATTTCCCATATAGCAGGACCATAGCAAGAATGTGGCTGTATCGTGGCCCCCGGCAAGTGTCTCCATCTCTTGTCTTGTCTCCTGCTTCGTGAATTTGTTGTTGTTGTTGTTGTTGTTGTTGTTGTTGTTGCTGCTGTTGTTGTTGTTCTTATTATAAAGTATACACTCCGCTCACATAACAATCTCTTCGCTCACACAACGAGTGCACACACAGTCGGCTCTCAACTGTCCTGTCTTCTATTCCCATGTCCTGTCTCTAGGCTCAGTCCTCCGTATCAGGTCGCTAGGACTCTGACAACCACATTTCCTCAGCTATTAAATGTTTTTTTTCAGTTCGTCTGCTTATTGTCCACGTTTCACATTCATATAACAGCGTGGATTAGATTTCCCTATTACCAGTGTCCTTCGCCATCAGGCGAACCCACTCCGACTTCAAAGGTACTAGATTGACGTAGTTGTGTAAGTTTCGCTTGTCTTGTTGCTTGTTCTAACATCATATTTAATTTCTTCATTGTCTCTTTCACTCCAACTTGCCAACTCTTCCTGGGTAGCTCTCTCGCCGTATATCCGGGCGTTCTTTTGTAGAACACTCTAATTTGGACTCATCATCGTCAATTCCTCTGCCATATGGCGTAGGCGTTCATGGCTCTCCAAAGATCTCGGTCTTTGGTGTTGTGGATCAACTCTGCTGATGATATTCCTCCATGCCACCGTCTCAATCCGTCTAGCATCATTTCTCTTGGTCTGCCTCTGCCTCTCTTCCCCTTGATCTTTCCGTCTCTTCTCATCACATGACCAAAGGAAGCTGCTTGTCTCTTTCTTATTTTCCTATTGTTGTAAAGTGTTCTAGTTCCGTTAGCCTGTTTCAGGCAGTCGTCGTTAGTTACTCTGCCAGTCCAAGGAATTCGTAATATTCGTCTCAGGAACCATATCTCTGTTGCTTCTAATTTCTTCTTAATTTGTTCATTTGCATTCCAAGATTCACTGTCATACAGCAAAACCAGTTCTTTATAGCACTTCAGGACTCTTAAATTCAGTGATAGTGGTTTATTGCATAAGATACTCTTCTTTTTCTGAAATGCGGCTTTTGCTTGCCCTATTCTGCACTTAATCTCTGTTGAACATCTTCCATCTGACGTTATAAAAGCCCCTCGGACTATCTTTTGGACTACCTTTTGGACTCAATCAATCAATCATGTGCCATGCCGGAAAGCGTGGGCGGTCATGACTCGCAATTTCACTCGATCACCAGCGTTGTGGATCAGCTCAGTGTTCCTGTCTCGTCCATGCCATGTGGCCAAGCCATCCAGGTATTTTCCTCTTTTATTTCTCGGACCATTTCTTCTCATAACATGTCCAAAAAATGTTGACTGTCTACGTCTAATTTCTCTAATCAATTTGTGCGTAGGGCCGCATTGACAAATGTAAAGCTATTGGCGGGCCGCATATGTGTGTGTGTGTGTGTGTGTGTGTGTGTGTGCGTGCGTACGTGCGTGCGTGCGTGTGTGTGTGTGTGTGTGTGTGTTGTATAAAATGTCCATTTTGCTTACAGCAACCTATCACAGTAAGTAATTATTAATTATTTATAGGTTATTAAGCAGTATAAATAAATAATGATTGCAATGTTATTTTACTTATATACTTATACATTATATTTGACAATATGGACACAAACTTTTACTAATTTGTTAACAAGATTTTACAACTTGTTATTATAACAAATATTCTTTATTATCTATCAATGGCTTTAATTTAGACACAAACCGACTACACTGTCACTATATTTGTTGATTTCTAATGAGATGTATGTAACTGCTTGCACTTTTTGGACAATATTCTTGAAATCTGGAGCAAGATTACTTGTTGAAATTCGCATGACAGCATGCAAGTTGCAGTCCGACAATAAAGACCTACTCTTAGATGTGTTGATCTTCAAGGAAGAGAATGCTTGTTCGCAAATGTATGTTGATCCACACAATGATAAAAGTTTAGCTGCAAAGTTTTTCAAGTTGGGAAATGATTCTTGTGATAAAGATCCATAGAAATCCAGCAAACCATCTGACTTGAATTTCTCTTTCAGGTCATGATCTGCTTGTAAGTCAAGCAGCTCCAACTGTATATCCTCTGTGGCTGTATCAGCTTCTGCACTGAAAGGGGAACTGAGAATATTGAACTGTGGCTCTACGTTCTTGAAATCTTGGAATCTCCATCCAAATTCTTCAATCAGTGCATCTAATTGGGCTTTGTACTTTTCAGTCATTTCACCAGAAATGGTTTCTTGTTTCAGCAAAGGGAAGTGAAAAAATAGTTTTCACTTTCTTGTCTGGAGTACAGTGAGAGTTTTGCCTGAAATGATTTTACATGTACATACAATTCATGTGCGAACACACCATTGCCCTGAAGTTTGTCAATTCAGTTCATTTAAATTTTCCATAATTTCAATGGCACACATAAAGTCTAACTTCCACTCTTTATTGACAATATTAGTATTAAAGTCACATGCAATGCCCTTCATCGCTAGGAACATCACTATTTCTTCTCTGAGTTCCCATACTCGCCTCAAAACCTTGCCGAGACTCAGCCATCGAACACTGGTGTGGTGCAGGACATCGGATTGTTCAGTTTCCACATCATCAAGTAATGACTTGAACTGTATGTGATTAAGTCCTCTTGATCTGATGAGGTTGATGATACTGACAACTGGGTCAATAACATGCTTGATATTCAAAACAGTTTTTCACAGACTTTCTTGATGAATCACACAGTGAAGTGGTAATAATGTGTGGTCTGGATATTCTGCTTTAATCTTATCACTTAGCAACTTTACCAGACCTACATTTTTTCCAGTCAAAGCACGAGCTCCGTCAGTTGTAACACTTGCCATCTTGTTCCGAACTAACCCAGTTCTTTCAATACAGTTAGTAAAAGCATTGAATATATCATGGCCTGTGGTTGTGCCTTTGTGTGACTCAACATTCAATAACTCTTCAGTGAGTTTGAAAGAAGTGTTTATTCCACGTATAAATATCAATAATTGGGCAGTATCATGTACATCGGTACTCTCATCCAATGCAAGAGACTACCACACAAATTGTTTACTTACATCTTGAAGTTTATGCATAACATTGTCACTTATCTTATCAACACGTCTGACCACAGTTCTCCTGGATAAAGTAATGTCAGATCTGTTGTTGTTTTTTTGTTCTGAACACATAATGTTTGCTGCATCTAGCAAACATTCCTTGATGAACTCGCCATCAGAAAATGGCTTGTTCTGTTTTACACTTATGTGTGACAGCACAAGACTAACTTCAGTTGCAGCATCTTGAATTCAAGACTGTCTAGTGAAAACAGTTTGCTGTTTCTCCAAAATATTTCACCAACTCAAGACATTTCCTTACCCTCCCTTCGGTTATTAAATTGTATCCGAAATCTGAATATTTTGTTTGATAATGTCTTTTTAAATTGTACTCATTGAAGACAGCCACTGACTCACGACACAGCAAGCAAACTGATTTGCTACCACCTTTTATAAAACAGTACTTAGTTGTCCATTCATAATTAAAAACACGGCATTCATCTTCAATCTTACGTTTGTTATTGACACTCATTTTTTAAATAAAATTCGAACAGTTAGAACTGTACAAAACTTTAAAACGGAAATGAAACACAACCTACTTCCGGCTGTGTGTGAAAATAAAATATTCGGAAAACAAGTAGTAAACTCAGAATAAATTTCAGAAATACATCAAGACTACTACAACAAATAAATTAATTTGAACATTGTAAATGTGGAAATAATTTAAAACAGCAAAAGACTTAAATTTAATATTTTCTTGCAAAATAAATCATTTTATTCACCGGAGAAATATCTGTTTTTCATAAAATCATCCTTATTAAATTTTTCATGTCGATAAATATTTCTCTATATAAAAATTGATAAATTCGCATTTTAGCATAACATGGTTCCAAATGTTGCTGTATGTAGCCAGGGGCCGGGTTGGGGTGAGCGCCCAACCTTGCATAAATACCATAATGGCTCGTGCATTCATCACCTATGCAGCAGAAGTCCAACTTCTGGCCTTCTTGTGGCGGAACTGTTTTAACTAACAGGAGAAGGGGCGGCGGCGAGTCACTGGCGCCGAGAAATATACAGAACGCTCTAAATGTGTATGCTCGTACGTGCATGCGCAGACATGTGTGTGCGTGCCTAAACACCTAAACTCGAGTAAGACCACAGTCTGCTCTAGCAAAGGAAAGGTGCTGAATAAAGAGGCAACCAGCCAGGAGGCGCACCACAGAAATCAGGATGCCACCAATCACGCGCAATGAAATATGTCGACTACGGCTAAATGTTACGGTGCTCGCCCTACTTTGGACCCCCAGGCAGGTGCAGTGCCGGGCCATATGCCTGTCCAAAGAGTCCAACCATAACTACTGGAGGTCCTTCTCAGATGTCCTGTGGAGCCAGGGGACCTGAGAATAGAGCGTCTGGCCATACCAAACAAAGACTAAAACTAATGCACTGGAATGCGAAGGGATTCAGCAACAAAACAATAGAACTAGAAAACATCTTGGACCAAGAAAAGGTAAGCGTATGTTGCTTGCAAGAAACTCACCTCAACGAAAACGAAATGATGTCTTGGAAATTTCCAGTATTAAGGACACTACTTTCTGAACTTAGCAGCCAGCATAAGGTCACCATATGCTGCAGATACAAACCGTCTCCATTCGTGTCTCTGGTTGACCTCTTGCCAGTCGTTGATTCCAAGTGCTTGTAGGTCTGTATATATATTATCTCTCCACCGTCTTCTTGGTCTACCTTATATATAAATTGCCTAAGATTGATCTATGGTTGCAGTAGCAGTTTGCACTTGGTAGGGGGACATAATCATCTAATATTGATGCAAGGGAAATTACTAGAATATGAAAATAAAAATGATATACCTAGGTATAATACCAACGACTCACATTAAAATCTTTCATTTGTTTTAAAGAAATAAAACAATCAATCCCTCAGTCACTTTTTGCAATTATAAGAAGAAAGCTATTAAAATGTTTATACAACATTTGTTTAATCTTTATTAACTTACATTTTATGATCCACTTTTGTAAGTCTATGTTTATGTTTAATTCTTGAAACTATACTTTTAATGATACAATAGATTACGTTAACCACAGCGCTTCCCCTCTGTGGGGAAAGAACATTTTTTTACTGGCCTCTCAAGGCCACCCGCAATTTAAAGACAACTTACTTATATTAACGGCGAAAGACCTTGGAAGTCTATGGGCTTTATGTTGATAAATATGTTTAGAGGAAATGTCATTTATGTTTGTAAATTTCATTCAATTTGAACAGGTAGTTCTTTCTCTCTCTCTCTCTCTCTCTCTCTCTCTCTCTCTCTCTCTCTCTCTCTCTCTCTCTCTCTCTCTCTCTCTCTCTCTCTCTCCCAAATGCTGGTGCAATTACGTTTGCTTAGAGAATATTTAAAATATAATAACATGATAGTAATGCCTTGATGGGTGCCTCCTTCCTTCCACTAGCCTACGGGACACCCTTGGGCAAGGTGGAGTACCCGTTTAGCCCCCCGATCAGGGTTACGTGAAGCCATGGGTGCAGGTGGTGGATGAAGTTGAGGAGCAGCCGACAGATAGTTGTAGGTTATGGTCTCCAGTTTCACGACGGTAGGCAGAGGATCTCTTTTTGGTGAGACATTGGCTACGGTCATCGACCAGTATGGTCACTGCTAGGAAGGAAAGCAATGGCAAACTACCTTCTTTACAGATGCCAAGAATATTATGTACTGCAGTCTTATCGATAATCAGATAAACAGCGTAAATTGGTGCTCCATAGGAGCAGCCTCGCCCGGTAGGGGTAGTCATGTGCACCAGGTGACTCCAGACCGTCATCATGCGACTGGGTGCAAAAGAATATCAACATTGAAAGTAGGAACTTGGAATGTAAGAACTATGAGTGGGGGTGGGAAATTTGATAACATTAAGAATGAAATGAGAAGATTAAATATTAACCTGTTAGGTGTATGTGAGACCAGATGGACAGGAATGGGCATTATTACATCTGAGGAATATAGAATAATCTATTCTGGTGGAGAGAAACAACAGCGAGGAGTAGCAATTATAATGGATACACAGAGAGCAAAATCGATCAAAGAATATTGGACTGTATCAGAAAGAGTGTTACTGGTGAAGTTGAGTGGAAGACCTTTTGATGTCAACGTATTACAAGTTTATGCACCAACAGCAGACAGTAGTGATGACAACATTGATGAATTTTATAGTGATTTAGAGAAAGCCTTCAAGAAATGCAAGAATTCTGAAGTGCCTATCATAATGGGTGACTTGAATGCCAAAGTTGGAAATCAACAGGACGGATGAATTGTGGGCAAGTATGGACTAGGGCAGGGGTGGGCAAACTTTTTGTGCGTAGGGCCGCATTGACAAATGTAAAGCTATTGGCGGGCCGCATGTATGTATGTATGTGTGTATGTATATATATATATATATATATATATATATATATATATATATATATATATATATATATATATATATATATATATATATATATTGTATAAAATGTCCATTTTGCTTACAGCAACCTATCACAATAAGTAATTATTATTTATAGGTTATTAAGCAGTATAAATAAATAATGATTGCAATGTTATTTTACTTATATACTTATACATTATATTTGACAATATGGACAAAAACTTTTACTAATTTGTTAACAAGATTTTACAACTTGTTATTATAACAAATATTCTTTATTATCTATCAATGGCTTTAATTTAGACACAAACCGACTACACTGTCACTATAATTGTTGATTTCTAATGAGATGTATGTAACTGCTTGCACTTTTGGACAATATTCTTGAAACCTGGAGCAAGTTTACTTGTTGAAATTCGCATGACAGCATGCAAGTTGCAGTCCGACAATAAAGACCTACTCTTAGATGTGTTGATCTTCAAGGAAGAGAATGCTTGTTCGCAAATGTATGTTGATCCAAACAATGATAAAAGTTTAGCTGCAAAGTTTTTCAAGTTGGGAAATGATTCTTGTGATAAAGATCCATAGAAATCCAGCAAACCATCTGACTTGAATTTCTCTTTCAGGTCATGATCTGCTTGTAAGTCAAGCAGCTCCAACTGTATATCCTCTGTGGCTGTATCAGCTTCTGCACTGAAAGGGGAACTGAGAATATTGAACTGTGGCTCTACGTTCTTGAAATCTTGGAATCTCCATCCAAATTCTTCAATCAGTGCATCTAATTGGGCTTTGTACTTTTCAGTCATTTCACCAGAAATGGTTTCTTGTTTCAGCAAAAGGAAGTGACAAAATATTTTTCACTTTCTTGTCTGGAGTACAGTGAGAGTTTTGCCTGAAATGATTTTACATGTACATACAATTCATGTGCGAACACACCATTGCCCTGAAGTTTGTCAATTCAGTTCATTTAAATTTTCCATAATTTCAATGGCAAACATAAAGTCTAACTTCCACTCTTTATTGACAATATTAGTATTAAAGTCACATTCAATGCCCTTCATCTCTAGGAACATCACTATTTCTTCTCTGAGTTCCCATACTCGCCTCAACATATTGCCGAGACTCAGCCATCGAACACTGGTGTGGTACAGGACATCGGATTGTTCAGTTTCCAAATCGTCAAGTAATGACTTGAACTGTATGTGATTAAGTCCTCTTGATCTGATGAGGTTGATGATACTGACAACTGGGTCAATAACATGCTTGATATTCAAAACAGTTTTTCACAGACTTTCTTGATGAATCACACAGTGAAGTGGTAATAATGTGTGGTCTGGATATTCTGCTTTAATCTTATCACTTAGCAACTTTACCAGACCTACATTTTTTCCAGTCAAAGCACGAGCTCCGTCAGTTGTAACACTTGCCATCTTGTTCCGAACTAACCCAGTTCTTTCAATACAGTTAGTAAAAGCATTGAATATATCATGGCCTGTGGTTGTGTCTTTGAGTGACTCAACACTCAATAACTCTTCAGTGAGTTTGAAAGAAGTGTTTATTCCACGTATAAATATCAATAATTGGGCAGTATCATGTACATCGGTACTCTCATCCAATGCAAGAGACTACCACACAAATTGTTTACTTACATCTTGAAGTTTATGCATAACATTGTCACTTATCTTATCAACACGTCTGACCACAGTTCTCCTGGATAAAGTAATGTCAGATCTGTTGTTGTTTTTTTGTTCTGGACACATAATGTTTGCTGCATCTAGCAAACATTCCTTGATGAACTCGCCATCAGAAAATGGCTTGTTCTGTTTTACAATTCTGTGTGACAGCACAAGACTAACTTCAGTTGCAGCATCTTGAATTCAAGACTGTCTAGTGAAAACAGTTTGCTGTTTCTCCAAAATATTTCACCAACTCAAGACATTTCCTTACCCTCCCTTCGGTTGATAAATTGTATCCGAAATCTGAATATTTTGTTTGATAATGTCTTTTTAAATTGTACTAATTGAAGACAGCCACTGACTCACGACACAGCAAGCAAACTGATTTGCTACCACCTTTTATAAAACAGTACTTAGTTGTCCATTCATAATTAAAACCACGGAATTCATCTTCAATCTTACGTTTGTTATTGACACTAAATTTTAAATAAAATTCGAACAGTTAGAACTGTACAAAACTTTAAAACGGAAATGAAACACAACCTACTTCCGGCTGTGTGTGAAAATAAAATATTCGGAAAACAAGTAGTAAACTCAGAATAAATTTCAGAAATACATCAAGACTACTACAACAAATAAATTAATTTGAACATTGTAAATGTGGAAATAATTTAAAACAGCAAAAGACTTTTAAATTTAATATTTTCTTGCAAATTAAATCATTTTATTCACCGGAGAAATATCTGTTTTTCATAAAATCATCCTTATTAAATTTTTCATGTCGATAAATATTTCTCTATATAAAAATTGATAAATTCGCATTTTAGCATAACATGGTTCCAAATTTTGCTGTATGTAGCCAGGGGCCGGGTTGGGGTGAGCGCCCAACCTTGCATAAATACCATAATGGCTCGTGCATTCATCACCTATGCAGCAGAAGTCCAACTTCTGGCCTTCTTGTGGCGGAACTGTTTTAATTAACAGGAGAAGGGGCGGCGGCGAGTCACTGGCGCCGAGAAATATACAGAACGCTCTAAATGTGTATGCTCGTACGTGCATGCGCAGACATGTGTGTGCGTGCCTATACACCTAAACTCGAGTAAGACCACAGTCTGCTCTAGCAAAGGAAAGGTGCTGAATAAAGAGGCAACCAGCCAGGAGGCGCACCACAGAAATCAGGATGCCACCAATCACGCGCAATGAAATATGTCGACTACGGCTAAATGTTACGGTGCTCGCCCTACTTTGGACACCCAGGCAGGTGCAGTGCCGGGCCATATGCCTGTCCAAAGAGTCCAACCATAACTACTGGAGGTCCTTCTCAGATGTCCTGTGGAGCCAGGGGACCTGAGAATAGAGCGTCTGGCCATACCAAACAAAGACTAAAACTAATACACTGGAATGCGAAGGGATTCAGCAACAAAACAATAGAACTAGAAAACATCTTGACCAAGAAAAGGTAAGCGTATGTTGCTTGCAAGAAACTCACCTCAACGAAAACGAAATGATGTCTTGGAAATTGCCAGTATTAAGGACACTACTTTCTGAACTTAGCAGCCAGCATAAGGTCACCATATGCTGCAGATACAAACCGTCTCCATTCGTGTCTCTGGTTGACCTCTTGCCAGTCGTTGATTCCAAGTGCTTGTAGGTCTGTATATATATTATCTCTCCACCGTCTTCTTGGTCTACCTTATATATAAATTGCCTAAGATTGATCTATGGTTGCAGTAGCAGTTTGCACTTGGTAGAGGGACATAATCATCTAATATTGATGCAAGGGAAATTACTAGAATATGAAAATAAAAATGATATACCTAGGTATAATTCCAACGACTCACATTAAAATCTTTCATTCTTTTTAAGGAAATAAACAAATCAATCTCTCAGTCATTTTTTGCAATTATAAGAAGAAAGCTATTAAAATGTTTATACAACATTTGTTTAATCTTTATTTACTTACATTTTATGATTCACTTTTGTAATCCTATGTTTATGTTTAATTCTTGAAACTGTACTTTTAATGATACAATACCTTACGTTAACCACAGCGCTTCCCCTCTGTGGGGAAAGAACATTTTTTTACTGGCCTCTCAAGGCCACCCGCAATTTAAAGACAACTTACTTATATTAACGGCGAAAGACCTTGGAAGTCTATGGGCTTTATGTTGATAAATATGTTTAGAGGAAATGTCATTTATGTTTGTAAATTTCATTCAATTTGAACAAGTAGTTCTCTCTCTCTCTCTCTCTCTCTCTCTCTCTCTCTCTCTCTCTCTCTCTCTCTCTCTCTCTCTCTCTCTCTCTCTCTCTCTCTCTCTCTCTCTCTCTCCCAAATGCTGGTGCAATTACGTTTGCTTAGAGAATATTTAAAATATAATAACATGATAGTAATGCCTTGATGGGTGCCTCCTTCCCTCCACTAGCCTACGGGACACCCTTGGGCAAGGTGGAGTACCCGTTTAGCCCCCCGATCAGGGTTACGTGAAGCCATGGGTGCAGGTGGTGGATGAAGTTGAGGAGCAGCCGACAGATAGTTGTAGGTTATGGTCTCCAGTTTCACGACGGTAGGCAGAGGATCTCTTTTTGGGGAGACATTGGCTACGGTCATCGACCAGTATGGTCACTGCTAGGAAGGAAAGCAATGGCAAACTACCTTCTTTACAGATGCCAAGAATATTATGTACTGCAGTCTTATCGATAATCAGATAAACAGCGTAAATTGGTGCTCCATAGGAGCAGCCTCGCCCGGTAGGGGTAGTCATGTGCACCAGGTGACTCCAGACCGTCATCATGCGACTGGGTGCAAAAGAATATCAACATTGAAAGTAGGAACTTGGAATGTAAGAACTATGAGTGGGGGTGGGAAATTTGATAACATTAAGAATGAAATGAGAAGATTAAATATTAACCTGTTAGGTGTATGTGAGACCAGATGGACAGGAATGGGCATTATTACATCTGAGGAATATAGAATAATCTATTCTGGTGGAGAGAAACAACAGCGAGGAGTAGCAATTATAATGGATACACAGAGAGCAAAATCGATCAAAGGATATTGGACTGTATCAGAAAGAGTGTTACTGGTGAAGTTGAGTGGAAGACCTTTTGATGTCAACGTCTTACAAGTGTATGCACCAACAGCAGACAGTAGTGATGACAACATTGATGAATTTTATAGTGATTTAGAGAAAGCCTTCAAGAAATGCAAGAATTCTGAAGTGCCTATCATAATGGGTGACTTGAATGCCAAAGTTGGAAATCAACAGGACGGATGCATTGTGGGCAAGTATGGACTAGGGCAGGGGTGGGCAAACTTTGTGTGCGTAGGGCCGCATTGACAAATGTAAAGCTATTGGCGGGCCGCATGTATATATATATATATATATATATATATATATATATATATATATATATATATATATATATATATATATATATATATATATATATTGTATAAAATGTCCATTTTGCTTACAGCAACCTATCACAATAAGTAATTATTATTTATAGGTTATTAAGCAGTATAAATAAATAATGATTGCAATGTTATTTTACTTATATACTTATACATTATATTTGACAATATGGACAAAAACTGTTACTAATTTGTTAACAAGGTTTTACAACATGTTATTATAACAAATATTCTTTATTATCTATCAATGGCTTTAATTTAGACACAAACCGACTACACTGTCACTATATTATGTTGATTTCTAATGAGATGTATGTAACTGCTTGCACTTTTTGACAATATTCTTGTAATCTGGAGCAAGTTTACTTGTTGAAATTCGCATGACAGCATGCAAGTTGCAGTCCGACAATAAAGACCTACTCCTAGATGTGTTGATCTTCAAGGAAGAGAATGCTTGTTCGCAAATGTATGTTGATCCAAACAATGATAAAAGTTTAGCTGCAAAGTTTTTCAAGTTGGGAAATGATTCTTGTGATAAAGATCCATAGAAATCCAGCAAACCATCTGACTTGAATTTCTCTTTCAGGTCATGATCTGCTTGTAAGTCAAGCAGCTCCAACTGTATATCCTCTGTGGCTGTATCAGTTTCTGCACTGAAAGGGGAACTGAGAATATTGAACTGTGGCTCTACGTTCTTGAAATCTTGGAATCTCCATCCAAATTCTTCAATCAGCGCATCTAATTGGGCTTTGTACTTTTCAGTCATTTCACCAGAAATGGTTTCTTGTTTCAGCAAAGGAAAGTGACAAAATATTTTTCACTTTCTTGTCTGGAGTACAGTGAGAGTTTTGCCTGAAATGATTTTACATGTACATACAATTCATGTGCGAACACACCATTGCCCTGAAGTTTGTCAATTCAGTTCATTTAAATTTTCCATAATTTCAATGGCAAACATAAAGTCTAACTTCCACTCTTTATTGACAATATTAGTATTAAAGTCACATTCAATGCCCTTCATCGCTAGGAACATCACTATTTCTTCTCTGAGTTCCCACACTCGCCTCAACACCTTGCCGAGTCTCAGCCATCGAACACTGGTGTGGTACAGAACATCGGAATGTTCAGTTTCCAAATCGTCAAGTAATGACTTGAAGTGTCTGTGATTAAGTCCTCTTGATCTGATGAGGTTGATGATACTGACAACTGGGTCAATAACATGCTTGATATTCAAAACAGTTTTTCACAGACTTTCTTGATGAATCACACAGTGAAGTGGTAATAATGTGTGGTCTGGATATTCTGCTTTAATCTTATCACTTATCAATTTTACCAGACCTACATTTTTTCCAGTCAAAGCACGAGCTCCGTCAGTTGTAATACTTGCCATCTTGTTCCGAACTAACCCAGTTCTTTCAATACAGTTAGTAACAGCATTGAATATATCATGGCCTGTGGTTGTGTCTTTGAGTGACTCAACACTCAGTAACTCTTCAGTGAGTTTGAAAGAAGTGTTTATTCCACGTATAAATATCAATAATTGGGCAGTATCATGTACATCGGTACTCTCATCCAATGCAAGAGACTACCACAAAAATTGTTTACTTACATCTTGAAGTTTATGCATAACATTGTCACTTATCTTATCAACACGTCTGACCACAGTTCTCCTGGATAAAGCAATGTCAGATCTGTTGTTGTTTTTTTTGTTCTGGACACATAATGTTTGCTGCATCTAGCAAACATTCCTTGATGAACTCGCCATCAGAAAATGGCTTGCTCTGTTTTACAATTATGTGTGACAGCACAAGACTAACTTCAATTGCAGCATCTTGAATTCAAGACTGTTTAGTGAAAACAGTTTACTGTTTCTCCAAAATATTTCACCAACTCAACGCATTTCCTTTCCCTCCCTTTGGTTGTGAAATTGTATCCGAAATCTAAATATTTTGTTTGATAATGTCTTTTTAAATTGTACTCATTGAAGACAGCCACTGACTCACGACACAGCAAGCAAACTGATAAGCTACCACCTTTTATAAAACAGTAGGCCTACTTAGTTGTCCATTCATAATTAAAAACACGGCATTCATCTTCAATCTTACGTTTGTTATTGACACTCATTTTTTTAAATAAAATTCGAACAGTTAGAACTGTACAATACTTTAAAACGGAAATGAAACAAAACCTACTTTCGGCTGTGTGTGAAAATAAAATATTCGGAAAACAAGTAGTAAACTCAGAATAAATTTCAGAAATATATCAAGACTACTACAACAAATAAATTAATTTGAACATTGTAAATGTGGAAATAATTTAAAACAGCAAAAGACTTTTAAATTTAATATTTTCTTGCAAATTAAATCATTTTATTTACCGGAGAAATATCTGTTTTTCATAAAATCATCCTTATTAAATTTTTCATGTCGATAAATATTTCTCTATATAAAAATCGATAAATTCGCATTTTAGCATAACATGGTTCCAAATGTTGCTGTATGTAGCCAGGGGCCGGGTTGGGGTGAGCGCCCAACCTTGCATAAATACCCTAATGGCTCGTGCATTCATCACCTATGCAGCAGAAGTCCAACTTCTGGCCTTCTTGTGGCGGAACTATTTTAACTAACAGGAGAAGGGGCGGCGGTGAGTCACTGGCGCCGAGAAATATACAGAACGCTCTAAATGTGTATGCTCGTACGTGCATGCGCAGACATGTGTGTGCGTGTCTATACACCTAAACTCGAGTAAGACCACAGTCTGCTCTAGCAAAGGAAAGGTGATGAATAAAGAGGCAACCAGCCAGGAGGCGCACCACAGAAATCAGGATGTCTAATAATAATAATAATAATAAGTCTTTATTTTCAGAGGGTTAAGAATTGGGCACGCAGGCCCGTCTGACATTCTGCCCTTCTTCTCTATTTCCTCTCATACATTCTTTCATTCAACATCACTTATGAAGCAACTTTTGACAACAAAAGAACATTAAAACGCATGAAAAATAATCAATAACAAATGACTCACTGAGGCAGTGTTTAACATGGGCATTATAAATACCTAAGGAGGGTGCCTATAACAGAGTAGCTCTGTTAAAGGGTTTAGATAGATGGCATGGCGTGCAAAGGGAAAGGGTCTAGCATATGATGCACGCGTGAGCACCCCGTTGATAAGTAACTAGGGACGCTCATGCGCTGACGTAGGGGTAGCAAATAAGTTAGTTACCACCAACATCTCGGGCCAGCAGGACGTGTGTCTACATCTAGATAGCATGTTACGTTTTTGATGAAGATGTCTACTGCTTTTGAAATGAAATAAATTTAGACATCCAGTAACTACTGTTTGGCCTTAGTGTTAGCACTGTTGCATTCAGCTCCAGCACTGCCATATGCCACCAATCACGCGCAATGAAATGTGTCGACTACTGCTAAATGTTACTGTGCTCGCCCTTCTTTGGACCCCCAGGCAGGTGCAGTGCCGGGCCATATGCCTCGAAAGAGTCCAACCACAACTACTGGAGGTCATTCTCAGATGTCCTGTGGAGCCAGGGGACCTGAGAATAGAGCATCTGGCCATACCAAACAAAGACTAAAGCTAATGCACTGGAATGCGGAGGGATTCAGCAACAAAACAATAGAACTAGAAAACATCTTGGACCAAGAAAAGGTAAGCGTAAGGTGCTTGCAAGAAACTCACCTCAACGAAAACGAAATGATGTCTTGGAAATTGCTAGTATTAAGGACACTACTTTCTGAACTTAACAGCCAGCATAAGGTCACCATACAGTGGATACCATCCCACTGTGGAGTATCCGGAAACGACAGAACTGATTGATTGGCTAAGGAAGGAGCAAATGAAGAACAGCCTGATGTGCCCGTTACCACCAAAAGAAAAGAATGATCAAATCGATCAGAAAGCCACCATAACCTGCTCAAGACGACTACCACGTTATGGACAGACCATAACAAGTCATTATTCTGCTCCTCAGAACAGGACACAATGGATTACGCAACCACATGTATACAAGATTCAAGATTGGTGAATCAGCCATGTGCACGTGTGGATTATCACCGCAGACAGCAGAGCACATACTCAAAGACTGCCCAAATTACAACATGTCTAGGCTAACCTTCTGGCCAAGAGAGACGACAGTGGAACTAAAAAGGACAGGTAAATTCACACAAGAGGCAACATTACAGTTATAGTATTTAAGGCGAACGAAAGAAGAAGAAGAAGAAGAAGCATTACATTACGAAGGCCAAGGACTGTTTACAAAAATTGATAATTAGAAAGAAATCTTATCAAAAATGTTGAAACAATCATAACGGTACATGAAATTCTTTAAAATTCAACAACATAACTTAAAAACGAAGTAAAAATTATTATTCCTAAATGCCCTCGCGGGCCGCATAAAATCAGGTGGCGGGCCGCATGCGGCCCGCGGGCCGTAATTTGCCCACCCCTGCTGTAGTACATGGTCATTGGTTTTTCTGTCTGTCCATGGTATTCTTTGCATTATTCTCAGAAACCACATTTCTGCAGCCATCAGATGTTTTTCAGCTTTACTGCACATTGTCCAAGTTTCACATCCATACAGAAGAACAGGCTCTATGTATCTCAACACTCTTTTTCTCGTTTCAGCTGACATCTTTTCATTGGCCAGAATGTTTTTCTTTTGGACTACCTGTAAGAAAAGAAGAAACAGGGGACAGGTGAACAGCTGCAAGTATTCTGATTACATTTTTGTTGTCAAACTAGGTCACTCACCTCAGGAAATGATTTGGACACATTTGCCAGGTCGTAGACATGATAGTTCTTGGTCTCGTCCCGTCTCTCGTCTTGTGGAACTGTGATCTGAGATGTAGCACAGCAATTGGTAAACGTAAAATTTTATGCCAGGCAAGAAATTGTGCAATATATTGCTTGTGGCTCCTGTGTTTAGACGTCAACTGTGTGTTCTTGTTCTGTGTCTATTATATCTGTGTGTGTGTTACTGTTGTGTTATATATACAAGTATCATTTCATTCATGTATATACATTCTATTTGTTTTTACATTCCTCCACCTCTACTTCTTCTTCTTCTTCTTTTTCTTCTTCTTCTATAACCACTGCTTCGTTTTCATTAACCTCGTCCTCTTCTCCTTCCCCCTCTCCTTCTTCTTGTTCTTTTTCTTCTTCTATTACTGCTATCACCGCTACTTCTTTTTCACTTTCGTATTCCTACGGCTCCTAATATTGCTCCTCCTCCCTCTCTTCCTCTTCACACTTCTTCTAATCCTCCTTTATCTTTTCCTCCTCCTCCTTCTACTATTTATTTTCCACTTCTTCTTTTCTTCTTCCTACTCCACCGGCACCAATAACAGCTGCAACGTAATAGCCAATCATTAAATTTAAATAAATATGTCTCAGATCAGTCATGGCAAGTACTCACGTTAGCGAGGACAGTCTCAAACTCGATGACCTCAATCATCCGCTCCCTGGTGAACGTATCATTAGGAGCGCCCAACAGGTGAAATACATCGACCATATACTTCAAGTAGGCGGACAGTACCTGGGAACACACATATATTTAGCACAGTCCTTTCAATGAACAAGGGTATCGAAAATAGGGAAGTTGGTTATTGCTAAACTGGTACTGTAGTCCAAATGCACAAATTATGACTATAGTGTGTGTGTTTTTTTTTTTTTGTTTTTTTTTTGGCCTCAATATAAAATTCAATATCTCAGTAACAAACTGAGGTAAAATTATGAGATTTAGCATATAACCTTATCATTATGTCCACCCAAAAAAAAAAATTTGTTCTGGAGATTGTACAGCAGATTTCAATGTTTGTTTATATGTGGTATATAATTTATGGCTCCCGCATTCATTCCATCATTTTAAGAGTATTACAGCTTCAACAAGACACACCCCCGCTATTTTTGAATTTTGTCTGGCGGTTTCCGTTTTGGCAGACTGAGGGAATTTATATGGGATAGTTCAGAGGTGTCGTCAAACTGTGGGTTCTTTCATGAAATGTGATTATATAAATAAACTAGCTGGCTCGGCCCGGCTCCTGGCGGGGATCTATCTATCTATCTATCTATCTATCTATCTATCTATCTATCTATCTATCTATCTATCTATCTATCTATCTATCTATCTATCTATCTATCTATCTATCTATCTACCTGCCTATCTACCTACCTACCTACCTACCTTCCTATCTATCTATCTATCTATCTATCTATCTGTCTGTCTGTCTGTCTATCTATCTGTATGTCTGCCTGCCTGCCTGCCGGCCAACCCACCCACCTACCTTTCTGCCTACCTACCTACCTTTCTGTCTGTCTGTCTGTCTGTCTGTCTGTCTGTCCGTCCGCCCGCGCTATTAAATATTGATAAAAGTTACTGGTAAAAACGTCAGAACCATGTGTTGAAAGAGGAAGAGGACTATTGGAGAAAGGATGGATTGAATTTTATGCAATCATCAACCTACTGGAATCGTCCGACACAGATTAAGGTCTGAGCAGATCGCAGACCTTAATCTACGTACACACTTACTGGGATATTTTGCTCCAACTATTCAGACGAATTGCAGGCCCTAAACATTACAGCATCAGCATCAGCTGAAGAAACAAGAAGGAAATGAAAAATAAGGTAAGAAATATATTCCTTCTACTTTCCTGTTAATTTACAAATTATTTACCCCGTGCCTCTGTAAATTCTCTGTCTTTACTAATATTACACATTGCACCCCTCTCGGGATTCTCCGTGGTGAAGTGGTCAAGCCGTCTGACTCGGGCTCCGAAGGTTGTATGTTCGATTCCGGGCCGTGTCCTTCATTTCACGAGTGCATTTTTTCGGAGACTCCCGAGGGTCGTCGCTGGAGCTACGGAGTTCGTGCTTTGTGCGACGCTTTCCGCGCTGTGGAAAGAAACTGAGCCATACGGGATAAAAACCCGGTGCAATGCAGCCGACCCTGTCGATTGTAAGCTACTTCTTGCATTGCACCCATTCCCATACGAATCCGGATACGCCTTTGTGTGTCATCTGAATTTGCAGGTCCCCATTACCGTAAACATAACTTTTTTTTAGCGAGAAATCACTAGTTGTTCAGCAAAACATCAAAGGAATGTCGCCGCTTTTGATGATTTAAGTTGTTTTTGGACCTATCAAAGACATATTCCTTGGGTGGGGGTAAACATAAGACGGCTGGAAAAAATTCATAACGATGCAACAGACAGTTTTCAAAATAATTGATCGTGAATGAAGGCATTCAAATCGGAACATACTATAGGAGCTTGACTGAAGGAAAGAAATTTACGAGTACAAATACAGGCTAGCGTTTCGTACCGAAGTCTTCATCAATGAGCAAGAAAATAAAATATAAAAAGGTAATATGATTAATCTGTGACTTTGTGATGCCGAATGAAGTTTTCTTTGTTTTAGTCTGGGCTATTATTTTTAACTTTGCTTTATATTTCCTTGTTCATTGATACAGATTTCTATTCTACTGTAAAAGTAATGGTAAATGAAGGAGATTGTGAAAGTAATGATAAATTCAAGAGATTGTGAAAGTAATGATAAATGAAGGAAGATTGTGAAAGTGATGATAAATGAAGGGAGCTTGTGAAAGTAATGATAAATGAATGGAAATTGTACAAGTATTGATAAATGAAGGGAGATTATGATGAAAGTAATGATAAATGAAGGGATATGGAGATTGTGAAAGTAATGATAAATGAATGGAGATTGTGAAAGTAATAATAAAAGAAGGGAGATTGTGAAAGTAATGATAAATGAATGGAAATTGTACAAGTAATGATAAATGAAGGGAGATTATGATGAAAGTAATTGTCAAAGTCTCACATCTGAGGTTGCGACGCGTTGTCTGTGTCAACGCCAGGCAACATAACAACGCGCAACCCTGAGTGATGGTAAACACTGCAGAGGGAATGCGGCGTCTTCGACGACGCCCGTATAAGCAGCCAAGCACAGCAACTGAACGACGCTTAAACAACCGCTGATCAGCGGTACACCCCGTGAACCTTGCAGGGGTCACACCAGCTGACTTAAGCGCCGACTAGCGTGTAGAACGAAAGGCCAGGCAGACTGGGTGAGGCGTTTGTATGAACAGGTCGCATGAGTCTGCGAGTGGTTTTGAATCTGCATTGAGAGCTAGCCTGTGTGACAGTGGGAGACTGGTTCGAACGCTTGAGTATTTTGGCTTGTAAGTGATATGTATATTGATTGCATGTATCCTTATGTATTGTATTGATATTGTTCATGCTGTAATGATTGCTATGGATTGTCATTGCGCGATGTCTGTGCGATAATGAATGCAGCGCATAAATAAAGCTTGTAAATAACAGTTTCGGATATTCACTTTGTGTGATTTGATAGTTTGATACTGCTTCACACTTGCCAGAAAACGAGCTACTTATCTTGCTCTACGCAAGACTCTGACAAGTGCGAACGTGGGCTTCTCGTCCGGGTTTTGAACTGAATGCGAACTTGTAGATTTCTTTTTGTCCGAGTTTTTGAATCGAATGTGAAGATATCGATAGAAGTGCGCAAGTCATAGATTAAGGTAAAGTAACGGTTAAATAGTGTTGATTTCATTAAATTATAAGTGTGAAGACATTATTTGAAGCCAACCGAGGCGTCTTCAGACTTATTGCCAAATTCAACCAATTTAAGAACTAAAATCCAAAATGGCGGCCGTACCCTTGAATGACATTGAGTAGGGTTAGTGTGAGCGTGAAAGTTGTTGATTGTGGTAACGACTAATAATAATACTTGACAGCATACAAACCTATACAGACTTCAGTGACATTACATACACCATACATTTACAAACGTTCTAATTTCGTTTAGTTTCAAAAGTACAGGTCTTTTGTGTCAACTTGACCTGAGCCTTGTGAACTTCAAAAAAATTTTTTGTGCGTCAACCCGAAGGACGTTCCAGTGTGATTTCGAGCACCACTGAACAGCACATTGCCCAAGGATTACTTGAGTATAAAATTTTTTTCATTCCTCTTTATACTTTCGTTAGTCTGGCTTTAAACATCAACTGTGCTAAAAATATTTGTAAATTACTAACATCATAAGTAATTTTGGTTATATTCATTTCATCATACGTATTGTTCATCATGTCTTCTTTAAACGATTTCATTGAAATGGGTTTAAAAATGAATATGTCTGGTGAGGGATTGAGAGCATGGAGTGAAAGTAAATATGCAGAATATCTCTTGAAATAGGAGCAAATTGGTGAGCGAAATGAGAGAGCGGCCGAAAGGGCGTTAAAGGCACAATCAGAAGCAGCTCTAAAGGAATCAGAAGCTGCTCTAAAGCTTCAACAGGCACAATCAGTAGCTGCTCTAAAGCTTCAACAAGCACAGTCAGAAGCTGCAGTGAGGCAAGCTGAGATCCTAGCCCAAAGTAAGAGAGAAGAGCTAGAAACACAACTGAAAATTGAACAGCTAAAAGCTGAATCTTCTAAAGATAAAGCTAATAAAGAAACAGACAAAGATCAACCTCACAAGAAATACCAAGGTCTGATTAAAAGTTACAACACAGGCGATTGCATAGCAGCATTCACCCAAAATTTTGAATTTGTCATGGATCATTATAAAATTCCAAAACCAGAATGGGGTATAGTATATGTAAGAAGTCTTTCTGGGGAACCTCTGAAAGTCATAGAGTCGATCCCAAATGACCTGAAAGAAGATTATCTGTACATTAAAACGAAAATTATGTCACATTTTTTACTGGATGAATCAGGTTATAGAGAACAGTTTAGGAAGTTGTCTCCTAAGCCAACACACACGTTCTCTGATTACATCTCAGAAATTCAGAATATTTTTTCTAAATGGCTGTCAGCAACCAAAGTAAATGGAAGTTATGACAAATTAGTTGATCTTATGTTGAGAGATAAGATTATCACATCTCTCCCACCCCCATTTTCTAAATTTTTGTTGGAATGTCAGTGTGAGAGTGTCCAACAGATTGAAAGTCGTGGCTCTGGTTATTTTTCAGCCAATAAGCAATGTTTCTCTAGTAGTCTGACCAGCACAGACTTTGTAGCAGCAGCTACATATGGCAAATATCAGTCAGGGTCAAATAACAAACAAAGACCTTATAAACAAGCTGCAGAGAAATTTTATCAGTGCAGATATTGCCAATTCTCACACAGTGAGAATGATATGTGTGACCAACATCCTGGGTACACTGCTTACTTGAAAAATTACATTTCTAAGCAAGATAAAGAAAGGAAGAACTACAGAAAACTTACCAAATGTTATCTTTGTAAGGCTTTTGGTCACTGGCGTAAAGATTGTAAAGGCAAGGCAATGACCAGAAAGGCTAATGCAGCCATGTTTGACAGTTCTTCTTCAGAAGATGAAAGTGTACAAGATCACCCAGTAAACTCAACACATTCCATTGATGTGTTCCATCATGAAAAATGTACCATTTGTGATCAATTTCATGAGGATGGCGTGTTAACATGCGGCCATTCTATACCTGTTACCAATGAGGAGGCCAATTTTGTAGTAAACTCCCAAGGTAAACTAAACATCCACAGGGGTATGTTAATGGTAGAGCTGCCACAGTTTTACGTGATAGCGGAAGTACTCTCATTGGTGTGAAGAGAGATTACATTTTACCATCACAATATAGTGGTAAATATGTCACATGCAGGACATTCTCAGGGAACATAGAGAAATATCCACTTGCATGGGCATATATAACTACACCATTCCTTACAGGAAAGGTTAAATGCGCAGCGGTAACCAATCCTTGCTGCGATATTATCATTGGAAACCTTCCTGAAGTGAATGACATGCCACATGACAGTATTACATCAACTGTCATTTGTAATATTGATACTACCATTTCACCTTCATCACAAATCACCATTCATGATGCATTACCACCTGTAACTGAATGTACAAATGCCAATCTGGCTACGCCAGAACATAAATGTAATTGTGTGAATGTGACATCAACATGTGATGAGAATGATCGTTGTGATGTAATAAATGCAGTAACTAGATCTACTGCACAGATGCAAGATCTAATCGATCAGACAGAGGCTTTACACCGAGTAAGTCCAGTTGTAACATCTCCTGAGACAACTAGGGAGACGTTTATAACATCTCAGAAAGCTGATCGATCTCTGCAAAAGTATTTTAAACTTGTAGGCCAAAAGCCAAGAGTAGCAAAGAATGCTCAATGGTACTTTGCTCTGAAGAACGGAATTCTAACACGGTACTACACCAAAGGTTCCAGCACTATAGAACAAACAGTGCTACCGTTAGAAAACCGCAAGCAAGCATTGAATCTAGCTCATGACATACCCTTTGCAGGACACATGGCGTATGCTAAAACTAGAGCAAGGTTACTTACTCAATTTTATTGGCCAAAGTTTTGCAACGATACCAAACAGTATTGCAGATCGTGTGACATCTGTCAAAAGCTTGTCAAAAAGGGTAAACACCCACAAGCTGAATTGCAAGTTACTGATTTGGCTAGTAGACCGTTTGAAAAGATCCCGGTCGATATAGTTGGTCCTTTTAACCATGTAACATTAAGAGGTAATAGGTACATTGTAACACTCATTGATCTATGTAGTCGGTGGCCGGAAGCGATTCCAATGAAGAACATAACTTCCAAAGACATCATGGAAGTGTTCTTTCATATTTTTGCGAGGGTAGGATTCCCTGATACCATCCTTTCAGATCGGGGTAGCCAGTTTATTGCCTCAGCTACACAAGCCTTTACCAAGATGTTGGGTGTTAAACAATGCTTCAACAGTCCCTACCACCCGCATTCGACCGGTATCGTAGAAAAGATTAACGGCGATATGAAACATATGCTCTCTAAAGTAACCCAAGAACACCCTGAAGATTGGGATACTTATCTGCCTGCAATTTTGTTTGCATATAGGGAAGTGCCCCATTCCAGCACTGGATTCTCACCATTTGAAATGTTATATGGTGCACAACCACGCGGCCCATTATCTCTGTATGAATCTATGTTGACTGAAAGTACAACTTTGCCTAAACCCATTTCACCATATGAACATGTAACATCAATGCGTGATAGAATTATGAAATCATGTGTGTTAGCTAAAGAAGCTCTCCAAAAATCAGGAGCTATCTACCGACAATATGCTAACAGAGGAAATAGAACTATTACACTGACACCTGGACAGGACGTTCTTCTTCTTTTGCCAAGTGATAGACATCTCCTCACTGACTCATGGCAAGGACCGTTCAAAGTAATACGACAAATTTCGACGGTAGATTACGAAATTGCAGTTAGGGACAAACATAAAATGTTCCATATTAACATGCTCAAACCATATTACCACAGGCAAGACGACCAAGTAGAAACTGCAGCAAGCACCACCATAGTGGACCAGACGGACAACAACGACACTGACGAGATACCGACACCAGTTCTTGACACGACGACCAACTTACAGGACATTAAGGTAAATCCTAAACTGACGCAGACACAGACTGACAGTTGCAGACAACTGATACAAGAGTACAGGACGATCTTTTCTGACAGCCCAGGACAGACAGATTTAGTTCAGCACCAAATCATCTTGACATCCGACATTCCTATCAAGTGTAGACCGTATTCTATCCCTATACACTATAAGGAAAAACTACATCAAGAAATCATTGATTTAGAAGCAAGTCATATCATTCGACGTTCACAATCTCATTTTTGTTTACCAATAGTTTTAGTACGGAAAAAGGACAAAACTATCAGACTCTGTGTGGACTATCGTAAACTCAACAGCATTACACAGTTGGATTTAGAACCGATGAGCAACTGTGAAGACATCTTGACTGAACTATCTGACTCACGTTATTTTACTAAACTTGACATGACAAAAGGTTACTGGTAGATAGCTGTACATCCTGACAGTATACATCTGACTGCATTTGCCACACCGTGGGGTTTATACGAATGGTGGAAACTACCTTTCGGATTAGTCAATGCACCGGCTACCTTCGTCAGAATGACAAGAATTCTTTTGACAGACATTGCTAACATCATTTGGTACATGGACGACATTTGCATACACACAAAGGACATGACAGATCACATAACAGCACTACAGCAGACATTTGACAGGATTAGACATCATGGACTGACTGTAAAACCTTCCAAAGTTGATATAGCCTTTCAGGAAATTTCATTTTTGGGCTATAAGATCTCAAATGGCTTTATATCAACTGATGATAACATCATGTCGAGAATTTTGAAATTGTCGCTTCCGACAACTAAGAAACAGTTGCGAAGTGTGTTAGGTCTTTTAAATTATTATAGACAATTTATTCCTCATTTTGCTGAATTGACCAAATGTTTCACTGATTTACTAACAAATAAACACCCGAATGTTATTGTAAACAGCGAATGTTTGACGCCAGCATTTACGAAGATTCTTTCATATTTTTCTAGAGCACCTATTCTAAAATTGCCCAATTTGAATATTACTTTTAGATTAAGATGTGACGCGAGCTCCGTAGCCATTGGGGGTGTGCTTCGCCAGGAACACGACCAAATCTTGTACCCAGTATACTACGTCTCTCGAAAACTGAACACCAGCGAACGAAATTACAATACGCCGGAACTCGAGGCTCTTGCCATGGTATTTTCGGTACGTAAACTTTCTAGATTTCTTTTAGGTAAACATTTCATTATTGAAACAGATAATAGCCCTCTTACAATTGTTACCAGAGGAACGCCAAGTAACAGCAAGGTGGCAAGATGGTCCCTTCTTCTGCAGGACTATAGCTATGATATTAACCATATAAAGGGTTCCCAAAACTGTCTTGCAGATCTTTTGTCGAGATGTCCATACGACGAACCTAATACCCAGTCAACACCAGAGCACAGTGCAGCAGGTGTATAAAACTGCAACGTAGATAGTGCTCAGTACCACAGCCAATTGTGACAATGTGTCAGTAACTCTGTGTACAACAATGTGATGGGGTAGATTGTATCTCCCAATGTATATAACTTATGTACATATTTGGATTCTTATTACTATCATTATTATGCGAATGAATGTGTGTATAATTGTGAGATATGTGAAAGAATGGAATCTTTATTATGTAAACTAATGTGTTGTATAACTGTGAGATATGAGAAAGAATGTGATTATTATTGTAAATACATAAATATTGTAACAACCAGACACTACAAAGACAAGTGTCACTGGACAACACTACAGGATCCAGGAACTTACCAAGCCACTACAACGTGAAGTAATCCTGAATGTATCCAGACCGATGTGTCCAAGACGTTTTAACAAGGTACGAAAGATGACTGCGACAGTACAATCCGAGCAGAAGGCGGAAGAAATGATCCAACAGCTGATAGTAACAACTAATACTCCGTTTATGTAATACCCATCCAGAACGGAACAACGTCGTGTGAATAACACCACAACACATGTGTAAAATAGCACAGCTGTATACTTCCGGTATTTTTGCATATTAATTTAAAAGTTAGCAGACTACGCTAAAAAGTCTATAAATTTATGACGATTGTATTAAAATGTGATTTAAAATATTTCCATATACGGAATTGTATATGTCGATCTTTATATTATGTAATCTCAGCATCGTAACTTGATTACTTCTTTACAAACGTGACTTTTTGTGCACATTTGTCAGTAAGTATCAAATTATGACACTTAGAAATAAATTTGTAGTGATCATTTATGTCATGTAAACGACGATAAATTATTGTTCCTAAATTTTTTGTATAATAACCAAGGGACATTACTCTAAATTCTTGGTGATGTGTAAATATGTATTGTAACCATTAACATGTGTGCTTGATAGATAACACGTCAAGGTGACGTCATTTATATATGGACAATATATTGCCAAAACTGTTGACCTTCATTAGAAACTCTAAATAGAGGTCTGATGACGGAGCTATCTCAGAGGGAGATGCTCACAGTTTAACCTGATGATTTTAGTATTTTTGTTCTTGGTTGTTGAGGTAGGGGCCAGTTTAGCCGTGACCTACCGGACTAGCTGTGTCACAGCTAGGTAATGTCCATCAAATAGATTGTACTTTACTGTTGTACTTCATGGTGCAACATAATTGTTGTATACATATTATTTACTATTCACCTGTATATATTTATAATAACTACTAAGGTATACAATGTTCGATTTTGACAAGTTTAATAACACCTATATATATTGTACATGAAAGGAAATCCTTTCATGAAAAAGGGGTGTGGAGAGTGTCAAAGTCTCACATCTGAGATTGCGATGCGTTGTCTGTGCCAACGCCAGGCAACATAACAACGCGCAACCCTGAGTGATGTTAAACACTGCAGAGGGAATGCGGCGTCTTCGACGACGCCCGTATAAGCAGCCAAGCACAGCAACTGAGCGACGCTTAAACAACCGCTGATCAGCGGTACACCCCGTGAACCTTGCAGGGGTCACACCAGCTGGCTTGAGCGCCGACTAGCGTGTAGAACGAAAGGCCAGGCAGACCGGGTTAGGCGTTTGTATGAACAGGTCGCATGAGTCTGCGAGTGGTTTTGAATCTGCATTGAGAGCTAGCCTGTGTGACAGTGGGAGACTGGTTCGAACGCTTGAGTATTTTGGCTTGTAAGTGATATGTATATTGATTGCATGTATCCTTATGTATTGTATTGATATTGTTCATGCTGTAATGATTGCTATGGATTGTCATTGCGCGATGTCTGTGCGATAATGAATGCAGCGCGTAAATAAAGCTTGTAAATAACAGTTTCGGATATTCACTTTGTGTGATTTGATAGTTTGATACTGCTTCACACTTGCCAGAAAACGAGCTACTTATCTTGCTCTACGCAAGACTCTGACAGTAATGATAAATGAAGGGATATGGAGATTGTGAAAGTAATGATAAATGAATGGAGATTGTGAAAGTAATAATAAAAGAAGGGAGATTGTGAAAGTAATGATAAATGAAGGGAGACTGTGAACTTAATTATAAATAAAGGGAGATTATGATGAATGTAATGATAACTGATGGGATATTGCGAAAGTAACGATAAATAAAGGGAGACTGTGAAAGTAATAATCAATTGTGAAAGTAATACTAAATAATGAGAGATTGTGAAAGTAATGATAAATGAAGGGAGTTTGTAAAAGTAATGATAAATAAAGGGAGATTGTAAAAGTAATGATAAATAATGGGAGATTGTGAAAGTAGTAATAAATGAAAGGAGACTGTGAACGTAATGATACATAAAGGTAGATTATGATGAAAGTAATGATATATGAAGGGAGATTGTGCAAGTAATGATAAATTAAGGGATATTGTGAAAGTAACGATTAATGAAAGGGGGTTGTGAGAGTAATGATAAATGAAGGGGGATTGTAGAAGTAATGATCAGTCCAGGGAGATTGTGAAAGCAATGATAGTTGAAGGGAGATTTTGACAGCAATGATAAATGTAGGGAGATTGTGAAAATAATGATAAGTAAATGGAGATTGAGAAAGTAATGATAAATCAAGGGATATTGTAAAAATAATGCTAAATGACGAGCGATTGTAAACGTAATGATACATGAAAGGAGATTTTTAAAGTTATGATACATTAAGGGAGATTGTGAGAGTTATGATAAATGAAAGGGGATTGTAAGAGTAATGATAAATGAAGGGAGATTGCGAAAGTAATGATAAATGAAGGGAGTCTGTGAAAGTAATGACAAATAATGGAGTTTATGATGAAAGTAATGATAAAAGAAGGAAGATCGTGAAAGTAATGATGAATGAAGGGAGATTGTGATAGTAATGATAAATTAAGGGAGATTGTGAGAGTAATGATAAATGACAGTAGATTGTAAGACGTGACATGTTGTACATCACGATGTAAGACGTGACATGTTGTACAGCACGGTGTAAGACGTGACATGTTTTACAGCACAATGTAAGACGTGTCATGTTGTACAGCACGATGTAAGACGTGGCATGTTGTACAGCACGATGTAAAACGTGTCATGCCATGTTATACAGCACGATGTAAGACGTGACATGTTGTACAGCACGATGTAAGACGTGTTATGCCATGTTATACAGCACGATGTAAGACGTGGCATGCCATGTTATACAGCACAATGTAAGACGTGACATGTTGTACAGCACGATGTAAGACGTGTCATGCCATGTTATACAGCACGATGTAAGACGTGACATGTTGTACAGCACGATGTAAGACGTGACATGTTGTACAGCACGGTATATGACGTGACATGTTATACAGCACGATGTAAGACGTGACATGTTGTACAGCACGGTATATGACGTGACATGTTGTACAGCACCATGTAAGACGTGACATGTTTTACAGCACGATGTAAGACGTGTCATGTTGTACAGCACGATGTAAGACGTGGCATGTTGTACAGCACGGTGTAAGACGTGTCATGCCATGTTATACAGCACGATGTAAGACGTGACATGTTGTACAGCACGGTATATGACGTGACATGTTGTACAGCACCATGTAAGACGTGACATGTTGTACAGCACGGTATATGACGTGACATGTTGTACATCACGATGTAAGACGTGACATGTGTTACAGCACGATGTAAGACGTGTCATGTTGTACAGCACGATGTAAGACGTGGCATGTTGTACAGCACGGTGTAAGACGTGTCATGCCATGTTATACAGCACGATGTAAGACGTGACATGTACAGCACGATGTAAGATGTAACATGTTGTACAGCACGATGTAAGACGTGCAGCGTTGTACAGCACGATGTAAGACGTGCAGCGTTGTACAGCACGGTGTAAGATGTGCAGCGTTGTACATCACACTGTAAGGCGTACTGTGCTGTATAGCACAAAAATGTATGTGTTCTCGTGTACAGCGCCGCCTTTGTCTTTACTGTTACTGCCTTTCCAGTGGTGATGATGGTGGTAGTGATGGTGGTGGTGGTGCTGCTGGTGCTGGTGGTGGTGGTGGTGGTGGTAGTGATGGTGGTGGTGGTGGTGATGGTGGTGGTGATGATGGTGATGGTGGGGAGAAGGAGGTGTGGGGGGCCGAGATTCAGGTTGGGGGGGGGGGGGGGGTGGGTTAGAGTAATAAGAAACAGATATGTCAAATTAAGTCAACAACAACAGCAACCTGGCAATAAATGTATCAAGAGCAACATCGCTAACAATTACAATAATATTAACAACAGAAGCACAAATTGCAACAACAATAATATCAATAATAATAATAATTACAGCAAGGCAATGAAAGAAACAACTGCAACAACAATTACAGCAATAATAGTTATGACAACAGAAAAATAACATAAACAATAAACGTAACTTGGTCTCTTCCCTTCGATCTTACCAATTGTCACCAAGTTCTCATAACATGCCCAAAATATTTTGACTGTCTACGTCTAATGTCTCTAATCAGTTTACGATCTTCATTTGTTTCTTAAAGGACTTGTTCATTGGTCTTTCTGGCTGTCTATGGTATTCTTTGCATTTTCCTCAGAAACCACATTTCCACAGCCATCAGATGTTTTTCAGCTTGACTGCTCATTGTCCAAGCTTCACATCCATACAAAAGTACAGGTTCTGTATAGCACTTTCACACTCTTTTTCTCGATTCAATTGATATCTTTTTATTGGTCAGTATGTTTTTCATCTTGCAAAAGGCTAGCTTCGCAACGGCAAATCATGTTCTAATCTTTTTAAGGCATCTGCCATCAGATGTTACGACTGCTGCGAGATAACTGTATCGATTCACTTGCTTAAGAATACTCGTATATCACACTGTGGTATTTCCTTCTTCCCAGTGACGACCATAATCTGTGTCTTCTTACTTTTCAGTTCTAACCCTAGTCGTTCACTGTGTGCAACAACCGCATCTACTAAATGTTGCAGTTCCTGTTCATTGTCTGCAATCAAGACTGCATCTTCTGCATATATAAAGTTATTGATGTATCTTCCCCCAATGTTGATTTCTACCATATCTTCTATATTTCTGAAAATATTTTCTCTGTACAGGGGAAAAAAAAGATATGGAGACATTACACATCCCTGTGTCACACCTCTTTTAATAGGCTGATATTGGCCTACATCATTATCAATTCTGATGGCAGCTTGTTGTTTCCAATATATGCTATTTTTTACAAGTCTAAGGTCTTTTCCATCAATTTGTAGATCTTGAAGCATGCTTATCATGTCGACATGTCTCAGTTTATCGAAAGCCTTAGTGTGGCCAATAAAGCAAGATATAGATCTTTGTTTACTTCTATAGAACGTTCAATTACAGTTCCCAGTATATTTCAGCAATTACTGTACCCTTGCCTTCTACAAACCCTCATTGTTCTTCTCATATTTCGAGTTGTATTTTCTTCCTAACTCCTTGCATGGTAATTCTCAGCAAAATCTTCGTGATGTGGCTCATTATACTAAATGTTCCATGTTGATCACATTCTAAGGTTCCTGATTTCTTCGGGAATGTAATAAATATAGAATTACATAATTCAGGAGGTATATCTCCTGTATCGTATATTACGTTCAGCGGTCTGGAACAACTGGAGCAACAAGAACAACAAGGGCAACAATAATAACAACAACATTTAATAACACCAACAACATCAAACACAACAATAAAACAAGATTGGCAGCAAGAACAACAAGAGCAACAAAGTACTAAACACATCAATGGTAGCAACAATAACAACAACAAATAATAACACCAACAACAGAACCAACAATAGTCCAACATTGGCATCACCAAAAAAAAAAAAACAACAACATTAGAAACAACAATAAAATACAACAGACAGCTATGAACAACAGCGACAACAAGAATAGAAACAGTACAACAACAACAGCAAGGACACAGCAATAGAAAAACAACAACAGACAGTAACAAAAGTAGTAACAGCAACAACAATAGGAACATCAACAAAGCAACAATAGCAAGAAAACATCAGCAACAAAACAAAAACAACAATAGCAACGGGGGAGGGGGGGGGGGAATTCAAATGGAAATCTTAAATGTTGTTTTTTTCCTCAGTGTGAATATATTCTGCGTTTAAGGCAAGTCATCCAGCACCGATAAAGTGCTTGGATTCTTGTAGATAAAAAATTATCTTGGTAGCGTGTGTAACCACCTGCTGTACTTCTTCATCGGACAGAAAATAACTCCCAGAGACTCTTTGAGTTGTCCAAACAGGTGGAAATCATTTGGGCGTTAAGTCTGGCGAGTACGGGGGATGTGGTACACACTGAAAATGGAGGTCTTCGATGTTTTCAATCGTTGCAAGAGCAGTATAGGGTAGAGCATTGTCATATTGCAAAAGAACACATTTACTCAAAAGCCCACGTCGTTTGAATTAGATTGCGTGTCGAAGATGATTCCTGAGAAGATCTGTATAGTATCACTGGAGATAGTGTTCCCTCTTGGCATGTGGTGCTCTAACATAACGCCTGGTTGAAGTCAGCATAACCTTCCCTTCAGATGGCTGCGTGCGAAACATCTTTGGTTTCGGTAGGAAGGATGGCGCATGTCAAAGGTGAGGCGACCATCTGTAAACTGTCCTACGGCGTCACAGTGTTCGTCTGCACCGTGATGTCGCGTGCTGAACTCTCTTGACACCGTTAACAGTAATATTGACAGGTTACAATACAATGGCATTGTTATAGTAATTTCTATCACACTGTTACGATTTTAATTTAAATTCCTCGTATCCTCGTAAGAATACGTAAGAATACGATACAGGAGATATAACTCCTGAATTATGTAATTCTATATTTATTACATTCCCGAAGAAATCAGGAGCCTTAGAATGTGATCAACATCGAACATCCTCGTAAAGAATCCTCGTAACTTCAGTAATAACAACAATAGCAATAAACATTAAAGGCATCAAACTGGCACAACGAAGATAACCTTGTCATCGGTCAGTGATTTATTGAGATAGTAGTCCCTCTCGGGCAGGCCAAGGCCTGCTTGATCAATCTGTGACAGATAAAACAAATATTCCATTTGAACATCTTCTCGTGATAAATCAAATAGTTCACATAGAAATATTCTCGTGAATAAAACAAATATTACATTATTGAACCTTCACATGATAAAACAAATATTAAATTAGAAAACCTGCTCGTGAACAAAATAAATATTCCATTTAGGAACTTTCACGTAATTTTTTATGTAAATATTCCAATTGGAAACAGTCTCATTATGAATCAAATATATTATGTGGGAACATTGTCATGCATAAACCAAATATTACTTTTCTGAATCTTCACGTGATAAAACATATATTTCATGTAGAAGCCTTCTCGTCATTAAAATGATTACATTTGAAAACCTTCTCATGATTAAAATTATTACATTTGGAAACCTTCTCATGATTAATAATATTACATTTGGACAGCTTCTCATGATTAAAGACATTACATTTGGAAACCGTGTCATGATTAAACATGTAGTGCTCTATCACCGTTCGGGAACCTTCTCGTCATAAAATACAAATTAAATTCGGAAACCTTCTCGTGAACAAACCAAATATTCCGTTTAAAAACTGTCACATAATAAACAATATATTCGATTTGGAAATATTCTTATGAATATAGCTAAAATTACTTTGTTTCTTTAATTTATCAAACATCATTACTACTCCACTTTAGAGTCTAAACCAACTTATCAGAAACGACAGGAATAAAAGAAACGAACGTGGAAACACGATAGAGACAATGAAGACAAAAACAAATCAAATGCACAAGGCGAAAACACAAAAAACCCGCCATTTTTGAAAACGCATGACTCATTTGCAGTTATTGGCGTTGCCAGGCAACGCGTGGACATACTAATCTGTGCGCAATTAACTGCATCAACGGTTACCAAGCTGTCAGAACCGGTACATGGGTTACACGAGTACACTGATACACTGGTATACTAGTACACTGATACACTGGTACACTAATACACTGGTATACAGGTACACTGGTATACTGGTACACTGGTACACTAATACACTGGTATACTGGTACACTGATACACTGGTATACTGGTACACTGATACACTAATACACTAATACACTGATACACTGGTACATTGATATACTGGTGCACAGATACACTGGTACACTGATACACTTGTACATGGGTACACAAGCATACTGGTACATGGGTACACTGTTACACTGGTATACTGGTACACTAGTACACTGATACACTGGTACACTGATACACTGATACACCGGTTCATTGGTACACTGATACACCGTTACACTAGTACACTGATACACTAGTACACTGGTACACCGATACACCGTTACACTGATACACTGGTACACTGATACACTGGTACATTGATACACTGGTGCACAGATACACTGGTCTGGTACACTGATGCACCGGTACACTGAAACACTGGTACACTGATACACTGGTACACTGATACATTGATACATTGGTACACTGGTATACCGGTACACTGATACACTGGTACACAGATACACTATTACACTGGTACACTAGTACACTGGTGCACTAATACACCGGTACACTGATACGCTGGTACTCTTGTACACTGATACACTGGTACACTGGTACACAGATACACTGATACACTGTTACACTGATACACTGGTGCACAGATACACTGGTACACTGGTACATGGGTACACAAGCATACTGGTACGTGGGTACACTGTTACACTGGTACACTAGTACACTAATACACTGGTACACTGATACACTGATACACCGTTACACGGATACACTGGTACACTGATACACCGTTACACTGATACACTGGTACATTGATACACTGGTGCACAGATACACTGATACGCCGGTACACTGATACACTGGTACACTGATACACTGGTACACTGATACATTGATAAATTGGTACACTGGTACACCGGTACACTGATACACTGGTACACAGATACACTGATACACTGGTACACTAATACACCGATACACTGGTACTCTTGTACACTGATACACTGGTACACTGATACACCGTTACACTGATACACCGGTATATTGATACACTGGTACATAGATACATAGATACACTGATACACGTGTACGCTGATACACTGGTACACAGATACACTGGTGCACTGAAACACGCGTACACAGATACACTGGTATACTGATACAATGTTACACAGATACACTGGTACACAGATACACTGATACACTGGTAAACAGATACACTGATACACTGGTACACAGATACACTGATACACTTATACCCTGGTACACAGATACACTGATACACTGGTACACTGATATGGCAACGGTCAGAAGAGTTGAGTTAAGAATCGACATCACTGCACTCAGGACATTCCCATATGCGTTCCGTCCCCTCGTTCAACAGCCTGCAAAGAGTCACACTACTGATCGTTCCCACCGCTATAAAATTGAAAGTTCTCATGGTCTTCCCTCTCAGTTTTGAGAATGTACCAAAACTCCTGCCAATCCCCCGCAATCTCATCTTTTCCACAAACGGGTTCTCAGTCTGTTCCTACATCTTCTCCACCTAGTCCCACAGGCGCACGACCACCTCTCCCTTCTCCATAGGTAATCGACCACCAAGACGTGCATTCCCTGCCATAATATCAGCCTGTTCAGGCCCCCGCGCTCCCGCATGGTCAGGGCAAACAAAATCCACACAATTCTCACAATCTGTGACCTCTGAAGTGAGGTAAGCCAATTCACATCAAACATTCCTTTCTCCACCTTACTAAGCATACAGCTTGAGTCCGTGATGAAGCCATTGTGTGTTGCAGTGGTCTTCTCTAACCAGCGGAGTGCTGCTGTGACTGAATCCACCTCCATTTCCATGCTAGAGGTTGTAGCCTCATATGCCATACTCTACTTTTTCAAGAATCGTCCATTAGCCTTCACAATGAAACCCCAACCACCCCGTCTGTTTCTCACCCACTGACCCATCAGTATAGATCACTATGTCACCTTGATATGTATTACTCTGGATCAGTTGTTGCACCTCAAACACTGTGCGGCCCGCTGCCCATTCTCTGCACTCACGAAGCCTTTGGAATAATACATTATAAACTAATGGACCCTTGCATCCTCTTGAAGGAGCATTAACCGTCTGGTGTTTAGAAGATAGTTCCATATCCGATGTCACAATCAACCCCAGATTATTTGGCTGTCACCGCTAGAGCTACGGAGTTCGCGCTTTGTGCGATACTTTCCGAGCTGCGAAAGAGACTGAGCCATATGGGATAAAAAGCCAGTGCATTGAAGTCGACCCTGTCGACTTTTAAGCGACTCTTTTGTTCTCTTTCAAATCAAACATAGTTCATACACGTGCTACTACTTATTGTGCACTGGACTGATTTTTGCGTGTGGATTCGCTTTCCCTATTACCAGTGTCCCACGCCATCAGGTGAACCCACTTCGACTTCTGAGATACTTGTAATTTGTGTCCCCAAGTCAAGGACAAGAAGTCAACATATGAGTCCTACTGACTGGTGTAGGGGTTGAACCCGCTACCTCGGCATCAGCCTACCGGATGTTTGAGACAGCGTGTTCTTGTCAATTCGGCCATTCTGATCTCCTGGCTATGTATAATATACTGGATACATTTTACGTTGGTAGTTTGCCATAGCTGTCTAAATGATCGATGCCTCATACCATCGAATTCAACGCAAAGCGGTCGGCTTCGATATCTTCGGCAGCCAAATGACACTATCCAATGCCACCCATCGGGCGCTGGAACGCCAATTATCCCTCCCCACGGCGCTTAGCGGCAAAAGTGGGAGATAATGATGATGATGATGATGATGATGATGATGATGATGATGAATGAGGTCAAGCGACAAGTAATAGATAGCCGTTCTATCAACACCCTACTATAAGTGTCAATCACGGAGACACACCTCAACTCATCGGGAACTTAGCGCCCATGACCTTGGATGAGTTTTATCTAGAGCAGTGGTTCTCAACCGGTGGGAAATTCCCCCCTATGGGGGGATTTTATGGTTTCGGGGGGGGGGGGGGGGGGGGGGGGGGGGGGGGGGGGGGGGGGGGGGGGGGGGGGGGGGGGGGGGGGGGGAAGTAAGATTATTTCAAGATCGCGTTAATACAAGAACCGATTACTTGATATTGTTTTCCCCACATACTTTACGGTTCTGTACTTCTCGCCCTTCTGAAATTCATTTTATAACGTAAGTGGACATGCAAATTACGTTTTATGTAGACGTCTAGACTTGTTCTAGTATGTGTTATTGAAGTTAGCTTCCATTTTTACGTATACTATATAGGGGCGAGGATTGGGAGGAGGTGGAGGGGGCGTGGGGGGATTTATAGGGAGGAAATACGAAAGGGGGATGACAAAGAAAGAGGTAAACAGCTTTTTTTGGGTCATGTGATGAGAAGATAGGCATTGGAGAACACCGTGACAACTGGACAGATCGAGGGGAAGAGAGGCATAGGCAGACCAAGAGAAATTATGCTGGATGGATTGAGACGATGACATGGAGTAATATCAACAGCAGAGTTGATCCAGAAAACCAAAGACCGAGATCTGTGGAGAGTTACGAACGCCTACGCCAGCCTGCATGAAACTTATGATGATGATGACCTGTAATGGACAGAAAAGATTTAAAGACCGACATAGGTTAGTAGAATAGTAATCACAAACTATAGCCCGCGAGACAGCAACAGCAAAGGTTAACTTTGGGAAAACACAAGTACAAACACAAGGTCAGTGATACTCAGAGAGTTTAGCATTTCACGGGAAACGCAAAGGTCACAGGTAACTAGTTAAAGGATAGACTAGTTGGACTCGGCATTCGGGCGGGGGGCCAGCTTAAGGAACACCCACACACAGACTTCAGTCGACAGTTCTACACAAGTCATCTATCTACCCGATATACTCATGAGTTTAAAACATCAAGACTGAAGCAGATTCCACATAACAATTAGTTCACTCCAACAGTCAGCGTAGCACAATAAGTCCTTATTCAGACTCCTTAAGGACAATCCTGATTCACAAGTGGCATCGCATTATCACATCTGAAAGAAAGATGCTTTGTAGAGACTATAATAAGAATTCATTCATTCATTCATTCATTCATTCAGTAGCATGTCCTTTGCAGATCGTCGCTCCCATAATAACCTTCCGGAAAACCTCTCGATCATAAGCAAAATGCCCCGCGTCCGATACACCATCTGGAGATCATCCGCCACATCCTGCACCCATCTTCTCTTTGGCCTTCCTCGTCCTTTCTTCCCAGACATATACCCCTCCATTATTGTTCTCTCCAAACTTTCGTGACGTTTCAAGTAAGCAAATTATTTCAATTTTGTTTGTTTTATCGTCTTTAATAGCCAACCGTCTGCAATATTCAGCTCTTGAAGTATGGATGCATTTGTTCTTTTCTTTATCCAAGATATTCTTATAACACGTCTATAATATGTATATTAAAAGGCATTTATGCGCTGTTCAGCTTGTTTAGTAAGTGTCCAGGCTTCACAGGCCCCACTCTGCAATGGAAAAGATGCATGCTCTTACAAATCTTTTTGTTCTATCTGTCCCTCTCTCCAATTTACTAAGTTGTTTTTGTCTTTGAAGAGCAATAGCTATTCGTCTTTTAACTTCTTTCATTGTGTCACCATAACAACAATAATAAGAATCCCCAATGAAAAATCAGATAAGAAAGATCTCGTTTGCAGAGGGATGTTATAATATGTAATACAACAAACAGGTATTTTTTGTTTTTGCGCAGAAACAATAACAACAGAGTCTAAACACAGACGCCATCAACGAAATATTGCACGATGTTGTGTCTGGCATATTTTCATGTATCTTGTAAGGTGCATTTTTAATATCCGCCCTAATTCGGACTCGAACTCTGACCTTCGGGTTGACAGGCGAGCTACTAGACATACGCTATCGTGACTATTGATTTTTACTTTAATTTAATTTAATCAGAGAAATAAAGCAGGAGGAGAAGGAATTGGAGGAGGAGGAGGAGGAGGAGGAGGAGGAGGAGGAGGAGGAGGAGGAGGAGGGGGAGGAGGAGGAGGAGGAGGAGGAGGAGGAGGAGGAAGAAGAAGAAGAAGAAGAAGAAGAAGAAGAAGAAGAAGAAGAAGAAGAAGAAGAAGAAGAAGAAGAAGAAGAAGAAGAAGAAGAAGAAGAAGAAGAAGAAGAAGAAGAAGAAGAAGAAGAAGAAGAAGAAACAGACCGATAAAGAACGATCGAAAAGACGCGTACTCGTGTAGATGAAGGGAAATGAACGAAAAAGAAAAGAGGTGAGGGAGAGAAAAGAACAAAAAGGAAGATGAAATTTTCAAAGAAGTTAACATTGGAGAGTGAGGTGTAGCGAGTGGTGGCGACTGAGAAAGAAAAAGATATAAGATAAGGGGAAGCAAAGGCGGAGACAATAAAAGAGTGAATGAGGGATAAAGTCTGAGGAAGAAAATGATTATTTATTTAATAATTCAAACACAAGCCAAAGGTTCTTAAACTGTGCCAATTGGACAGCATCATAAGAATGAGCACGCGATACGGCCAGACACAGTGTTCTATCAATTAATGTTTAACTTGTAGATTTGTGGACGAGCTATGTCAAATCATTATCTGTCTTTGAAATTTGCAAGATTGATGGGAAAAGAACAAAGGGAAGACATTTCTGGATGTAGGTCGACATGGACGAATGGACAGGAGAGCTCGTTCTTAGACATCCGATGTGCTGATACTTAGGTAGCGGGTTCAACCCCTACACCGGTCAGCTGGACTAAAATGTTGACTTCTCGTCCTTGACTCGGGGACGTAAATTACAAGTACATGTGAAGTCGGAGTGGGTTCTCCTGATGGCGAGGTGCACTAGTAATAGGGAAAGCTAATCCACACGCAAAAATCAGTCCAGTGCACTAGAGGTATAGCACGTGTTTGGACTATGCTTGAGTTCAAATCGAGCGAGCGCAAAAAACACAACATAACAAGGTTACTGTCAGCGTCTTACATCCACGCAGGTATTCAAATCCTTCATACGTACTCAGTAAAACATCAGTCGTACGTGTGTTCTATACATTTTAATTCAGGAGAACCTGATCATTGTCATGATTACACAAAAAGCGGTGAAATCACTCTACACAATGCCGCCTAACACACACTTATAGCACTCAGCCAATTACACAAGCCCTACCCTACACATAATTGCTCGCTATCTTCAACTAGCACTCTCGCAAAGCAATACACTCACTCCAGAACACACAACGATCCTTAATCTCGAATTGTCTGAGTCCCGTCTGACGTTTTAAAACTGGTCAGTTCATTTCGTGGTACTAAGCCACGTGTCCCTCGTGACAACTCGGGCTATCTAAACCGTCACGTAATGCGTTAGTCCGCCCGTGTTGTGTTGGGTCGTTCGGTGTAGTGCCGTCTGGTTAGTTCACGACAGCGTCCCGTGAACTTACGTCCCTTATATTGGCTAGGTCTTGTCCTGTCGGTGTCCTATTAGTGACATCTCTGTGTCCCCACTGATCCTTGATATGCTGCCAAGAGTCAACTACTCTCCTACATTCTACTACTGGGAGCTGTAAACGGACCAAGGAATATTGTCTTACAATTATGGTTTCCCAATAACATGCAACGCCTTTCAGTCACCCAAAATTGGTGACCCGAAACAATTTGTCTCTTTTAACGGAGACTAATCATGGATATAAAATCCACGGCTCCCGTAAAATGTTCCCTCAACATCGTTATTCAATAAATGTGACCACTGATTTACACCTTTCTAGCTTCCGCTTGTTGGTAGACTTTTCTATTGTGTAGTCGTAACCTCTATGTGTCCCTTGTATAAGTGTGATCTCCCTTTCTTAGAAAGTGGTATTTGTACGTTATATGTTCGTATTCTATGAGTTTGCGTGTTATGTTATTACTATTGTATGTTTTAACTAGAAACCTAGATGTATGTTTATAATCTGTGTACTTTTGGTTTCCAAGTGTCATCAGGTAGGTCATGATATCTCACAAATGAAGGCTTATGCTCAATTTTTGAGATTAGCTACCGAACTGTGATCCTTGAACACATAACCATAGTTGTAATGCAATTCTAAAGTCAACATATATAAAATCAATGAACGCACACATGTGTCACAAAAAAAAAAAAAAACGAAGACAAATCACTACAAAAATACCTGTGCACAAAAACATGCACCATTATTCATACTTCTTGTTTTAATGCATTCACTGTTCCTCGTATACGCTTTCCACTCAGCCATTTATTCTATGCATTGTTAAAAATGTTTGTCATATAAATAAAATAGGCATGTTTTGCCAAAACGAGCTGATTTAGCTTTATGAGTATAATAGTACAATATCAAATCTCGTTTAAATTTGTAAATGAGATACATTATATACAAGTTTGATTGATTGCGCTATGCAATAGTAAGGGGTGAAAACTTTCTTTCTTAACTTAAGGTTAACTTCAATTTCTTAA
Organism: Cepaea nemoralis; assembly: GCA_014155875.1. Taxonomy (NCBI): domain Eukaryota; kingdom Metazoa; phylum Mollusca; class Gastropoda; order Stylommatophora; family Helicidae; genus Cepaea; species Cepaea nemoralis. The sequence goes on along the minus strand of JACEFZ010012301.1, from coordinate 357,112 downwards.
CTTAAGGTTTTAATGATGTTTAACTAAAGAACTATAACTAAGGAAACTACTTAAATATTAAGGAAGTTGTTTTAGCTCCCTTATGTTTAAAGTTTAGTACTTACGTGCACGAAAAATGTGCTAGCATTTATGTAATTTACTAGCTAAGAAAATACTATAATTAATATTTATACACAACTTCTCAAAAAACTAACTATAGGTTATTAGATTCTTGTTATTTAACCTTTAAATTTCTACTTATTGGGAAATTTATATCAATGTGCAACTTTAATAAAATAATCTTAATAATGCAATGCTATCTACTAACTATTTAATATACTATACTCTAACTATTTACACTAATCTGTAGTCGTTCTAGATGACTGGCGCTGTTGTCTTGTCGTTGATCTGCTCGACTGCATGGTCTGACGGTCTCGATAGCAAGTCGGCCAAAGTGTTTTCAGAACCCTTGATGTGTTTAATGGTGAAAGAATAATTCTGTAGAAAAAAAGGCCCATCGATAAATTCTGTTGTTTTTTCGGTTGTCCTTTCTCGATCACCAATAATGGGGAATTGTCAGTTTCGATGAGGAAGTGTGTCCCGGCAAGGTACTTAGTTAATTTATTAACACAATACACAATTGCGAGAGCCTCCAATTGAGACACACCATAATGTGATTCTGCTGGGCTTAGCTTCCTGCTGACGTAAACTATTGGATGGTATATGTTATCGTAAGCCTGGAGCAACACCCCGGAAGTTGTCGTGGCACTGGCATCTGTTCTGAGAGTATAAGACAATTTCTTATTAGGGAGACGAAGAATAGGGACATTAGAGAAATAATATTTCCAGTGCGACATTGCGTTCTTTAAAACAGCACTCTGCACATCAATTTTTGATTTAGATCTTAAAAGATCTGAAAATACACTGGTGATTTGGGCCAAGTTCGGTATGAACTTGTAATAATTTACCAAGCCTAAAAGGCTTCTAATCTCCTTTTTGGTGGTAGGCATCGTGAGATTCAATATTTTGGTCACGATTTTATTATCAGTACTTAAGTGGCCTTTGGATATCTTATTACCTAGGAATTCAATTTCTTCGAATGCCAACTCGACTTCACATTGAGCCCAAAGAATTTTTTCATGCAAACAATATATTTCACAATTTACACATAAATTACATTTATAGGTTTTACATTCCCCTGAAACGAGATGGCAATTCTGGTTTCACATATAATCTCATACAAAAATGGTGGGAAAATATTTCTTATCAGTGATGTGTTACACAACATTAATAGGTTTACAATCATAAGTATGGTTGTTGTTGACTGCAGTTGGTATATATACTGTGCTATCAATAAAGTCATTAGCAGCATCAATAATATAGATGAGATGGAGATGGTTATATTCCATCCTGGTGAGTTTTGGTTCTGACTTGTGTTTCTTTTGTTGTGTCCCTTGAAAAACATGTCATTATGTAATGTGTTGCTGTCCGTGTTTTTCAGACTGTGTTGTCTGCTAGAACTAGATTGTAGGTGTCGTTTTAAGTAAAGTGTTTGGGTTGTCGTGTGTGTATCTTGTTTGTCTGTGTCACTGTTTTCCGGTACAATTGTTGTAATAATAGTGCCACTTTCCTTGGGTTTAATAGTTTGCTTCGTAATAATTTTGTTTAGAACGTCACAATAATTTCCATGAAACAGATCTGTGTTATGTAATATTTTAGGCTGTTTTGTGGTATTTTGAGTAGTTGCGTCCCTTGTGTTTGTTAATTTCAGTTGCTGTTCTTGATTACTTAATTCTTTATCAGTGGTAGTTGACTTTCATCACTGGATTCCTTTTCAAATGCCTTTTCTCCCAGGCATTAATCTCTTTATGCGTGCAGTATTTTACGTCCGGTAAACACCCTATAATTAGATCTACACACTGGTTATACAAAATTGCACACATAACCGTGCCTGTAAAGAAGGGTGTACAAATGTGAGCTGTAGCCATTGGATATTTCCCCACATTGCCTGAAAATGTTCGGCAATTTACATGCGCGCCTGTGTAAGCTTCTGCGTTAGCAAACTCTTTCCATAAACCAATTAAAGTACTGCCGGAATCGAGCAAAACATGACACAGCTTGTCATTAACCATGCCTTATGTGGACGATTAATTTTCCTATGTCGGAAATTACTGTATTGGCATTTTCATTTGAAATTGGGATTGTATGTCCGCATTTTAATACACCATCCTCATGACATCGATGACATGTTTGACATTTATCATAATTGAAATATCTATTGCTGCAAGAGCATTATCTTCCATTCTTTCCGCACCTTCGCATTCACTCTCGCTTTCATCAGACGATGAATCAACAAGTACTGCATTCACACTCTTCAATCTTTGTCGTCCTGGGCATCTAGAATTATAGTGGTCTAAACTTTTGCAAAAATAAAATTTTACAGCACGCCGGTAGTTTTCTCTCTTTGCTGTTTCTTCACCATCATATCTAGGTGCGCTGGGTAACCCGGGTGTGAATCACACATGTGATATTGAAAATGATCAAGTTTACAATATGGACATTGTGGTGCATTAGATTTTTGTTTCTCTTTGTATCTAAATGGTTTTTGTGGTTTGGTGTTAGCTGCAGCTACAATATTATTCTCATTGTTGGTTAATGTGAAAATATCTCTGTTGGAACAAAAATAAGCGGATCCCTTTTTCTCTAACTGTTCTAACGATTCAATATCAGACTGTTGTACAAATTTTTGGCAAATGGTGTTGGAATTGTTGAAATAATTTTGTCTATTGTCATAAGATAACTAAGTTTTTCATAACATTTGTTCACCTTTGCAGCGTTCAGCCACTTATTATAAATATCTTGAACCTGAGAACCGTAATCAATGAAGGTTTGGTTTGCTTTAGGTTTTAATTTTGAGAACTGTACCTGATAACCTGGTGCATCTAATAGAAAGTGTTGCATGATTCGTTGATGTATATAGTCATAATCTTTCCTGAGTTCTTGTGGGATTGTTTCAATGACTTTTAAAGGCTCTGCTGACAAATTTCTCATATAGATCACGGCCCAGTGTTCTCTTGGGACCTCTTGGTACTTCATTTGGAACTCCAAGTTCTCAGACCAAGCTGATATTGGCAGAATGGTTTAACTATGCCTTTGTATTTAGTAAACTTGTTTTCTTCTTCCTTACTTTTTAATTTGCTCGTTGCAATGAGCACCTGTGACTCAACCTCTAGTTCTTTCATCTTCAGTTGCGTTTCAACCTCCAACTTTTTAGTATTAGCTTCTATTTCTTTGAGTTTTGTCGCCTCAACTAATTCTGCTTGTTTATTTTTGGCCTCGATGTCCGCCAGTTCTTTCTTATGTAAGCGTTCTTGTGCTCTTTCTTCCCTTTCTGCAGCAGATTTCCTTTCTCTCTCCTCTCTTTCTATGGCAGCAATTCTATCTGTATGTTCTTTATATTCCTTCTTTTCCCATTGTTCTAATGTGTCCCCAGTGTAACCTAAATCTTTCCCTGCCTCAATGCACTCTTTTAAAGTTGACATTGTTCTAGGTTTTTCTTACACAAAATTAATGTAGAATACTGATACAATGTACAATATACAATGGCAATAATTTCTTAAGTTAATTCACAGCAATTCTAAAAAATAGAGTGCCGTTTTAAACAGCAATATCGAAAAATGGGTACTTATCTGAATTTAATACACTTGTGTTTTCCCAGTGCCACTCGCAGATGACTTTATGCCCGAGTTCTTCGCACTGTCTGGGTAGTTGCTATGTTACTTAAAATACATTCATAACTTCTGTTTGTATAGAGAAGCAACAATTATTATCACGAAAAACTTTTTGTCTGTCAAGTCAATAAATTTCAGAGGAAAGATTTGGTGCGGTATAATAATTGATGAGTTTTGTCGGTCGTTTGTCTTTTGTCGTAATGTCGTGCTTTGTTCTGTAATAGTAGTCTTTAACAGCTCTGGAACTTCAGCTGAAACGTTTATATGCACATATTAAACATGTCAAATTCAATGCATTTAATTTATTAAATTTATTACTCTTTACTTTCTACCAGCATTCGATTTACTTTCTCTCTCTAGTTCATCTTTGGCTGTGCACTTTCACTCGTAAATTCTTTTTCATTCGTTCACTTCTACAATCAATTTTACTTAATTTTAATTTTCACACGGACCGTGGTTCTTCCCAATCATAAGATTGGCTAACTTCTGACACCATCGGTGGATTACCTCTTAAACCACAATTTGCCTTTCACTTTATCATACTTTTAACCTGTAGGTTCATTCAATCTTAACAATGTACACTTCTGACACCATCGGTGGAATACCTGTCAGCGTCTTACATTCACGCAGGTATTCAAATCCTTCATACGTACTCAGTAAAACATCAGTCGTACATATGGTCTATACATTTTAATCCAGGAGAACCTGATCATTGTCATGATTACACAAAAGGCGGTGAAATCACTCTATACACAATGCCGCCTAACACACACTTTTAGCACTCAGCCAATTACACAAGCCCTACACACAATTGCTCGCTATCTTCAACTAGCACTCTCGCGAAGCAATACACTCGCTCCAGAACAAACAACGATCCTTCCTCTCGAATTGTCTGAGTCCCGTCTGACGGTTTAAAACTGGTCAGTTCATTTCGTGGTACTAAGCCACGTGTCCCTCGTGACAACTCGGGCTATCTCAACAGTCACGTAATGCGTTAGTCCGCCCGTGTTGTGTTGGGTCGTTCGGTGTAGTGCCGTCTGGTCAGTTCACGACAGCGTCCCGTGAACTTACGTCCCTTATATTGGCTAGGTCTTGTCCTGTCGGTGTCCTATTAGTGACATCTCTGTGTCCCCACTGATGTCCTGTCTCTAATCTCTCTACTGTCTTACAGAGGTCCTGTCTTATGACATCCCTGTGCCCTTATCCATGTCCTGTCTATCCTTATCTCTACAGTCCTTGACTCTATTCTGTCCCTTATCCTCTCTATGTCCTGTCTTGATTCCCCCAACACTCTGACAGTTACACATTAACACACATTCTCCCTCACCCACGAGAAAGCAGCAGGGAGATAGACAAATAGAAAGGCAGGCAGGCGGACAGGCGGGCGCGCAGGCTGGTGGGCAGGCAGGCAGAGGAATGGCAGACAGGAAAAAAAAAACATATCAACAGTCTAAAGAAATAAACAAAGTGTACAGATAAATGGTAGGAAGAAAACAGAGACACGAAGGAGAGGCTCTGGGGACAGAAATACAGTACAATCAAAAAGAAATGCGCGATGGTATAATGTCATTGACAAACAGTAGAAAGAAAGAAAGAAAGAAAGAAAGAAAGAAAGAAAGAAAGAAGAAAGAAAGAAAGAAAGAAAGAAAGAAAGCAAGAAAGAAAGAATTTTATTTTAAAAGAGTCGAGAACTGAGCCCGCAGGCCGACGGACAGAGAGAAAGACCGGCAGGCAAGCAGGCACACTCACAGACACATAAAAAAATGTCCCTTAAAAGTCGACAGGGTCAACTTCAATGCACCGGGTTTTTATCCCATATGGCTCAGACTCTTTCCGTAGTGATGAAAGCGTCGTACAAAGCACGAACTCCGTAGCTTCAGCGACGACCCTCAGGAGTCTCCGAAAAATATTCACTCGTGAATCGAAAGACGCGGCCGGGAATCGAACCCACAACCTTCGGAGCAAGAGTCAGATGGCTTGACCACTTCATCACAGAGACTCCCAACAGACACACATAGAAACAAACAAACTGCGAAAGGAAAGACGTACGAATAGACAGCAGGAAACGGTGAACGCACAGAATGACGACAGACTGGAGATAGTAGAAGACAAGATGCACCGACGGACAGGTTTGTAAACAGACAGACAGACAGACAGACAGACAGACAGACAGACAGACAGACAGACAGACAGACAGATCAGTATACAGTTGACAGAGGGAGAGAGACGGAGAGACAGACAGACAGACAGACCGACCGACCGACCGACCGACCGACAGACAGACAGACAGACAGACAAACAGACAGACAGATCAGTATACAGTTGACATAGGGAGAGAGACGGAAAGAGACAGACAGACAGACAGACAGACAGACAGGCAGGCAGGCAGGCAGGCAGGCAGGCAGACAGACAGACAGACAGACAGACAGACAGACAGACAGACAGACAGACAGACAGAACGAAAGAACGGACGGACTTTATTTTCAAAGGGTAAAAAATTGTGCACGCAGGCCCGTCTTACATTCGGCCCTTCCAATCCCTCATCTTTCGTTCATCAATAATGCATAATACATTCACATAGAGAAAAAAAACATTGTCGAATGAATGTTGTAAACATAAACAATGCATAATACTATGTTATGAGACACATACCCCAACCATCCACCCATCCCCCATACATCCCCCACCCAACTACACACACCCCCAGGCACACATATATGCCCTACCTATCCAATCATCCACACCCAAACATCCCACACCACACACATCCCCCACCTACACACATCTAAACACACACACATACCCCACCCACAACACATCCCCCACCCACAAACACACACCCCTAGACACACATACATGCACCCGCCCACCCATCACCTACCCACACATCCCCCACCTACACACATCTCATCACCCACACATACATCCTCCACTCATCGCATAACCCATAAACACTCACCCACCCACATATCCTCCACCACACACGCACAAACCCCCAACCACCCGTCAAACAAACATCCCCCAACCACACATCACCACCTACACATACACATATCCCCGCGAACCCATACATAACGCACCTACCCATACATCAACCACTTTCACACATCCCCCACCTACACAATCTCAACCCACCCACCCACACATCCCACGTCCATACACACACACACATCCCACCACCCAACCTACACACTCACCCTCCCACACATCCTCCACCCACCCACCCACCCACCCCCAATCACCCATCCCCTAATCACACATCCCTTAACCACACATCTCCTACCCACACACACCCCGCCCACTCACACATCTCCCCAGCCATACACACATGCCCCACACACATCCCGACCCACCAACGCATTCCCCATCCACAAGCACAGAACTCCCACCCACACACACTCCCACCACCAACACACACCCCGACCACCAACACACATCCCCACCCACACAGATCTTCCACCCACACACACATCCACCACCCATACATTCATCTCCCACATATATCCACCCACCCACGTACTCATCCCTCAACTACTCACATTAACACATTCCCCACCCACCCATCAATATATACATCTTCCATCTACCCACCCACACACACACACCCCATCCACCCAGTCAAACACACACTCCCACCTTCACATACATCCTTTACCCATCCGCACATTCCACACGTAGTCACATCTACCACACCTACCAACACACACATCCCTCACCCACACACATCTCCCCTCCCACACAACACCCCACCATATACACATCAGCACCCTTACACACACATCCCCCACAAGCATCCCCCGTACACATCCCTATCCACACATGCCTCGCCCACTCACATCTCCCCACCCACTGACACATCCCCACCTACAAACACACTCCCCTCTCAGACATACATCCTCCACCCACCCACAATTACTCACCCACACACACCCCAACCACACAGATATATCCCCCACCTACTCACACATCCCCACACCCATACCCCACACCCACCACACACCCATCCCCAATCTACACACATCTCCCACAGACCCATTGACCCACATATCCCTCACCCACTCACCCACATACACATTCCCCACCCACACAATCCCCCGCCCCACCAGCACCCCACACTTCCAACCATCACTCAAACATCCCTCACGCAAACACACCCCCACCGACCACACATCCTTCACCCACCCACACATCACCCATCCACCCACACACAACCCCTCCACACATACATCCCCCCACACATACATCCCCCAGACACACACACATGCCTCATACACATCCACACTCCCTCGCATACACTGTATGCATGTACACATACACACACAAACATATTCGCATGAATCCATGAACATACACACGCACCCACGAACATACACACATATACACACATATAAACACACATGTACGCACACATAAACACACGTGCATACATACACACACAAGCACACACACATACACACATGTACACACATATACACCCATACACAATACAGACACACACACCCATACATCCACACATATAAACACATACACACACATAGACACACATACACACACCCATCCATCCACACACATACACGCTGCCTCACATTATCACTAAAACTAATATGAATATACTCCCATACTTTTCACACACACACACACACACACACACACACACACACACACACACACACACACACACACACACACACTGTCGGCTATCATGAGTATACTCACAAGAACATTCAAAATTGGGGGAAATGGGAAAACATGGAAAATATGGAAAATGGTGATGAAAATATGTTATACATTGTGTAACGTAAAAAAATAAAATAGTGGTGTTCAGTAAGATAATTCCTGGAATCGACATAAACATGATGAAATAAGCAGTGCATGTTAAATTCAATTGGCAGTAAAAATGCTAATATGAATGATTAGGATATAGAAAAAAAAATGGCATAATGACATGCTTGCAATCATCTCTCTCTCTCTCTCTCTCTCTCTCTCTCTCTCTCTCTCTCTCTCTCTCTCTCTCTCTCTCTCTCTCTCTCTCTCTCTCTATTTTTCTTTCATGTACACTGACACACTAAGACAGACAGACAGACAGACAGACAGACAGTCAGACAGACAGACAGACAGACAGACAGACAGACAGACAGACAGACAGACAGACAGACAGAGAACTATGACCACAAACAAATAGACTGATAACAATAGACAGATAGACAGATAGACAGACCGATGACAACAAACAGACACACCGATGACACCAGACAGTCAAACCGATGACAACAAACAGACAGATCGATGACAACAAACAGACAGATCGATGACACCAGACAGTCAAACCGATGACAACAAACAGACAGATCGATGACACCAGACAGTCAAACCGATGACAACAAACAGACAGATCGATGACACCAGACAGTCAAACCGATGACAACAAACAGACAGATCGATGACAACAAACAGACAGATCGATGACAACAAACAGACAGATCGATGACACCAGACAGTCAAACCGATGACAACAAACAGACAGATCGATGACACCAGACAGTCAAACCGATGACAACAAACAGACAGATCGATGACAACAAACAGACAGATCGATGACAACAAACAGACAGATCGATGACAACAAACAGACAGACCGATGACACCAGACAGATCGATGACAACAAACAGACAGATCGATGACAACAAACAGACAGATCGATGACAACAAACAGACAGATCGATGACAACAAACAGACAGATCGATGACAACAAACAGACAGATCGATGACAACAAACAGACAGACCGATGACACCAGACAGTCAAACCGATGACAACAAACAGACAGATCGATGACAACAAACAGACACACCGATGACAACAGACAGTCAAACCGATGACAACAAACAGACAGATCGATGACAACAAACAGACACACCGATGACACCAGACAGTCAAACCGATGACAACAAACAGACAGATCGATGACAACAAACAGACAGATCGATGACACCAGACAGTCAAACCGATGACAACAAACAGACAGATCGATGACAACAAACAGACAGATCGATGACACCAGACAGTCAAACCGATGACAACAAACAGACAGATCGATGACAACAAACAGACAGATCGATGACACCAGACAGTCAAACCGATGACAACAAACAGACAGATCGATGACAACAAACAGACAGATCGATGACACCAGACAGTCAAACCGATGACAACAAACAGACAGATCGATGACAACAAACAGACAGATCGATGACACCAGACAGTCAAACCGATGACAACAAACAGACAGATCGATGACACCAGACAGTCAAACCGATGACAACAAACAGACAGATCGATGACACCAGACAGTCAAACCGATGACAACAAACAGACAGATCGATGACACCAGACAGTCAAACCGATGACAACAAACAGACAGATCGATGACAACAAACAGACAGACCGATGACACCAGACAGTCAAACCGATGACAACAAACAGACAGATCGATGACACCAGACAGTCAAACCGATGACAACAAACAGACAGATCGATGACACCAGACAGTCAAACCGATGACAACAAACAGACAGATCGATGACACCAGACAGTCAAACCGATGACAACAAACAGACAGATCGATGACACCAGACAGTTCAAACCGATGACAACAAACAGACAGATCGATGACAACAAACAGACAGACCGATGACACCAGACAGTCAAACCGATGACAACAAACAGACAGATCGATGACAACAAACAGACAGATCGATGACAACAAACAGACAGACCGATGACACCAGACAGTCAAAACCGATGACAACAAACAGACAGATCGATGACACCAGACAGTCAAACCGATGACAACAAACAGACAGATCGATGACAACAAACAGACAGATCGATGACAACAAACAGACAGATCGATGACACCAGACAGTCAAACCGATGACAACAAACAGACAGATCGATGACAACAAACAGACAGACCGATGACACCAGACAGTCAAACCGATGACAACAAACAGACAGATCGATGACACCAGACAGTCAAACCGATGACAACAAACAGACAGATCGATGACAACAAACAGACAGACCGATGACACCAGACAGTCAAACCGATGACAACAAACAGACAGATCGATGACAACAAACAGACAGATCGATGACAACAAACAGACAGACCGATGACAACAAACAGACAGATCGATGACAACAAACAGACAGACCGATGACAACAAACAGACAGACCGATGACACCAGACAGATCGATGACAACAAACAGACAGACCGATGACAACAAACAGACAGATCGATGACAACAAACAGACAGATCGATGACAACAAACAGACAGACCGATGACACCAGACAGTCAAACCGATGACAACAAACAGACAGATCGATGACACCAGACAGTCAAACCGATGACAACAAACAGACAGATCGATGACAACAAACAGACAGACCGATGACAACAAACAGACAGACCGATGACACCAGACAGTCAAACCGATGACAACAAACAGACAGATCGATGACAACAAACAGACAGATCGATGACAACAAACAGACAGATCGATGACAACAAACAGACAGATCGATGACAACAAACAGACAGACCGATGACAACAAACAGACAGATCGATGACAACAAACAGACAGATCGATGACAACAAACAGACAGATCGATGACAACAAACAGACAGACCGATGACAAAATAACTAACAGATCGATGACAACAAACAGACAGATCGATGACAACAAACAGACAGATCGATGACAACAAAACAGACAGATCGATGACAACAAACAGACAGACCGATGACACCAGACAGATCGATGACACAAACAGACAGATCGATGACAAACAAACAGACAGACGATGACACCAGACAGATCGATGACAACAAACAGACAGATCGATGACAACAAACAGACAGACCGATGACAAAATACTAACAGACCGATGACAACAAACAGACAGATCGATGACAACAAACAGACAGATCGATGACAACAAACAGACAGATCGATGACAACAAACAGACAGATCGATGACAACAAACAGACAGATCGATGACAACAAACAGACAGATCGATGACAACAAACAGACAGACCGATGACAAAATACTAACAGATCGATGACAACAAACAGACAGATCGATGACAACAAACAGACAGATCGATGACAACAAACAGACAGATCGATGACAACAAACAGACAGACCGATGACACCAGACAGATCGATGACAACAAACAGACAGACCGATGACAACAAACAGACAGATCGATGACAACAAACAGACAGACCGATGACACCAGACAGATCGATGACAACAAACAGACAGATCGATGACAACAAACAGACAGACCGATGACAAAATACTAACAGACCGATGACAACAATACGGCAGACCGATGACAAAATACTAACAGATCGATGACAAAATACTAACAGACCGATGACAACAATACGGCAGACCGATGACAACAAACAGACAGACCGATGACAACAGACCAATGACAACAGACAGACAGACAGACAGACAGACAGACGGCAACAGAAATACATACAGACAGACAGACAAACAGTCAGGCATGGCAGCTGCCTGGCAATGAAATTGATTAATTCACACTCCGAACCCTATGCCAACGCGACTCAGACAATCTCCCGCGAGGAACGAAGGAGATAAAAATACCCCACAATACATCGCCTCAAGGTTGAAACAAGAGGGCCCGACGGTTAATGAATGTGACGACGACAGGGACAGTCGAATGTCTGGAACATCTCCTGTGAAGATTAGCTCTTGAATTTTGTTTTTCCAGGACAATGCAGACAGCACAACGTTCGCTCACAAGAAGGCTAGGTTTGCTAATGAAACTACAGGGTGTTTGTAAAGTCTCACTACACTATGTATGTAGAACGCGCCATCAAAAATGTGCTCCGCAGTCCTTCGTGAAGCAATATGCAGCAAATGGCTGTCGTCTGCTGGAGTAATTCTAAGGTGTGTTTGGAAAGGAAATGTGTACAAAACATAATGTACACAGTACACACAATTGAGAACCTGAAAGATGCAATCATAATTACCATTCAATAAATAACAACAGACACGTTGCAGAAGGTATCTGGCAATACGAAGAGACGTGTACAGTCATGTCTTGAAGCCCATGGTGGACATTTCCATCACCAGTTATAATGAGTACTTCATTAGTACTTTCCAGCTTCCTCAAACCAGCGTTAGACCTTAGTAATGATTATTGTAGCTAATGTACTGAAATTTTTAGCACATTATTAAATAACGTCATGTACTTCATTTTTATTTTTTTTTTTCAAATTTGTTCTATATACAAAGTGTAGTGAGATTTTACAAACACCCGGTATATACACTGTTGGATCTGAAGTAAGAGGTGAATCGAATGGGTAGGTTGTTTTTTTTTTTTTTTTTGTAGTTGCAAAGACAAAGGGAAGTTGTTTGAAAAGGGGGAGTTTGGTCTTTGCTACTGCAACATCTAGTATGAGAATGGAAGATGAGGCTTTAACGGCATCCTTGCGATGTTTGGAGTACATCATAGCTAGATTTCAGATGACGTTAAGACTGAATAATATCAGTTTCACTTTAGTGCTAGCGCACGCGGGTACAAGAAGAAAGGAACGAACAGAAAGATTTTCTGGCTCAGCTATTGTAGCGAGTGGATGGGCGATGGACTGGGTTGACATCCTGGGTATCCTCAGGGTGGTAGGGCGAGTAGGCGATTCACGGGGTGGATGTGATTCTGCATTTTTGACCAGACCGCAAGAACATTAAGTTAAATGGATTGAAGCTAGATTAGTGCTAGACCAGAGCGGCAAATGGGAGTATGGGAGGCCAAAGAAGAACAGTCAACCAACACAGAAAAGACGTTGTCAGTCACTGCACGCTGACAGGAGATGCTGAGAAGGTGATCTGAGCACGCGTGGGTTAATCGCTGGATGTATAATGAGGATGATCTGTTGACTAACTAACTAAACTGACTGACTGACTGACTGACTGACTGACTGGCTGTCATACTGACTGACTGACTGACTGACTGACTGACATACTGACTGACATGCTGTCATACTGAGTGACATGCTGACTAACTAACTAACTGACTGACTGACTGATTCAATGACTGATTGACTGACTGACTGGCTGTCATACTGACTGACATGATGACTAACTAACTAGCTGACTAACTGACTGACTGACTGACTGACTGACTGGCTGGCTGGCTGTCATACTGACTGACATGCTGACTAACTGACTGATTAACTGACTGACTGAATGACTGACTGGCTGACATACTGACTGCCATGCTGACTAACTAACTAACTAACTGACTGACTGACCGACCGAATAACTGACTGACTGACAGGCTGACATACTGACTGACTAACTAACTAACTAACTAACTAACTGACTAACTAACTAACTTACTATCCAACCAGATAACTAACTACCTAGCTAACCACTAACTAACTAACTAGTTAACTAACTAACTAACTAACTAACAGTCAAACATGTTGTGTTTGTACCGGACTCACAGCGCATGCTTCGAAAAGTGGACACTGGCATGTTCCGGGTGGAGTGGCTAGCCTCCCAGAGCAGGACGAAGAACGCGAGCATATCAGTCTACACTCAACATCAAGTACTGTCTACACAAGACACACAGCTTGCACTATAAGGAGATTGGCAGTGCATGAGACAGAAGGCTGTGTATAGACGTGATCACCAAAGCCACACGGCATGCACTATAAGAAGATTGGCAGTACACGAGACAGAAGGCTGTGGACAGAAATTATCACAACCTTCACACGGCATGGACTATAAGAAGATTGGCAGTACACGAGACAGAAGGCTGTGGACAGAAATTATCACAAACTTCACACGGCATGGGCTATAAGAATGTTGGCAGTACACGAGACAAAAGGCTTTGAACAGACACGACCGCCAACGCCCAACTGCATGGACTATAAGAAGATTGTATTGTTTGATTGTCCTCCGAAATACCAGAATAAAGTAAACAAAGTGGCAGCCCCATTAAATGTCAGTGTCAAGAATCAGCCTCCGTTCTGTCGTGAGCCTCATTTCCTGAGGCTGCTAACAAGCCTCATCAATCTTCGCTTGACCTCAACATTACAACGGAGTCAGCTACGAAAATAGCAATGCTCACTGTCTCAGCAATTAACTTCTTTGGAAAGATCTATAGCTGCATTACACTACTTTAAGTTTTTTTGTCCTTGTCTGTGTTGATTTCGAAGTCAAAATTATGTGTTGCACGATTTACTGCCTGATATATTTCGCTGCATCTTGTAAGGTGCTTACTGTAAAGTTATGTATTATGTGAACTGAATAAATTATTAATATTTCGTACAATACCTACGACAAAGTGTTTTAATTGTTTCAGCTAAAGTATAATTCATATATTCACTTCGAATTATATATAACTCTGCAGTATGCGCCTTCGAGGTGCAGCGAAATATACCAGGCAAAACGAACCAAAGACCAACAAGAACAATTTATTTTCAAAGAGTTAAGAATTGGGCACGCAGATCCGCCTAACATTCAGCCCTTTTCGTCTCTCTCTCTCTTTCTCTCTCTCTCTCTCTCTCTCTCTCTCTCTCTCTCTCTCTCTCTCTCTCTCTCTCTCTCTCTCTCTCTCTCTCTCTCTCTCTCTCTCTCTCTCTCTCTCTCTCTCTCTCTCTCGTTCCATACATTATTTCATGCATACATCACTTATGAGAAAAAGTTGAATCGCATTAAATGCCTCAGGTATACCAGCCTCCACATCTCCGTCTCCTGGTACAGATAATTTACAAAACAATGTATTTATTTAGTGAATTTAAAGATATTAGCCACAAACAATATGCTGACGATGTTGTCAGTTTTATGTAAACAGAAAGAGTTCGAGTTATATTTAAACTTACCGCAGGGATAACAGATGTTCCAATACGTGCGACTATATGTTTTAAGTAATTCAGCTAAATTATTATTCATTATGCCTTGACTAGATTAGAACAAGAATTGCCATGCCGAAGGTAGCCTTTTGCAAGATGGAAAACATACTGACCAATAAAAAATATGCCAATTGCTACGAGAAAAAGAGTGTTGAGGTGCTACATAGAGCCTGTACTTTTGTATGGATGTGAATCGTGGACAATAAGCAGTCAAGCTGAAAAAAATCTGATGACTGTGGAAATGTGGTTTCTGAGGAGAATGCAAGCAATACCATGAGTAGTAAGGCGGGTCCTATTTGACGCGGAAATCTGATCTGCGTCGATGGTCCGCTGCCCGTTAATCGCTATATGTGAGTTATAATTCCTACAGCGGATCAGCGCAAAAAAAAAAAAAAACGGACCAGATCTTATCTAGTTATTTGAATCTATCGCGGTTTTTTTGGTGGTACTTCCGGTAGTCTTTGGTACTTCCGGTGTGTCCGAGGGCGACCGGGGCAGGTGAACCGACGGGCATGCTTCCGGTTTTGGGAGTTTAAATAGTCTATTAAAAAGTAAATTATATACGAAATATTTTTAACATAACCGTGTGTGTGTCTGTATGTGTGTTTGTGTGGAGAGGGGGTGTGTGGGGTGGGGAAGCAGGAGATTGGGCCCCTAACCCTACTATTAGCCTTTTTCCCCAGTTGGCCGACAGACAAACCTACTGTGATTAGGTGTGAAGATTGATGATCAGCTAGTTCCCTGGCCAAATCAAGTGCATTAAAGGCAATACTACAATTTTTTTAGCACGTTTATTTCATACAAAGCAATGTATATTTACAAGGTGTAATGTGTGTTTCTTTTGTTTGTGTATATTACAGAGCGTTGCCGTTTGTTAGTGTTAGGTGTCACATGTATGGATAAACAAATACAAATATATATAAAGTTATGATAATATGACTTTTATGGCATAGTGCATGTAAACACTCATACCTTGCATATGTTTCATTACCACTTCCACAAGCGGAAAGTATGTAATACCTGTCCATCTCTCCCCCCCCTCCCTCTCTCTCTCTCTCTTTCTCTCTCTCTCTCTCTCTCTCTCTCTCTCTCTCTCTCTCTCTCACACACACACACACACACACACACACACATTTTATCTTGATCTATCTCATGTTTTTTGGAGACAGAAGTACATTGAATGCCGTGAGCTTGGGCAATAAACTTTAAATTATCATTTCCATTAAAATGTGGCTTCTTTGTAATTTCTGGGTCACTTTTGATCTGAGCCAAAAGGTCGAAAGACAATAATATGTCAATGAATAAATCGGACATTATTCGACCTCATGAAATATATTGAGTTCCCTTTGTGGGTTAAAATATTATAAAAGGATTAGACTATCATAATTAAATAATTTAATTAACATAGAAAATGGTCTTATTCCTAGAGAATCTAACATAACATACACGTCTAATAATTAAATAGTCAATTGAAATAGCGTAATTAGTGACTTTTGTAAAATAAGCAATAAAATATAAAAAAATAATGATAATGCGAGTTAATTCCCTATGTGAGACTAGAATAAATTGTCGCCCTTAAATTTTCTATGCCTAACCGAGCAAAGTTATGAACAGCGCTGCCGCGATAACTTATTTTCCCAAGCTCTCTGTCACTCGCTGTTTATGCTGACCGCACGCTGATATACTAGCCGCGCCGTGATACTGCGAGACCATCCCTCCCGTAGTACACATATCTTGTGACAAAGTGAGGATGTGGATCTTTTTGCAAAGCTGTTAAATGTTTGCGCTCAAACGGGCAGAAAAAAGCATGACTGTAAATGTTTTTTTTTTCCCATTCGCATTTGTTAATCTAATGTAACTCCTGTTAGAATTAACGCACGGTATTGAAATGTATAATATAGAGGTTTTAAATGGTGCTGAATCGATTGAGCACATCTCTGAATGGGTAACCACATATTCTAAGGCACTTTGCTTGGGTGCCAACTTTGTAAACACGGGGAAATGTTGGGTAAATTTTAAAACATACCTACATTTTGTGTCAGAAATGGTAGATCTCTGAAGTCAAAACCCGTTTTTGGTACTTCCAGTGTCTCCCGGGGGATATGCGAGTGCGCGACAAGGCACGCTTCCGGTTTTCTCATAATCTCATCTCATCATGTTCCTCTTTTACCTTGCGGTGTCGAGGTGAAGTATAAACTTCGTGAGAGTGCCCGATTATGGGCTTCATATATCGATATTCCCTTGGACTCTGCTATAACCTCCGTCCAACGTTTACGTGGTCGGCCTCTTCCTCTGTTTCCATCTGGTCTGTACATCATTGCTTGTTGTGGTATAATGTTGACTGGTAACCTACTTGCATGGCCAAACCATTTGACTTGCTGCTTTCTAAAAAAACATCTAGTGCTGCTTTAACCCCCACTTTAGTCCTGATTTCTTAAATTCTGATCTGATCTTTTCTTGTTACGTTGAGTATTCTTCATGTCCGGTTTTTGGGAGTTTAAACAGTCACACTTTAATTATTAAAAAGTAATGTATTTACGAAATATTTTTTAAGTAACCAAGTGTGTGTGTGTGTGTGTGTGTGTGTGTGTGTGTGTGTGTGTGTGTTTGTGTGCACGTGTGCGTGTGTCGCTATACAGACTTACAATGGCATCACAACAACGGTCAACTTGTAAAAGTAAATGAGACCCGACATAATTCGTAATTATTTATGTGTGATTCCATTCTGATAATTTGACATAAATTTCACATGGATGACATGTGTGAAAGTTGGTGGTAGGGAAGGTGTTTATCCACCAACATTTCTGGTTCGACTCTGAAACTAAATAATTTCTTATATTGCTTATGTGTCGGTACAACAAGCCTTATGGAGATGAATTGTGCATAACTGCTTCCGGTTTTGTGTATGTAAAAAGATAAACCTTAGTTATTAAAAATAATATTTAAAATAGTATATTTATTGTGTCAAGTGAAAAGTAAAGATGACGGCGTGAGTTAGGAAGTGTACCATTAACAATTTCTATGCATATGCATGGCTCCGATTGTCAGAAGCCCTTGAGTTGTTTCATTGCGTATCTTATGAAAAGCGACCAACTGTGTATTATATTGGTGGTTAGTACTGTCTGCAGTGGATGGGACTAACCACTATCATCATACCAACGGCGATGTGGTAGAGACATAAGACTCGTCCTCGGGCTGTATGATGGTTACAGACAGTCGCATTGTCACATGTCTAATAATACATCCAGACACGTGATTAATTACTACAACCGGACCACGTGGGGGTATTACAAACATCAGATCACGTGCATAATGTTACATACGAGACACGTAGATAAAGGTTACATCCGGTCAAAGATGATGGTGCTTTCGGTCACGAGTGTAATAGTACATCCGTGACACGAGGGTAATGGTTACGATCGGACCACATGGGGCACTGCTTCCTTTACAAACAAAAGGATATATCCGTGATAGGTGGGAATGGTTACATCCCATCAAAGATGGCGTCGCATCTGGTCACGTGTGTAATGGTACATCCGGAATATGTGTAATGGTTACAGCCGATCAAAGATGGTGGTGCTTCCGCTCACATGTGTAAGGGGTACATCCAGTACACGTGCTCACTGGCTAAAGCCGGTCAAAGAATGTGTGCTTCCGGTCACATATGTAAGGTGTATATCTTGTACACGTGCCCACTGGCTAAAGCCGGTCAAAGATGGTGGCGCATCCGGTCATGATGATACAACCGGACACGTGAGTAATGGTTACATCCGATCAAAGATAGGTCTCCATCTGGTCGCATGTGTAAGGGTATATCCGAGACACATGGTTAATAGAGGTACTACAGAAAATGGTGTCCTGTCGGTTGTCGAACCCGGGACCTAACTCATGATGATCACCGTGTATGGGAGTAATTCAACTACATCGACAACAGCGCATTTGAAGGCTTAAATGGTCATCCTTCTCTCTCTTTTCTATTTCCATGTAGTCTAGAGTCACCGAGTAACATAAAAACAAACATACCGACATCAATACAACATAAGACAGTTTCGACTGTAGTATACACAACTATAACCAAGTCATCGAGGTGTTCGGCTAAGTCTTCGGATATGAAAGATGTGATCACCGACGACAGTCAGGAAAGGCCTGTCTTTAAGTAACATGAAGCGGTTCATACAGCGACGAGTATTTAGCGCATTTTATCAGATGTATAATATTACACACAATCACAACTAGCTATCGTGACTTAGGCGTCAAATGTAACACAACACTTCACGAGCTGTCCTGACCACCGAAGTTATCAGGACTCAGATTAGGCATTTACACTGTCATTACCTCTCTATATGTCCATACAGGTCTTCGCATATTTCCCCAGAAACACATTTCTAATGCCAATATATTTTTTTAACGAGGCTACTGGACATTGCCCCGTATCACATCCAGACAAAAGTGCAGGGTCTATGTATCACTTCAACATTCAAATAAGAAAATATGTTAGCCAAATGGGAAATATATAAGTCAAACTTATAAATATCTTCACCGAGTGTATGAAAAGTAAGAAACGTTGTCAGCTGAATTAAGAAACAAATATGCTGTCAAAGAGATTAATATTTCAACTAAACTTATAAATAGGTCAGTCAAACTTATAAAATGTAGGAACATGTGTTAACCAAACGGGATAAATATTGGCCAAATACCGAAATATTTCAACCAAATTTACAAAGAAGTAGGAAAATGTGTTAGCCAAAGTAATAAAAATGTTGACCAAATTCAGAAATAGCTCATCCAAACTTATATAAAGTAGTAAAATGATTTAACTAAACAGGAGAAATGTTGGCCAAATACAGAAATATCTCAAAGAAACTTATGAAAAGTATTTCAGACAATGAAAAGTATCTTATGCAATAAGTCACTATCATTGAATAATTTCAATTTCAGCCTTCCTCAACTGACATCGGTTATCACATCTCTCCTATCCGACAGACTTAGTCGGACACCATGATGACCTGGTTATAGTTGTGTATACTACAGTCGAAACTGTCTTATGTTGTATTGATGTCGGGATGTTCTTTTGTGTTACTCGGTGACCCAAGACTACATGGACAAGGAAAAGAGAGAGAAGGGTGACAATTTAGCCTTACAGATGCGCTGTTGACGATGTAGTGTAGTCACGCCCATACATCGTGAACATCAAGAGTTAGGTCCCTGGTTAGACAATCGACAAGACACCATTTTCTGTAGTACCCCTATTAACTACATGTCTCGGATGTAAACTTACACATGCGACCAGATGTGTAGCCATCTTTGATCGGATGTAACCATTGTTCACGTGTCCGGTTGTATCTTTGACCGGCTTTAGTCTGTGAGCACGTGTACAGGGATACACCTTAAACATGTGACCGGAATCACCACCATCTTTGACCGGCTTCAGCCAGTGAGCACGTGTACTGGATGTACCCCTTAACGTATGAATAAAATTGGGTGGAACTGCGGTAAAGCTGTGAAAATGTAAACAATATAAAATGACGCAAAGTAGGGCAGCTTTACATAACAGATTTACGACACAAACAGGACGTTGCGGCGAGCAGCCTCACAGTTCGCAACTGTGGGGGTAAGTATGAAAAACAAATTCAATTTCTCAGGTGTACCATTACACATGTGATCGGATGTGACGCCGTCTTTGATCGGATGTAACCATTAGCCACGTGTCACGGATGCATCCTTATGCATGTGACAGGAAGCAGCGCCCCCACGTGGTCCGGTGGTAGCCATTACCCACATGTCTCGGATGTACCATTACACATGTGATCGGAATTACCAACATCTTTGACAGGATGTAACCATTACCCACGTCTCTTGGATGTACCCCTATGCACGTGATCTTGTGTATGTAACGAACGCACGTGGTCTGGTTGTAGTCATTAACCACGTGTCCGGATGTATTCCATTGAAATTGTTAATGGTAGGCCTCCTAACCCATGCCGCCATCTTTACTTTTCACTTTACACATACAAAAGACTATTTTTAATATTACTTTTAATAACTAAAGTTTATCTATTTACATATACAAAACCGGAAGCAGCTTTGTATCTTAACATGTGAGCTTTGAAAATTCATCTCCTTTAGGCTTGTTGTGCCGACACATAAGCGATATAAGAAATTACTTGGGGTTCTAGGTGAACCAGTAATTTTGTTGGATACACACCTCCCCTAATACTAGCTTTCACACACATGTGAAATTTATGTCAAAATATCGGAATGGAATCACACTTGTAATTACGAATGGGTCAGGTCTCGTTTACTTTTACGACTTTAACTGACTCAGAAAGCATGCTGACGAGGGTGAGGACAGGCAGACTTCGTGCGGAGTGGCTTGCTTCGCTTCGGAGGTCACGGGTGACAAGCATCGCCTGGATCTTTTCTCCGGGGCGTGCTGGTGTGCTGGGAAATGAACAGGCGGACAGATTGGCTGGCTCTGCAGAATTTGGTGGAGTATTGATACATGACAAGACAGACGTGGTTGCGGTCTTGTGGGAGCACGTGCACACCTCGGAGAAGCAAATGGATTACCATGGTCTGGCAAGAATGAGACAACGAGGAGTGACGAAGGGATCTTGCCGACGCTCAACGCTCAGAGGAAAGGCGAGACGGACTTATAATCAGATGGCTACTGGTACTATTAGTGTTGGAACTCTTCTCTGGCTGCCGAGGATGGGGACGGAGCACTTATGGGAATGCCCCGAATGCAGTGATGTCGATTCCTAAATCAATCAATCAATCAATCGTTTACTTTTACAAGTTGACGATAGGTGTGATAACATTGTAGGTAACACACACACACACACACACACACACACACACACACACACACACACACACACACACACACACACACACACACACACACACACACACAGAGTTACTCTTAAAAAATATTTCGTAAATAATTTATATTTTATTAATTAAAGTTTGACTTTTTAACCTCCCAAAAACCGCAAGCGTGCCCGGGACGCGCAGCTTGCCCAATCCCCGGGAGGCACCGGATGTACCAAAAGCGGGTTTTGCCTTTAGAGATGTACCTTTTCATGGCACAAATTGTAGATAGTGTGTTTATATTTACCCAACTTTTCCCCGTGTTTACATAGTTGGCGCCCAGGCAAAGTGATGTAGAATATGTGTTTACAACTTCAGAAACGTGCTTAATCGATTCAGTACCATTTAACATCTCTGCATTCTAAATTTCACTACCATGCGTTAAATCTAACACGAGTTACTTTAGATTAACGAATGTGAAGGGGAAGGAAAAAAAAATAACGTTTACAAAGTTATGTCGTTGCTTTTTTCCGCCCGTTAGAGCGCATATATTTAAGAGCTCTGCAGGAAGATTAACATCCTCACTTTCTCACAAGATATGCGTACTACGGGAGGGCTGGTCTCGCAGTATCATTGCGCGGCTAGTATATCAGGGTCGCGGTCAGCATGAGCACGAACGAGC
The DNA here is from genome assembly GCA_014155875.1 of Cepaea nemoralis. Lineage (NCBI taxonomy): Eukaryota > Metazoa > Mollusca > Gastropoda > Stylommatophora > Helicidae > Cepaea > Cepaea nemoralis. The sequence goes on along the minus strand of JACEFZ010012301.1, from coordinate 333,937 downwards.
TCGAGCAGTTTAGTTATCGCAGCAGCACTGTTCATAACTCTGCTCGGTTGTCGTGCGTAAATACCAGAGAAAATTTAGGAGAGACAATTTATTCTTGTCTCACCAAGGAAATTAACTCGCATTATCATGATTTACAAAAATATTGTAATGCTTATTTACAAAAGTCACTAATTAGGCTATTTCAATTGACTATTTAATTATTAAACGAGTAGTTTAAGTTAGATTCTCAAGGAATAAGACAATTTTGTATGTTAATTAGCTTATTTAATTATGCTAGTCTATTCCTACTATAATATTTTAACCCACAATGGGATCTCAATATATTTCATGAAGTTGAATCATGTCCGATTTGCTCATTGACATATTATTGTCTATCGACATTTTAGCTAAGATCAAAGTGTAGTATTGCCTTTTTCTGCACTTGGTCTGCCCAGGGGCCGAGCTGATCATCAAACTTCACACCTCCTCACAGTAGGTTTGGATCTGGTGGCCCACTGTGGGAAAAGGCTAATAGTAGGACAAGGGGCCAATTCCACTGCCCCCCCCCCCACCCATCACGTCGAAATACACACACACACACACACACACACACACACACACTCACACGCACAAAAACATACACACATACACAAACATACACACAGGTTGTTTTTTTTTTTAAATTATTATTATTTCATATTTAATTTACTTTTTAATAATTAAATTTTGACTTTTTAAACACCCAAAACCGGAAGCGTGCCCGCCGGTTCGCATACTCGGTCTCCCTTGGAGACACACCGGAAGTGCGAAAGACAATCGGGAGTACCACCTAAAACCGCGCCAGATTAAAATAAGTAGGTCAAATCTGGTCCGTTTTAGCGATAGTCCGCTGGGGGAGTTTAACTCACATATAACTGATTAACGAGCAGCGGACCATCGACGGGGACCAGATTTCTGCGTCAAACAGAACCCGCCTAGCTACTCATCGTAGTCTTTGCATTCTCCTCAGAAACCACATGTCTACAGGCATCAGATGTTTTTCAGCTTGACTGCTCATTGTCCGCGATTCACATCCATACAAAAGTAAAGGCTCTATGTAGCACGTCAACACTCTTTGTCTCGTAGCAATTGGCATATTTTTATTGGTCAGTATGTTTTCCATCTTGCAAAAGGCTACCTTCGCCATGGCAATTCTTGTTCTAATCTATTCAAGGTATAATGAATAATACTTTAGCTGAAATACTTAAAACATATAGTGGCACGTATTGTTCACATGTGGAACATCTGTTATCCCTGCAAGTTTCAATATAACACGAACTCTTACTGTTTGCGTAGAATTGGAACTAACTAACTGTTGACGCCTCGATGTATTTGAGCAATCGTTTATTGTTCGTTGTATTATTATAATTATTGTTATTACAAAAAAATAATTATAGTGATAGTCATGATAATGATATTAATTTATTATTATTATTATTAAACTATTTTAGTGATGATGATTGTGATTATGATTAAAATTATGCTGATGATTGTGACCAACATTACAGTAGTAGTGATCAAGATGATGATGATGATGATGATGATTATAATGAGGATGATGATGATGATGATGATGATGATGATGATGATGATGATGATGATGATGATGATGACGACGACGACGATGATGACCACGATGATGATGATGATGATGATGATGATGATGATGATGATGATGATGATGATGATGATGATGATGATGATGATGATGATGATGATGATGATGATGATGATGATGATGTCATTGGCAACGACATCCAACACATGGAAGAACAAGATGACAATCAAAATTAAAACGGCAGCACTGACAATTACAACAACACACAACTAAAGAGACAACAACAACAACAACAACAACAACAACAACAAAACTAACAGCAAAACAAATAACAACAAAACAACAAAAACAACTAACAGCAAAACAACAACAAAACAAGTAACAGCAAAACAACTAACAACAAAATAATAACAACAACAACAACAAAACAACAACAAACCAACGAACGCAAGACAACAACAACAACAACACCAACTAACAGTAAAACAACAACAACAACATAACAACCAACACAAAACAACAAAAACAACACCAACTAACAGTAAAACAACACAACAAAAACTAACAGCAAAACAACACCAACAAAACAACAACACCAACTAACAGCACAGCAAGAACAACAACAACAACATCAACTAACAGCAAAACAAAAACAACAATAACATCACCTAACAGCAAAACAACAACGACAACAACGAAACAACTTACACCAAGACAACAACAACAAAACAACTAACAGCAAAACAACTAACAACAAAACAATAACAACAACAACATATCAAACGCAGCATCCCCTACCTGCAACAACAACAGCAACAACAACAACAAAACAACTAACAGCAAAACAGTTAACAATAAATCAACAACAAACCAACAACAAAAACACCAACAACAACAACAACAACGACTAACAGCAAAACAACTAACAACAAAATAACAACTACAACAAAATAACTAACGGCAAAACAACAACAATAACAAAACAACTAACAGCAAAAAAAAGACAACAACAACAACAAAACAACAACACCTAACAGCAAAACAAACACAACAACAAAACTACTAACAGCAAAGCAACAACAACTACTACTAACAGCAAAATAACAACAACAAACAACCACAACTAAAAGCAAAACAACAACAACTAACAGCAAATCATCAACAACAACTAACAGCAAGACAACAACAACAACAACAACAACAACGACAAAGCAACAAATCCATAACAGCAACAACTAACAACAAAACAACTTACAACAAAACAACAACTACCAGCAAAGCAACAACAACAACAAAACAACTAACAGCAAAACAACAACAACTAACAGCAAAACAATCAACAACAAAACAGCAACTACTACTAACAGCAAACCAACTAACAACAAAACAACAATAAAAACAACAACAACAATATCTAACAACAAAATAACTAACAGAGAAACAATAACAACACATCAACAACTAACAGCAACACAACAAACAACAACAACATATTAACTAACAGCAAAACAACTAACAGCAAAACAATAACAACAGCTTATCGAATAGGACACCGCCTACATGCAACAATAATAAATATCTAACAAGACAATAACAATAACAACAATAACAACAAATAAAATAAAACATCCCCAACCTGCAACAATAACAAAGATCAAACAACAACAACAACAACAACAACAACAACAACAACAACAACATATCAAACAAAACATCCCCATTCTGCAAAACAGCAAAGATCAAACAACAAAACACAACAGATCAAACAAAACACCCGGTACCTGCATCAACAACAACTAACAACAAAACAACAACAACAACTAGCAACAAAACACCAACAACAACATCCTACCTGCAGACATTATAAACATCTAACAAGACAATAACAACAACAGTTCAAATCCCCTACCTGCAACACATTAGAGCTGGAATTCTTGTCGTCCTCGCTGACCCAAACCACGAAAAACGTGCCGACATTCAACAAATGCGCATCTTCAATCATCTTATTAATATTCCATTCTCGTGGCATCTGCCAGTCGTGGTCCCATTGGCTGATGTTGAAGCCCCAATTCAGGCTGGAAATCAACTCTAGCAGTGGAAGAGCTCCGGCTTTCTCGATCAGCTTGTTGTCGTCCATGCAGGAGAGGTAGTACTTCTTGGCTTTCAGTTCTGCCGTGCTCGTGAAGGCGGAGTCCGGTTTGTCTGTGGGGAAAGTTAATTGTGGGGAAGGTTAATTGTAGGGAAGGTTAATTGTGGGGACGGTTAATTGTGGGGAAGGTTAATTGTGTGTGAGCCGGGGAGGTTAATTATGGGGACGGTTAATTGTGGGGGAGGTTAATTGTGGGGACGGTTAATTGTGGGTGAAGTTAATTGTGGGGAAAGTTAATTGTGGGGAAGGTTAATTGTGGGTAAAGTTAATTGTGGGGAAGGTTAATTGTTGGTGAAGCTAATTGTTGTGAAAGTTAATTGTCGGGAAGATTATTGTGGGAAAGTTAATTTTAGGAAAAGTTGTTTTATCCGTGAAGTTAATTGTGGGAAAGTTAATTGTGGGAAACGTTAATAGTGGGAAAGTTAACTGAGGAAAAAGTTGTTTTATCTGAGAATTTAATTGCGTGACAAATTATTTGTTGGATAAATTAATTGAGGGGAAGTTAATGATGAGAAAGTTAATTATGGATAAGTTTACTTATGGGAACAGTTTTTTTTTTTTAATCTGGACGGATAACGTTGGGGAAAATTTCATTGTTGTAAAAATTAATTATGGGAAAAGCTAATTATAAGGAAGTGTGACGATGTAGCATTTTATTGGGTCATTTAAAGAGGGGATCTTGAGTGTATGTGTGTGTGTATGTATGTCATTCTATATTTATTGCAATTACATAAATAAATACACATAGTATTATTTGGCGCTCACAGAAGGAGAAGAAAGAAATAGAGAATAGAAGACACACTAGACAACATAGAATCTGAAACCTATAGAAACCGACCGGGATCGAACCCGTCGCCTCCAAATGACGACGGCGCCTCGCTGCAGGAACAAGTGTACTTCGACGCACGACCAACTAGACACTCCAAAAAAAAGTGTCTTCATTGGTCATGTCTATCATACACATGATAGTGTGTGAGCGCCAAATAATACTATGTGTGTTTATTTATGTAATTGTCTTAGTTGCCTCAACGGTTCTCCCCATTGATTTCATATATTTATTGCAATCCCAAAGACATCGGGAACCTTTCAATGTGATCAAGAACGAACAATTAGTATAATGAGCCACATCACGAAGATTTTGCTAAGAGTTATCATGCAAAGAATGAGGAAGAAAATACAACCCGAAATAGGAGAAGAACAATGTTGGTTTGTATAAGGCAATGGTACAGTAAATGCTGTATATATATTGAGAACATTAATTGAACGCTGTATAGAAGTAAACAAAGACCTACACCTTTACTTTATTGACTACACAAAGGCTTTCGATAAGATAAGACATGTCAGAATGATAAAGATGCTTGCAGATCTACAAATCGATGGGAAAGATCCTAGACTTGTAAAAATCATATATTGGATACAACAAGCCGCTATAAAGATTGATAATGAAGTTGGTTGATATCAACTTTCTAAGAGAGGTGTGCGACAGGGATGTGTAATGTCTCGAGATCAGTTTTCTCTATACAGTAAAAATATTTTCAGAAATATAGCAAATATGAAAGAATCACCATTGGGTGACGTAATATGGATAACATTAAAAATGCGGATGATAAAGTATTGATTGCAGACAGTGAGCAGGATCGACAACATTTAGTGCGAGGGGAAGTCAATAAATAAGTCACACATTGCTGTAGAAAAATAACTGAATACTATAAAAACTTGAAACCAGTTTATTTTATATATAAATTTTCACTTTATTTCTCAACATAATTTCCACCAACATTGATGCACTTATCCCATCGTTTTATCAGTCCTCCCAAACCGGCTGCTTAGAATGCTTTACATTCAACTTCGGCGTCATTCGCGTCCTTGAGAATATATTTTCTACCCAGCTATGCTCCGCTTTACGGGACAAACATTTGTCAGCATAAACAGGAAGCATTCCCTTATGAATGCCCTTTGCAGGCAGTCATTTTGCCAAAAAAAAAAAAAAAAAAAAAACGCACAACAGCGCGTGCTCTTTGGTTATACACTCCATAACTACAGTCACCATGTTGTTTATGCGCTGCGCATGCGTATGAAACACCTAGCGTCACCTGACGAACGGGACTATAAAGTTCGATGTTGCTGTCACCTAATGACACCTGTAGAAAACACCAACTACATTTACCTACCATCCCACAGAACTGTGTGATTTACTTATTGACTCGCCCTCGTAGGTTCGGTTGTTGCACACAGATAACAACTAGGGTTATAATTAAATTGTAAGAAGACAGATTATGGTAGTCAATAGGAAGAAGTAAATACCTGAATACAATATACAAGTACAGTGGAACATTCTTAAATAAGTGAATCGGTACAATTATCTCGGAACAGTCATAACATTTTATGCGAGATGCATTGACGAGATTAGAAAAAGAATCATCATGGCGAAGGTAACCTTTTGCAAAATGAAAAACATGCTGACCAATAAAAAGATGTCAATTGCTACGAGAAAAAGAGTGTTGAGGTGCTACATAAAGCCTGTACTTTTGTATGGATGTGAACTGTGGTCACTGAGCAGAGGGGCTGAAAAACATCTGATGGCTGTGGAAATGTGGTTTCTGAGGAAAATGGAAAGAATATCATGGACAGACAGAAAAGCCAATGAGCAAGTCCTACAAGAACAAATGAAAATCGTAAACTGATTAGAGAAATTAAACGTAGACAGTCAAAACTGTTGGACATGTTATGAGAAGTAAAACATTAGAGAACTTTTGACAACTGGAAAGATTGAGTTGAAGAGAACAAGGGAAAGATGGAGAAATAAATACATGGATGGCTTGGCCACGTGGCATGGTCCAGACAAGTACACGGCTCAGGCGATCGCGTGAGATGGTGAAACATGACCTCCAACGCTTATCTGCATGGCACATCATGATGATGATAATTATGTGCGTATGGTGGTGGTGGTGGTGGTGTGTGTGTCTCTGTGTGTGTGTGTGTGTGTGTGTGTGTGTGTGTGTGTGTGTGTGTGTGTACGTGTGTATGTGTGTTTCCCATTTCCCACGAGAACCAGCCAGTCATAATTCACAAGGACATATAATTACTGCCACAGGGACCAGACAGTGATCATCTGTGGCCATATGTTCAAGGACGCGAGGGGCTGCAATAGTGTATGTGCTGAGCAAGTCTGGAGGGTGTTATATGACGAGAGGGCCTGTGGGAGGTCACGTGATGAAATAGCCTGTGGGGGGGGGGGAGGAGTATATGACGAGAGGGCTTGTGGAAAGTTATGTGACGAGGAGGGAGGGATCTGGGAGGTTATGTGACGAAAAGGCATGTGGGAGGTTATGCTACGTGAGGGCTAGGGGAGGGGGTATTGACGAGAGGGTCTGGGAGGGGTTATGCGACGAAAGTGTTTGAGAGTGGTTATGTAACTTTTGCCGACTTCCTGGCCTACAGGTTAGCGATTTTTCTCCGTAATCTCGTATACTCTCGTAAGTAACGTGGCGACGGTGAGAATCAGCTGTCGTTCGAATAGCGTCGGTAACTTACGGAGTATGTGATCCGGCCGCTCAGAAAGCAATGGCAAACTACTGAGCGTAATCTTGCCAAGAAATCAACAATCAGTAGAAAGATACTGATGTTGATAGCAATGTCCTGTAAAGGATATGCAAACAATTTTTTTTAATGTAACTTTTAGCTAACTAGCTAATAAACTAACTAATTAACTAATGAACTAACGAATCTAACTAATTTATCAGCTAACTAATAAACCAACTAACAAACTAATCAACTATTGGCACCTTTCCGTCTTGACAGACGATAGTTTGGTACATTGTGCTTCAAAAAGGATTAATAACTACGATCCATGGCGGTGGCGAGTGTGGCTGGTAAGGCCAATTCTTGCTGCAAATGTTTGCCCACAGTAGGTGCATGTGAAAACATGGTCATTTCCACTATTTTGCACCATCTTACGTCTCTCACGCTCTGTGTGTGCTTTATCTGCAATCATTTTCTCCTTTGTCTTTATTCCATTTCTGATAGTTGCCCTCCATGCAACACGTTCAGCGGCAACGTGCTCCCAATGTGCATTATCTATGCCTGTATCAATCATGTCCCGCTTACACACATCTTTGTATCGTAGTAGAGGCCGACCCTGAGATCTCCTACCCGTCTGTAATTCACCAAAAAAGATGTCCTTTGGTATTCTACCATCATCCATCCTCCTAACGTGTCCTATCCATCTAAGTCTACGAAGACTGAGCATGGAATACGCCGTCACACAACCTGATCTTTCCAATACTTCAGTATATGTGATTTTGTCTTGCCACTTAACACCAAGAATTCTTCGCAGACACCGCATATGAAAGCTGTTTAAACGTTTCTCTTGGCGTGAGTAAGTTGTCCAGGTTTCACTGCCATAAAGAAGAGTACTAAGGACACAGGCTTGGTAGACGAGGACTTTTGTTTTGGCAGTAAGCTTCCTGTTCTCCCAGACTCTTTTTGCTAACATGTTCATTGTTGTTGCTGCCTTGCCAATCCTGATGTTGATTTTCTGATCGAGGTTATAATTTGCTATTTACCTCTGATCCTAGATATGTAAAATGGTCTACTATCTCCAGTTCGGCGTCGTCAATAAAGATTGATGGTACACCATGTGCACCTTGTGACATAATCTGTGTCTTCTTTTTGTTAATTGTTAAACCAAATTCAGAACAAGCATTGGAGAATGCAGATAGTAGCTGTTGTAATTCTTCCTCAGAGTGGGTCGTAATCGCAGCACCATCTGCAAAAAGCAACTCTCTGATTAGTACCCTGCTAATTTTGGTCTTGGCCTTCAATCTCTGAGCATTATAGAGGCCACCATCTGAGCGTGAGTGAATGTATATACCGTCATCCTGATCACGAAAGGCATATTTCAGTAGAAGTGAAAAGTATATCCCAAAGAGGGTGGGGGCTAGTACACAACCTTGCTTAACTCCACTCTTGATTTCAAACTCTTCTGAAGTTGAGCCATCAAACTTGATTATACCCTTCATGCCTATTTGGAACGATTCCACAATGGACAGAAGAAGAGTTGGTGGGCAGCCAATCTTCTTTAGTCCTTTGAACAGACCCTCACGACTGACCAAATCGAATGCCTTTGTGAGGTCGATGAAGGCAGATTCCGAGACCGGTTAAGACCAGGGATGGAGTTATTGCCTCTCCATAGCACAAAGCCTGGGCTAAAATAAAGAAACCATGTGTTGCCCATGCAGCATGATCCCTCTCTCGGCCTGCCTAGTTCACTCCAGAGGAAGGTTAACACCTATACATCTGGAACAAGACAAGCTGCAGAAGCTGCCGGATCATCAAAGCAATGCTCTAACTGTCCGCCTGTCGGAGCTTCGATACTAGACCAGCTGCCAACCAAGGCCTAGGGCCTGGTCTGCCCTGCCATGACTTATTTTGTCTTTGGGTTGCATTTCCTCGCACCAGGATAAGGCTAGTACCCTCCCAATTGCGCTCTTCTGCCCGAAGCCCTTGGCACAATGTGGGGTGTCGGGTTTGGTAAGCGCCGCCCAACATTCGGCGCTGACAGAAAGCAGGTAGTACCGTCTACTGTCATACGGTAGCTCAGTCATATCTGACTAAGACCTGACTGATAATCAACTAACTAATCAACTAATTAATCAGCTAACTAACTAATTAACTAACTAATTAACTAACTAATTAACTAACTAATTAACTAACTAATTAACTAACTAATCAACTAACTAATCAACTAACTAATCAACTAACTAATCACCTAACTAACTAATCAACTAACTAACTAATCAACTAACGAATTAAGTAATTAATCAGCTAACTAATTAAGTAACTAACTAATCAACCAACCAACAAACTAATCAACTAATTAATCAACAAACTAATTGACTAATTAATCAGCTAATAAATAATGTAACTAACTAATCAACTAACTGACTAACTAACTAACCAACAACTAATTAAGTAATTGATTAGCTAACTGATCAAGTAACTAATCAACTAAATAACTAACTAATCAAGAAACTAACGAAGGAACGAACGAACGAACGAACAAACTTTTTTTTCGAAGGGTAACAAATTGGGCACGCAGGCCCGTCTTACATTCGGCCCTTCCAATCACTCATCTTTCGTTCATCAGTGCATAGTGCATTCACATAGGAAAAAAACATTGTCAAATGAATGTTGTAAGCATAAACAATGCATGTTACCATGTTATGAGACAAATCCCCCACCCACCCACCCATCTATCCATCCGCGTGTCCCCCACACACACACATTCACACCACCCAACCACACACATACCCACAGGCACATACATGACCCCATCCATCCACGCATCCCCCAACCAACACATCCCAAACACACCCCCACATACATCATCTCCCTACCCACACACACACACATCTCCCACCCACCACACATCCCCCACCCACCCACACACCCAGGCACACATGCATGCAACCACCCATCCATACCAACCCACATGCACACATCCTCCACCCATCCCATAACCTACCAACACTCACCCACCCACATATCCTCCACCACCCACCCACACACCCCCAAACATTCAGCCAAAAACACATCCCCCAGCCACATTTCCAACACCCACATACACACATATTCCCGCCAACTCACATATCCTGCACTTAACCACACACAAAACCCGAACCCACCCACACATCCCCCACTTGCACACACATCACCCACCACACAATCTCCTCCGCACCCACACATCCCCTCCCACCCCCAACCTAAACACACTCACCCTCCCACACATACTCCACCCACCCACTCGCCAACCATCCCACACCGATCTCCAAATCCCAATCACACATCCCTTAACTACACATCTCACCACCCATACAATCACACACACACACACACACACACACACACACACATCTCCCCACCCATACACACATCTTCACCCATCAACACATTCCTCATCCAAAAACACACACCATCCACCACACACACACCCCACCACCCACATATACCCCACCCACACATATCCGCCTTCTCACCCACACACACACATCGCCCACCCATACACTCATCTCTCACACACATCCACCCACTCACGTACTCATCCATCAACCACTCACACCCACACATCACCCACCCACCCATCAACACATGCATCTCTCATCTACCCTCCCACCAACACACACTCCAACCACCCAGCCAAACACACATCCCCCATCCTCACATACATCCTTCATCCACCCGCACATCCCACACCTCCCCCATCCCACACAACACCCCACCCATAAACGCATCCCCCCACACACATCCCCCACATGCATTCCCCATACACATCCCCGCCCACACATCTCTCACCCACACACACACAAATCTCCCCACCCACCCACACATCCCCCACCTGCAAACATCCTCACCGGCCACATATACACCCTCCACCCACTCACATTTATCCCATCCACACTCACACACTCAGACCCACACAGACATATCTTGCCATACTGCTGCTGACAGGGTTGTTCCATAATTATGAACTTCTAAATTCCAACAAAAAGGTATTCTCGGCTCGCTCCAATAAATTCAAACAGCAATATGAACAAAATTGGATTCAAAGATTGGATTCTTTGACGTTAGTCAAGAAAAACTGAATTTTAATATTTCTACAGCATACAAGGCTTAACGTGTCCAATAATTACTATTTAGCACTTACTGCGGCCTGTTCCACCAGGTCCACAGCAAGTCTTATTTCTAGCTTATAATAATTAGAAAAGATCACAAACCGTGTTATTACAACTGTTTACATATTCGGCTATACTATACGTCCTCTAATATTATTCTCTCTCTCCATCGGTTACGTTTCTTGCCGCCCTGGAAAATACAGCTATTTCCTCTCGCTGTTGGTTCATATATTCGTGGCGATATTCTAGCATCATGTTGCTAACCATCTTTCTTGTCAGTTAGTAATATTCCGCCACTGGTTTAATGCCAAGTAACCATCAGTCCAGTTCGTTTTAGTGACATTCAAAATTGCACTGCCTTCTTGTTTCCATCTCACCATAAGTCTGCCGTTGTTGGGCTAATCGCTCTGTGACGTTTTTCGTGTTTCTAACGAGTCCCTTACTGTTTTATCGTATTTGGCGTCGAGGATTTCTCTCTAATTCATATGACGTCACTCTTGTTTGCACTCACTATATGGCAATATCCCACTCACAGACACACTCCCACACCCATCCCCCACACCTATCCGCAACCCACATACATCTCTCACACACCCATTCACCCACCCAAATATACATTCCCTACCCACACCCTCAACCAACCAACACCCACATACTTCCAACCATCCTCCCAAATATCCCCATCCACACACACATCCCTCACACACATACATCCCCACCGACCACACATCACTTCACCAATTCACACATCACGCATCAACCCACGCACATCCCCCACACACAACCCCTCCACACATACATTCCCCACACCCCCACACATCCCTCACATACACACCCACACACACATCCTCACATCTAGACACATACATGATGCCTCACATGATCACTGAAACTAATAAGAACAAACTCCCACACTTTACACACAGTTGAGACACTGACGATTGTCGTGAGCATTCTCGCACAAATTGTGAAAAATGGAAAAAAAATTGTGCATATACATTGTTTAGTGTAAAATATTGGTGATGCAATTCAACTCTCTCTCTCTCTCTCTCTCTCTCTCTCTCTCTCTCTCTCTCTCTCTCTCTCTCTCTCTCTCTCTCTCTGTCTGTCTCTCTCTCTCTCTCTCTCTCTCTCTCTCTTCTCTCTCTCTTTCTCTCCTCTCTCTCTTTCTCTCTCTCTCTCTCTCTCTCTCTCTCTCTCTCTCTCTCTCTCTCTCTCTCTCTCTTCCACTCACTAACGCTCTCGCTCACATTACAGTAATGTTATATTATACATGATAAAATCAAGTGGCATACATACAAAATGATAATGTGAAAGATGAAAATACACAAAACATATGGAATGGCATGTTACAGAACATACGTGCACTCAACTCTCTCTCTCTCTCTCTCTCTCTCTCTCTCTCTCTCTCTCTCTCTCTCTTCTCTCTCTCGCTCTCTCTCTCTCTCTCTCTCTCTCTCTCTCTTTATTACACAGGCACACAACACACATTCATTAACTCTCTCTCTCTTCTCTCTCTCTCTCTCTCTCTCTCTCTCTCTCTCTCTCTCTCTCTCTCTCACTCATACGCCCTAACTCTCTCACTCACTCTACAGTGATGTACATGTGTTCATGTTATAAATTATAAAAACAGACGACATCTGGGAACAGCGATTCTCGTTCGCGACAGCATGGTGGCGTCAGAGCTAGACATGTCCAGTTGGGACAGTGACGATATACAAATACAGGCGTTGAGAGTTCATTCCAGTATACCATTCGTGTTGGTTAATGTTTATGCCCGCAATGCGAGTATGGACGCCCAGAAGTGGCAGTGCTTAAGTGGCATATTAGGCCACGAGAGAAATGTTATTTTCTGTGGTGACTTCAACGCTAAAGGCAGAGCATGGGGAAACACTTCCTCCAATACACAAGGGGAGGAGCTCGAGACTGCACTGGAAATCATCGACCTGGTTTGTATTAACAGTGGCTGTGTCACCAGGACAGCAAGCCGTCCAGGCGATGAGGACAGTGCTATTGATCTGGCGCTAGTTTCACCTTCACTCACTACAGTGTGTAGATGGGGTGTCCTAGGACACCATGGCAGCGACCACCACCCGTGCAGCATATTGGTGGAGAAAGGCAGAACCAGGCAGCACAAGCTAAAGGTAAAGACGTTCCAGTATGACAGTACAGGGCAAGATGTGGTGAGTAAAATAAGACGTGACAAGCGCAGAACGTTTTAGGGCAGGTAAAAAAGCTGGGAGCAGCCACCGTGGTGGAGTTTCGAGGTGGAGAAGGCTTGGGTGGATAAGCGTAGTGCTGTAAGGAGATGGCAAAATGCCAAGAAGAACAGAGCTGGTCATCCTAGTCCCTGCTTGCACTTAGAAAGAGAGATGCACACAAAAGTAAGCTATTTCAAAAAACTGGCTCACGGTGGTTAAAAGCGAAAAATGGGCAGAGGTGTGTCAAAGAGTAAGCACAGACAAGTCACTGAAATTGTTCTGGCGACTACATAAAAGCATGAGTGGTGTAGTCAAGAATAAGAGCATTTCAGACTTCCAAGGTGCTGACCTCACCTGGCAGAGGACTGACGAGGACAAGGGCAAAGCCCTCTTTGAACGCTACCTTGAGCAGGGCAACCAGACAGACATGGGAGGCCGAAATCTGGCCAAGGAGGTCACCTCAGACAGATGCAAGGCCCGGAACACTTCGGAGGAAGACACAGTGACAGTGAAAGAAATCAAGGCTGTGCTTCGGCGATCAAAAAACAGTGCTCCAGGTCCTGATGGCATAAGATACGACGACATAAATAGGTGTACCGACAATGAGCTAGAGAAACTAGCAGACATGTACAACAACAGTATAGGGAGTGCTAGCATCAAGGAGGAATGGTTACACAGCTATCTGATTCCCTTGCCGAAGCCTGACAAAGACCACAAAAAAATTCAGGGATATCGAATTATAACCATGCAGAATACAATAGGCAAGCTGCTGGAGAAGGTAATTGCCAGGAAAATATCAAGCCAACTAGAGAGGCAAGGTGTTTTCCCACCTACCCTGGGTGGGTACCGTCCAAAAAGAGAAACCTGGACCAATGCAGCAGTCTTTGCCCATGATGTCTATGAAGGTTTCCACTCAGGCACTGAAACCGTTGCTGCAGCGATTGATCTTGAGGACGCATACAACAGAGTACCACTGGATTTTTTAATGTTTCAGCTTCTTGAACTAAACGTAAGTCCATTCCTCCTTAGTTGGATCGCTGCAGCCCTCTACCAACGGAAAGTAGTTGTTAGATGTGGCAGTTGGACTTCGGAACCAACAACAATATATCCTGGCCTACCACAGGGATCACCATTATCTCCGGTACTGTTCAACGCCTACACAGTGAGAATCACCAGTGAGCAGATCACTGGACCTGGCAGGACATTGTCGTATGCCGATGATGTTTTAGTGTATCGTCAGGGTAAGGATAGAGAGGAGGTTGCTGTGGAACTACAAACCGAACTCAATCGCATAAGTACTTGGTGTGATGAAGCTGGGGCAATGGTCAACCCAACAAAGGCAACAGTGACTTGGTTCTCGTTGAATAATCATATTGTCAACAATCCAACACCAACTGTAATGCTGTGTTCAGAGACGGTGGAAAGAACGCAGGCAATGATTACCTGGGGATACGGTTTGATAGAAGCCTTGCTTATAATGTGCACATAGACCAGGTGATAACAAAGGCCAAGCGGGGTTTGGCAGCGATGCGGGTGATGACGGCAGCAAACTGTGAGCAGCGCCATCTATGTCTTCTGTACGAGGGGCTGGTCATGTCTGTTTTGGAGTATGCAATGGCAATCCTGACTCTCAGCCATAAGCAGATAGAAAGGATGGAAAGGATACAGAATGAAGCTATGCGCATTATTCTTGGATGTACAAGAGATACAGCATGCAGGGCGATGCGCTACCTTCTTGATTTTCCAACCATTGAAGAGAGAATACAAGTTTGCAGGGCACGCGCCTACCTCAGAATTAACGCAAACACACAACATCCACTGCATAGTGAAAATTAGGAAGGTGAAGGGCAGCAGGTTAAAAAGAGGACGGTCGTGGATGGGTCAAGCCGAAGACATTCTTCAACAGGTGTGTTCACTTGAGGACTTAGAACCTGGCGAGGAGTGGGTGCAACTGCCAACAGACTTCTGCACATCCTTTTCAGTTTGCATCCAACTAGATAGAAAATGCAGACAAGAAAATCCGGCTGCTGTTGAGGCTGAAGTAAAAGCGTTGATTTTCGAGAATTCGCTAGACGGTGACGCGGTCATCTACACAGATGGGTCGGTCGTCCGACATGTGAGAAGCTCATGGGCCTTTACAGCTCGGGCCGGAGGGAGAATTGTGAAGGAGGACTCTGGTGCTTTCACTGAAACCACAAGTAGCCTGACCATGGAAGTCATGGCAGTAAGTAAAGCAATAACATGGCTCGAGACACAGACATTCACTAGGGCTTGTTTCCTTAGCGACTCAATGAACATGATCAAGAGGATAGAGGAGGGGTCGATCCGAAGAGAATGGTTGCTGCCTCTGAAGCGGTCTCGGCTGGCAAAGATTAGTTTCATCTTCGTGCCAGGTCATGCGGGAGTACACGGAAATGAGCGGGCTGACAAGCTCGCAGGTGAGGCTACTGTGGAGGGCCGACGCGCCATGGACCAGGCTGACATTATGAATGCTCTACGAGAAGTGAGACTTTTGCGAGAACCAAGTGATGACTGTGAATCTACAACAATGGTCAGACTGCGGGAGCAGCAAATTAAAAGAGGGGTGGCCAAACAAGAACACTACGCAGGAAGCCAAAGAAGATTGATAAACCAACACAGAACTGGCGTCGTTAGCCGCTACACGCTGCGGGATTTGCTGAGGAGGGGATCCGAGCACTTATGGACTGAATGGTTCGATGTGCAACGAGGATGATCTGTCGACTAACTAACTAACTAACTAACTAACATCAATTGGCATTCAAAATGGGAATATGAACATGAGAATACACACAATATATGGAATAGCATGTTACATGATATGCGTGCGCTTAAATCTCTCTCTCTCTTCTCTCTCTCTCTCTCTCTCTCTCTCTCTCTCTCTCTCTCTCTCTCTCTCTCTCTCTCTCTCTCTTCTCACCAACACACGCCTATAGACACTCACAAACAATGCGCACACACATACACATATACTAACAAATCCATTCTTCCACTGTCTCTCTCTCTCTCTCTCTCTCTCTCTCTCTCTCTCTCTCTCTCTCTCTCTCTCTCTCTCTCTCTCTCACTCGCAATCACTATTTCACCCATTAAGTCACTCTCTCAATCTTTCATTTACTCAATATCACACTCTCTTTCACTCTCACTCACACACAGACAGATACACGCCTTCTCGCTATCAAATACACACTCCCTCGCATACACACGAAAGCATATACACATACACACACGAGCATACACACGTATACACACGCAAATACACACATATACCCACGCACACATACGTACACACACAAACACACACAAATACACACTCCCTCGCATACACTGCATGCATGCACACATACACACAAACATGCACACACATACACGAACATACATATATATACACACACACATACACACATATACACACGCACATACATATAAACACACACTCACATGTACGCACACATAAACACACATATAAACATACTTGCACATACACACCCATATGCACATTAAGACGTGCACACACATATACCCACATACACACATATAAACACACGCATACACACATATGGACACACGTACACACCCACACACTTACTCACACATACACGCAGTCTCACATAATCTCACCCTCTCACTCACACTCACTCATTTATTCTTTAAACCACACTAATTCACACTCTTACTCGCACAGACAAGTACACAGACACACAGACACACACACACACTCACCCACTCTCTCTCTCTCTTTCTCTCTCTCTCTCTTATTTCTCTCTCTCTCTCTCTCTCTCTCTCTCTCTCTCACACACACTCAATAACTTCTCATGCACTCTCTCACTCACCCACTGAGTCTCTCTTGCACACTCACTCGCTCTCACACTCACTCACACACGCACTCACCCGGCGGCTCTCTAACTCACACTCACTCTCTCACTTTCTCACCCTCTCACACAGACAGGTATACACACAACACAACCTCTCTCTCACACTAACTCATTCTCTCACTCAATCTCTCACACATACGTGTACACAGACATTCACTTACACTTTCACTCTCGCAGGCACACGCGCATACATACTCTCTCACTTTCTCTGTCTCATACTCACTCTCTCACTCACACTCTTTCTCATTCACTCTCTCACCCACTCTCTCACTCACACAGTGAAAAATGATAGTGAAAAAATGATACCAGTAGGTGACTTATGGAGGCATATAGTCGGTATGAAGTAAGTATTGAAAGAGTTTTCGGTTGAATGTGTAGGGACTCATTGGCGTTTTCAGATCTGGTGGAAGGCTATTCCACAAGTGAGCACCAGAATACACGAAACATGTTTTGTATAGGTCCAATCTAGGCTTTGGAACCTGTAATAAATTTAAGCGCTTACTGTTCATTGCATTAGATTGAATTAACGGTAGAAGATACTCTGGGGTATTTTCAGATATAATTGTATTCACTAATTTGGCTTTGTTAAAAAGGAATCGCTTTCGAAGTGGTAGAAGTCTTAGATGACTATATAAGTTATTACTTTCAACGTGCTTTATGCCAGAAACTAGACGTATAGCGCGGTTTTGAAGCGAACACAGTCGTTTCATATTAGATTTAGGGCACCCATCCCAGACTGTGGAACAATAGTCGAGAGGTGATTGGATATAGCATGCATAGAATATTTTTCGTGTGCTTTCATCCAAGAAGTGCTGAATTTTAGTAAGTTGGTAAACTTTTTGTGCTATTCTCTTGGTGAGGACGTGAACATGAGAGCTCCAGTTTAGATGTCTGTCAATTAAAAGACCTAATGTTTTGTGTTCATTTACATTAACTATAGGTAACGTGTCCACGTTGAGATCGAGTGGTGCCCCAGTTATAGCTAGGGTCTGTAGTTTTTGTCTGGTCGTTATTAGAATGGATTTGGTTTTGTCGATGTTAATAATCATGCGGTTTTCATTGCTCCATCTACTAAGGTTATCAAGTTCGTTTTGTAAAGAGCTCTCTAAGTCACTAAGGTTCTCTTGACTAGTGTATATAGTGCAGTCGTCTGCAAATAGGTCACACGAAGTATTGAGATATAAAGTAAGATCGTTAATATAAACTGCAAAAAGCAGCGGTCCTAGTATTGAGCCCTGAGGCACACAAATATTAAGTTGTGTGGGTCTTGATAGACAGTTATTGAAGGACACAACTTGTCTGTCGGATAAAAATGACGTAATTAGGTCAACCATACTGGAGCTAATCTTCATTAGTTTGAATTTTCTAATTAAAATATCATGATCTACCATATCAAAGGCCTTTTTAAAGTCTACAAATACTGCTCCACAAATGTTGCCATTGTTGATACAAAGATGCCAGTTATCGGTCATTTTTGTTAGGACACTAAGGCAAGAATATTTAGGTCGAAACCCAGATTGACTGTCAATGATTAGATCGTTGTTAATTAAATGGTGTAATGTTATTTTATGTATGTGTTTTTCTAATGGCTTTGATAGCGACGATAGTAAGGAAATAGGTCTATAATTACCCAAGACGCTATTATCAGTAGACGCTATTTTAAGTAGAGGATAACTAATTAATCAGCTAACTAACTAGTTAGCTAACTAACTAATCAAGTCACTAACTAACTAAAAATGACCAATACGCACTTCCAGAACATATACAGGAAACACGCAGACTCGAACACCCACCTATAGCGTTCTTCATCACCAGCATGTTCTTCTGCCACATCAGCTCAAAGGTGCCCCACCGAGAGTGCCCAGGCGGGATGGGGTTGTTCTTCATCCAGCCCCCGCAGGCGTACAGGTAGAAGTCCTCGCAGGGGTCAACTGTCCTGTCCATGGCGGTCAGTAGGGTACTGGCAATGTTCACACACTCAGGCGTTAGGCAGTATTCTGTGAACACAACCACGCCATTTGTTTTCTTTTTACATAATTCTATTTCGGCTCTTTAGCGAATGGAGTTACGGGACGCAGTTAGTGATCCCGCATACTGCGTTCGAAACACAGCTGCGGGCGATTTGGCAACAGACCGCCTTGCGTTGGTTTTCATGCAATGGTATGAGAGTGGGTCGATCAGAGAGCC
Organism: Cepaea nemoralis; assembly: GCA_014155875.1. Classification (NCBI taxonomy): domain Eukaryota; kingdom Metazoa; phylum Mollusca; class Gastropoda; order Stylommatophora; family Helicidae; genus Cepaea; species Cepaea nemoralis. The sequence continues at coordinate 314,261 of JACEFZ010012301.1, read as the reverse complement.
ATGGCAAACTACTGAACGTAACCTTATCAAGATATTACAAAATAGCCACACACAACACATGCTGGGGTTGACTGTGACCTGTAAAGGATATGCATCTAACTTTTTAATTATTTTTCACATTGTTATCTGTTTATGTAAATATCTTACACAATGTTATCTGTTTATGTCATTGTATTTTGCTCTGTTATGTGTTATATAATTATTTTTCACATTGTCATCTGTTTATGTAATTACTTTTAAACTGGTATCCGCTTGTATGATTATCTTTCACAATTTTATGTAATAAACTTCGGGAAACAGCGGATTTTATCGTGTATGTGTAAAGTCTCACTACACTTTGTGTGCAGAACACATTTGAAAAATGCTTTCTTCCGTTGATAACACAATTCTGTTTGGAGTGAAAAGAATTACTCCAGCTGACGACAGCAATTCTCTGCATATTGCTTCACGATGTACTGTGGAGCACACTTTTTGGTGACATCATGTACTTCATCTTCCCAATTTGTTCTACATACAGAGTGTAGTGAGACTTTACAAACACCCTGTAATTATCTTTCACAATACTATTAGTTCCTCGCCAAATGATCTTTCCCGCCATCACGGTGTTTACTGATGCCTGGCTTCTCATTATGTCACCGAAGAACACCGTTTGTCTTTTTCTTAACCATAGTAATAAAAACGTAACAATAAGATAAAAAAAAAATAGCGCACCTCAACACAACGAATCGAGTATTAATAATAGCGTAAAAATATAATCATTCTTATTTTCCAGAATGTGATTTCCGTGTGCCATCTTCGCATTTGTTGTAAGATGTGTACGCTGTGTCTGTGTTTGTTATCTCTTCTTGTCGCACGAGTTAGCTGAGTGGAATCTTGAGACAACTGAATCGGGGTTGGCTGATAGGAAGTCCCTGTCCTAGTATATCGCCATCGATTTTTTGTTTTAGCTTTCTTTTTGTCCTAAAACCAGACCTACTTAAAAATGGAAATGAGTGGGTCTGTGTATCAGTTCTGCTTTTGGCCATCTGTGGTCGCAGGGTGCCGTTAATCACAAATTGGACTTTTCCTTGAAGTCGTAGAAGAGGTCGATCGTTGTTTCTTCAGTGTGTCTTTGTGCCCTCATTTGAAGACGGCGGTGAAATGACAGAAGACGACAAATTGCCTAAAGATGTGTTTGCCCCAACAGTTGCTTCTTCTTATTTCTTGTATCCTCCTTGCTAGAACATGCCCTCAGACAACAAACGCCAAGCTGTCCTATCTTTTGCTGAATCCTGCACTTGTTCTTCCCTCTTTCCCCTGTTGGTGTATGGTGTTTATTCATCAAGAATGATGATGACCATTCAATTCATCCAGTGGGGTTAATGAAGAATGACTTGTGTGATGACCTGGATTAAAGTGACGAAGAGTTGCGCAATTCTTCGACCTCACTCACTCTCTCCTCTGAATCCAGCTTAATCCAGTGGCAAGACAAATCAAGACGACTGGAGACGAATACTGGTGCAATGGATGACCGAGGCGCTCTACTTGCCTTGCCATGCTCATTACGTTCCACACTGCTTTGCAGGTAAACACCGTCTTGCCCGTTGAATCATCAACTATTTCTTCCGCGCAGTCTGCTGAATCCTGTCTTCACATGCTGGGTAGGTATACCCTAGTTCACCGATTGGTTTGACACCGAATTGGCTACCCTCGTCTGGTTTTGGCGGAAGTCAAGCCTTTGCTCGGTGGAGGTTGGGGTAGGGGTGGGGGTGACCGCTATCGCATGCTGACAACTACAAGGTGTCACAGGCTTGGACCAGTGGGGAACTGGCCCTGAAGAGGGCTAAACAGCCATCCTTGACAAATAGTCGCTTAAAAGTCGACAGGGTCGACTTCATTGCACCGGGTTTTATCCCATATGGCTCGGTCTCTTTCCGCAGCGTGGAAAGCGTCGCACAAAGCACGAACTCCGTAGCTTTTGGCGACGACCCACATTAGTCTCCGAAACATTTAACTCGTAAACCGAAGGACGCGGTCCGGAATCGAACCCGCAACCTTCGGAACACGAGTCAAACGGCTTGACCACTTTGCCACAGAGACTCCACACATTGGCTATTGGCTTTACAAAGGTACTACCAATGCCTGTCATCTCAAAGACCTTCAACCAACTCACTCCAGCCAGCCAATCTTTAGCTATCCCATGCAGCTCTCTCCATGTCCATCCCCTATTGTTCATTTCATTGCTACTTGTCTCCGTGAGTATTTAGGTCTGCCTCTATTCCTTCTGCCCTGTGGCTTCCCGACTAAAGTATGTCTAAGTATACTATTCTCCGTATTTTTTTTTTATGTATGGCCTATCCAGCGCCAGCGTCTGTTCTTGGCCTTGTAGTTGACTGGTGTCTGTCTAATTCTGTCCATGATTCCCCACATTGGCTATTCTGTTGACTGGTGTCTGTCTAATTCTGTCCATGATTCCCCACATTGGCTATTCTGTTGACTGGTGTCTGTCTAATTCTGTCCATGATTCCCCACATTGGCTATTCTGTTGACTGGTGTCTGTCTAATTCTGTCCATGATTCCACACAATGGCTATTCTGTTGACTGGTGTCTGTCTAATTATGTCCATGATTCCACACAATGGCTATTCTGTTGACTGGTGTCTGTCTAATTCTGTCCATGATTCCACACAATGGCTATTCTGTTGACTGGTGTCTGTCTAATTCTGTCCATGATTCCACACAATGGCTATTCTGTTGACTGGTGTCTGTCTAATTCTGTCCATGATTCCACACATTGGCTATTCTGTTGACTGGTGTCTGTCTAATTCTGTCCATGATTCCACACATTGGCTATTCTGTCATACTATTTCAGTCTTCTATTCTGTCCATGATTCCACACATTGGCTATTCTGTCATACTATTTCAGTCTTCTATTCTGTCCATGATTCCACACATTGGCTATTCTATCATACTATTTCAGTCTTCTATTCTGTCCATGATTCCACACATTAGCTATTCTGTCATACTATTTCAGTCTTCTATTCTGTCCATGATTCCACACATTGGCTATTCTGTCATACTATTTCAGTCTTCTATTCTGTCCATGATTCCACACATTGGCTATTCTGTCATACTATTTCAGTCTTCTATTCTGTCCATGATTCCACACATTGGCTATTCTGTCATACTATTTCAGTCTTCTATTCTGTCCATGATTCCACACATTGGCTATTCTGTCATACTATTTCAGTCTTCTATTCTGTCCATGATTCCACACATTGGCTATTCTGTCATACTATTTCAGTCTTCTATTTTGCGCAGGCACCAATTACTGAATATTTGTCGTCCATGCCACACCCCCTTTTTTACACTATTTATCTCTGCTTGTAATCCCCTCATCATCATCATCATGCGCCATGCCGATGAGCGTGGGCCGTCTTGTTTCGCCATCTCACAAGATCACTAGAGTCGTGGATCAGCTCCGTGCTCTTGTCTCAATCATACCATGAGGGCAAGCCATCCAGATATTTACTTCTATGCCTTCCTCTTGTTCTTTTCCCCTCAATCTTGCCAGTTATCTCTAAGTTCTCTAGTTTATTTCTTCTCATAACGTGCCCAAACAATTGTGACTGTCTACGTCTAATTTCTCTAGTCAGTTTACGGTTTTCATCTGTTTCGTGTAAGACATACTAATTGGTTTTTCTGTCCGTCCATGGTAGTCTTTGCATTTTCCTCAGAAACCATATTTTCTCTGCCATCAGATGTTTTTCAGCTTGTCTGCTCATTGGCTATGTTTTACATCCACACAAAACTATAGGTTCTATGCAGCACTTCAACATTCTGTTTCTCGTTGCAATTGACGTATTTTTATAGGTCAGTATGTTTTCCATCTTGGAAAAGACTACTTTCGCATTAACGATTCTTGTTTTAATCTTCTCAAGGCACCTCCCATCAGATGTTATAGTTGTACCGATTCACTTGTTTAAGAATATTCTCATTTTCATATATTGTGGTATTTATTTCTTCCTAATGTGACTATAATCTCTGTCTTCTTACAATTTAATTTTAACCCTAGTTGTTGACTGTGAAATAACCACATCTACTAAAAATTGCAGATCCTTTTCATTGCCTGCAATCAATATTGTATCATCCGCACATCTAATGTTATTGATGTTATGTCCCCCAGTGGTGATTCCTGTCGTGGTTTCTAAATTTCTACAAATATGTGCACTGTATAGGGAAAAATTATCTCGAGACATTACACAACCCCTGTCGCACGCACATCTCTCTTAATAGACTGATATTGACCTACTTCATTATCAATCTTTATAGCACCTTGTTATTTCCAATATACGTTTTTTACAAGTCTAAGGTCTTTCCCATCAATTTATAGATCTTTGATTCTCTGCCTGTTTGGCAGCTTGTTGTTTCCAATATGTGTTTTTACAAGTCTGATGTCTTTCCCGTCAACTTGTAGATCTGCCAGCATCTGCGTGTGTGTCATTTTGTACTCTCCCACTACTTCCATCGACCTATATATTCCAGACAAGGGAATGTCTAGTTATCCTGACTGGCACCTTGCCGTCTTGACAGACGATAGTTTGTAAAATGAAATTATACCTCTCCATAACACAAAGCCTGGGCTGAATTTAGAGACCATGTGTTGCCCATGCAGCATGATCCCTCTGTCAGCCTGCTTTGTTTACACCTAAGGAAAGGTAACACCACAATAGGTCTGGAACAAGACAAGCTGCAGAAGCTACCGAAACAGTAAAGCAATGCTATAAGTGTCCGCCTTTCGGAGCTTCCATTCTAGACCAGTTACCGACCAAGGCATTAGGGTCTAGTCTGCCCTGCCATGATATTTAGTCCTTAGGTTGCATTTCCTTCGCACTAGAGTAAAACTTGCACTCTCCCAAATGCACTCCTCCGCCCGAAGCCGTTGGAACAATGTAGGGTGTCAGGTTTGGTCAGCGCAGCCCAGCATTCGGAGCTAACAGAAAGCAGGTAGTACCGTCTACTGTCATACGGTAGCTCAGTCATATCTGACTATGACCTGACTAACAAGGCTAGTTATCCTATACTCGTGTTTCTCCTATCCTGCTCCAGCGTCTTATCCTGAGATCTTGATTTCAAAACAATGTTTTATCCCTAGTGAATTTGAATAACGAAGAAACAAACAATAGATTGCACGATTTATTGCCTAGCATATTTCGCTGCATTTCGTCAGGTACATACTGCAGAAATCACACAACATAAAGTAAACTAACTAGATAAATCATTCAAGCTGAAATATACACATGTTCGCACAGTAATTACAATTGTCTACCACGGTAATTTTAAAATAACTGTCATGTCTTTCTGTGTGTGTTTTCGTTATTCACCAGGATTTGATTCGGTTCTCTCCATGAGCTATATCATGGTGAATCTGTCACACCATTGTAGTCCATGTCATATTGTGTTATACTGTAACAATGCGAACACAGAGGACTAACAAGTTCTGCTGGGTTAATATAAATCAGGCTTTATTTGAATATAGTGGACGATACAAAATTCTAGTACAATTCAATCGTGATGTCGACTTCTCTTCTCTCGTCCTAGGTGTTTACTGACCAACCCAACAACAAGCCACGTCACGACTTGAGCATCCTTCCTCTCATTCCATCCTGATGCTCAAGCGTGCTGTAGCTTTGCACACCTAACTAATACATTCTGCTACACCTTCCTATGTTTTGAAAAGACTTTTTTTTTTCTTTCAAAAAGTCTTTACTCCTAATCCCTTTATCCTACACCTTCTCTCCTTACCTTCTCTAATCCGCCCCAAACTATCTCTATTTTGAGTCAATATTTCATTTTATTTGTAACTCTTCCCCCAGTCATATAGCAACCCGCTATGAACTTCTTCTTCGTTCTTGGTTCTTCAAGTTTCTTTTAAAAAATATATATATCATAAGAACATCTCGTATCAATCGTTATCGTACACTTGACATTATGAAATTTCTCACTCCTTCACAACACAGGATAGACAGAAAAAAATGTAGTTAGAAAAAGTAAAGAAGGGATGCGCACCCAGTTTATGAAAAGTATAAGGAATGAATAGTCAACACAATCACATTTACCTCTCTTACCCACGAAAAAACTTTTGTAGAAAGTTTTTTCTTTTTAAAATATATCTTATGAAATACATATCTGTTCACTACAAATTAAGTTGATCTAAGTTTTCTCAACATATATATACTCAACATTTATATTGCCACCCACAACCTTGTCTATATTTCACTTATCTCACCTCCAACCACGAACCAATGTTCATATTCCATGAACATTTTAAAATAATTAACGCTGTTTTTTCACAGCTCCTATATCTTGCCCCCTCACATCCCATGATAAGCTTCCTTGTTTATCTATTCCATATACCCAAGCCTATATGCTGCCATTCACAGCCCCCTCTTTATCTATTATCTATTAACCAACTATCATATCGTTACTCATAATATGATCTCCAATCCATATCTTCTTCTTCTTCAGCATTCCGAGCCATTGAGGTTCTTTGCTGCAAATACAATCTGTCTCCATTCGTCTCTCTGGTGGACCTTCTCTTGCCAGTCGTTGATTCCAATCCATATATCTTCAAATAATGCTGACTTTGGTACAGCTCCTATTTTAACTTTCCCATAGCCATCCCCAGCATATGTTTCTAATATTTCATAGCCACATCAACCTCTTCATGCTGATTATCACAGCAACAGAATATACCCATGAACATTTTATTCACCAAGATAATGTCTCTCTCTACTAGTCCTCAGTAGTTTATTACTATTTTCTGAACGAAGGGTACTATATAAAGTCCCGTGTACTGGACAAAACCATAACTGTTTATAATTTAAACTTAACTTAACCAATACATTTGTAACCAAGTAATTCTTATTTAACACACACAAGACATTTCACTTAAATTATGAGTTAAGCGAAATAAAATTACAACAGGACATCATACCCCCCCCCCCCCCCCACCCCAAGTTTTTTTATACATGTTTATGTTTTCCCCTCATATTAAATAAAGATATCAACTCATTCAAGGAAAAACATATTTTAAATAATATAACATACATCCTATCTTATTGTTAGTCTCTTTTACGGACTAACAATAACTTATTTATCTATCTAAGAAAACTCAAGAAGTCAAAACATAAAATCAATCGGCAATTAAATTACAGAAAAAAATAACATGTTTCACTCGAATTTACATCCATACTAGTTATCTTAATACCTAAATATGTCCACTGTGTTATATACTTCATCACGTATCTCTTTCCTTTTTAAATCATGAAACTTATATCTTGCTATCTGCAGTATATTCTATCCATTTACCTCCTACGTTTCCATTGGACTCAAGTTGTTTATATTCGTTTTGAAATTTCTTTGCTCCTGAACCTGGACAATCTTAGCATGGGTCTGACTGACCTTCAAACGTAATGTTAACAAACGGCTGGAACAGATGACAAATCGAGCGTCCTGGCAAATTTTGATGAAAATTACTTCGACTCAGGTGGCAAAAATGTGGAACAGCTTCTCTCCACTGATAAGTATGTTATGTAGATGGTTCCATCTCAAAATCTTGATTTTAATTTGGTTAGTCCGAAAAATGCTTCAAATTTTTGACTTCCAAAAAAAGAATGGTCCGGTCTTAGACTTTTGTTTCGAAGGACCTAGAGAAAACTTGTTGGTTGTTCATATTTTTCTTTTCTCAGTAGGGTGGCAACAATCTCATAGAAGTCCGCTATGGCAGGCCAGTTTCCATACTTCGCATTGTGGCCGCGGCATTATCCAAAAATCGAGATGCTGGTCTGCGGCACCATTTTATCCTCCTGTAACAATGCGAACACAGAGGACTAACAAGTTCTGCTGGGTTAATATAAATCAGGCTTTATTTGAATATAGTGGACGATACAAAATTCTAGTACAATTCAATCGTGATGTCGACTTCTCTTCTCTCGTCCTAGGTGTTTACTGACCAACCCAACAACAAGCCACGTCACGACTTGAGCATCCTTCCTCTCATTCCATCCTGATGCTCAAGCGTGCTGTAGCTTTGCACACCTAACTAATACATTCTGTTACAATACGTCAGTGAGTGCCTGGTACAAAGATGACTGAATGAAGGTAAGTTGACCAAGTGAGATGTCATACGGTGCGATATGTCAGTGAGTACCTGGTACAAAGATGACTGAATGAAGGTAAGTTGACTAAGTGAGATGTCATACAGTGCGATATGTCAGAAATTACCTGGTACAAAGATGGCTGAATGAAGGTAAGTTGACTACGTGAGATGTCATACAGTGCGATATGTCAGTGATTACCTGGTACAAAGATGGCTGAATGAAGGTAAGTTGACTAAGTGAGATGTCATACAGTGCGATATGTCAGTAATTACCTGGTACAAAGATGGCTGAATGAAGGTAAGTTGACTACGTGAGATGTCATACAGTGCGATATGTCAGTGATTACCTGGTACAAAGATGGCTGAATGAAGGTAAGTTGACTACGTGAGATGTCATACAGTGCGATATGTCAGTAATTACCTGGTACAAAGATGGCTGAATGAAGGTAAGTTGACTAAGTGAGATGTCATACAGTGCGATATGTCAGTAATTACCTGGTACAAAGATGGCTGAATGAAGGTAAGTTGACTACGTGAGATGTCATACAGTGCGATATGTCAGTGAGTACCTGGTACAAAGATGGCTGAATGAAGGTAAGTTGACTACGTGAGATATCATACAGTGCGATATGTCAGTGATTACCTGGTACAAAGATGGCTGAATGAAGGTAAGTTGACTAAGTGAGATGTCATACAGTGCGATATGTCAGTGATTACCTGGTACAAAGATGGCTGAATGAAGGTAAGTTGACTAGGTGAGATGTCATACAGTGCGATATGTCAGTGATTACCTGGTACAAAGATGACTGAATGAAGGTAAGTTGACTACGTGAGATGTCATACAGTGCGATATGTCAGTAATTACCTGGTACAAAGATGGCTGAATGAAGGTAAGTTGACTGAGTGAGATGTCATACAGTGCGATATGTCAGTGATTACCTGGTACAAAGATGACTGAATGAAGGTAAGTTGACTACGTGAGATGTCATACGGTGCGATATGTCAGTGAGTACCTGGTACAAAGATGACTGAATGAAGGTAAGTTGACTACGTGAGATGTCATACAGTGCGATATGTCAGTGATTACCTGGTACAAAGATGACTGAATGAAGGTAAGTTCACTACGTGAGATGTCATACAGTGCGATATGTCAGTGATTACCTGGTACAAAGATGGCTGAATGAAGGTAAGTTGACTACGTGAGATGTCATACAGTGCGATATGTCAGTGATTACCTGGTACAAAGATGGCTGAATGAAGGTAAGTTGACTAAGTGAGATGTCATACAGTGCGATATGTCAGTAATTACCTGGTACAAAGATGGCTGAATGAAGGTAAGTTGACTACGTGAGATGTCATACAGTGCGATATGTCAGTGATTACCTGGTACAAAGATGGCTGAATGAAGGTAAGTTGACTAAGTGAGATGTCATACAGTGCGATATGTCAGTGATTACCTGGTACAAAGATGGCTGAATGAAGGTAAGTTGACTAGGTGAGATGTCATACAGTGCGATATGTCAGTGATTACCTGGTACAAAGATGGCTGAATGAAGGTAAGTTGACTACGTGAGATATCATACAGTGCGATATGTCAGTGATTACCTGGTACAAAGATGGCTGAATGAAGGTAAGTTGACTAAGTGAGATGTCATACAGTGCGATATGTCAGTGATTACCTGGTACAAAGATGGCTGAATGAAGGTAAGTTGACTAGGTGAGATGTCATACAGTGCGATATGTCAGTGATTACCTGGTACAAAGATGGCTGAATGAAGGTAAGTTGACTACGTGAGATGTCATACAGTGCGATATGTCAGTAATTACCTGGTACAAAGATGGCTGAATGAAGGTAAGTTGACTGAGTGAGATGTCATACAGTGCGATATGTCAGTGATTACCTGGTACAAAGATGACTGAATGAAGGTAAGTTGACTACGTGAGATGTCATACGGTGCGATATGTCAGTGAGTACCTGGTACAAAGATGACTGAATGAAGGTAAGTTGACTACGTGAGATGTCATACAGTGCGATATGTCAGTGATTACCTGGTACAAAGATGACTGAATGAAGGTAAGGTGACTACGTGAGATGTCATACAGTGCGATATGTCAGTGATTACCTGGTACAAAGATGGCTGAATGAAGGTAAGTTGACTACGTGAGATGTCATACAGTGCGATATGTCAGTGATTACCTGGTACAAAGATGGCTGAATGAAGGTAAGTTGACTAAGTGAGATGTCATACAGTGCGATATGTCAGTAATTACCTGGTACAAAGATGGCTGAATGAAGGTAAGTTGACTACGTGAGATGTCATACAGTGCGATATGTCAGTGATTACCTGGTACAAAGATGGCTGAATGAAGGTAAGTTGACTAAGTGAGATGTCATACAGTGCGATATGTCAGTGATTACCTGGTACAAAGATGGCTGAATGAAGGTAAGTTGACTAGGTGAGATGTCATACAGTGCGATATGTCAGTGATTACCTGGTACAAAGATGGCTGAATGAAGGTAAGTTGACTACGTGAGATGTCATACAGTGCGATATGTCAGTAATTACCTGGTACAAAGATGGCTGAATGAAGGTAAGTTGACTGAGTGAGATATCATACAGTGCGATATGTCAGTGATTACCTGGTACAAAGATGACTGAATGAAGGTAAGTTGACTACGTGAGATGTCATACGGTGCGATATGTCAGTGAGTACCTGGTACAAAGATGACTGAATGAAGGTAAGTTGACTACGTGAGATGTCATACAGTGCGATATGTCAGTGGTTACCTGGTACAAAGATGACTGAATGAAGGTAAGTTGACTACGTGAGATGTCATACAGTGCGATATGTCAGTGATTACCTGGTACAAAGGTGACTGAATGAAGGTAAGTTGACTACGTGAGATGTCATACAGTGCGATATGTCAGTGATTACCTGGTACAAAGATGACTGAATGAAGGTAAGTTGACTAAGTGAGATATCATACAGTGCGATATGTCAGTGATTACCTGGTACAAAGATGACTGAATGAAGGTAAGTTGACTACGTGAGATGTCATACAGTGCGATATGTCAGTGATTACCTTGTACAAAGGTGACTGAATGAAGGTAAGTTGACTACGTGAGATGTCATACAGTGCGATATGTCAGTGATTACCTGGTACAAAGATGACTGAATGAAGGTAAGTTGACTACGTGAGATGTCATACAGTGCGATATGTCAGTGATTACCTTGTACAAAGGTGACTGAATGAAGGTAAGTTGACTACGTGAGATGTCATACAGTGCGATATGTCAGTGATTACCTTGTACAAAGGTGACTGAATGAAGGTAAGTTGACTAAGTGAGATGTCATACAGTGCGATATGTCAGTGATTACCTGGTACAAAGATGACCGAATGAAGGCGAGGTGACTAAGTGAGATGTGTGGAGAGCATAGGTAGCATGCAAGTTGAGAATAACGATTTAGTACTTGTGATGTGTAAAAGGTACTTGAGTTACGGACATTCGGAGTTTGGACTTCGAAGTGAACATACCGTTCAGCCGACTGTGAAATAGCGGCCTCACAATAGTAGAGAATACATTGTCAAGGCGACTATGATATAATGGCCTCACAAGAGTTGAGGATACATTGTCCAGTCGACTTTGATATAATAGCTTTAAACGATTTGAGGATAAATTGTCCAGTCGACTATGATATAGCGGCCTCACACTAGTTGGGGATACATTGTCCAGTCGACTATGATATTTTGGCCTCACAAGAGTTGAGGTTACATTGTCCAGTCGGCTATGATATATTGGCCTCACAAGAGTTGAGAATACATTGTCAAGGCGACTACGATATAATGGCCTCACAAGAGTTGAGGATACATTGTCAAGGCGACTATGATATAATAGCCTCACAAGAGTTGATGTTACATTGTCCAGGTGACTATGATATAATGGCCTCACAAGAGTTGAGATACATTGTCAAGGCGACTATGATATAATGGCCTCACAAGAGTTGAGGATACATTCTCCAGTCGACTATGATATAATGGCCTCACAAGAGTTGAAGATACATTATCCAGTCGACTGTTATATAATAGTCTAACAAGAGTTGAAGATACATTGTCCAGTCCACTATGATATAATGGCCTCACAAGAGTTCAGCATACATTGTCCAGTCGATTTTGATATAATGGCCTCACAAGAGTTGAGGATACATTGTCCAGTCGACTATGATATTATGGCCTCACAAGAGTTGAGGTTACATTGTCCAGTCGACTATGATATAATGGCCTCACAAGAGTTGAGGATACACTGTCTAGGCGACTATGATATAATGGCCTCACAAGGGTTGAAGATACATTGTCCAGTCCACTATGATATAATGGCCTAACAAGAGTTGAGGTTACATTGTCCAGTCGACTATGATATAATGGCCTCACAAGAGTTGAGGATACACTATCCAGTTGAATATGATATAGTGGCCTCACAAGAGTTGAGATAACATTGTCCAGTCGATTATGATATAATGGCCTCACAAGAGTTGATGATACATTATACAGTCGAATATGATATAATGGCCTCACAAGGGTTGAGATAACATTGTCCAGTCAACTATGATATAATGGCCTAACAAGAGTTGAGGATACATTGTCCAGTCGACTATTACATAATAGCTTTAAACGATTTGAGGATACATTTTCCAGTCGACTATGATATAGCGGCCTCACAAGAGTTCGGGATACATTGTCCAGTCGACTATGATATAATGGCCTCACAAGAGTTGATGATACATTGTCCAGTCGGCTATGACATAATGGTCTCACAAGAGTTGAGGATATATTGTCCAGTCGACTGTCATATAATAGTCTAACAAGAGTTGAAGATACATTGTCAAGTCCACTATGATATAATGGCCTCACAAGAGTTGATGATACATTGTCCAGTCGACTATGACATATTGGCCTCACAAGAGTTGAGGATACATTGTCCAGTCAACTATGATATAATGGCCTCACAAGAGTTGAGGATACATTGTCCAGTCGACTATTATATAATTGCTTTAAAAGAGTTGAGGATACATTGTCCAGTCGACTATGATATAATGGCCTCACAAGAGTTGAGGATACATTGTCCAGTCGACTATGATATAATGGCCTCACAAGAGTTGAGGTTACATTGTCCAGTCGACTATGATATAATGGTCTCACAAGAGTTGAGATACATTGTCAAGGCGACTATGATATAATGGCCTCACAAGAGTTGAGGATACATTCTCCAGTCGACTATGATATAATGGCCTCACAAGAGTTGAAGATACATTGTCCAGGCGACTATGATATAATGGCATCACAGGAGTTGAGATACATTGTCAAGGCGACTATAATATAATGGCCTCACAAGAGTTGAGGATACATTGTCCAGTCGACTATGTTATAATGGCCTCTCAAGAGTTGAGCATACATTGTCCAGTCGACTATGATATAATGGCCTCACAAGAGTTGAAGATACATTGTCCAATATACTATGATATAATGCCCTCACAATAGTTGAGGATACATTGTCAAGGCGACTATGATATAATGGCCTCACAAGAGTTGATGATACATTGTCCAGTCGACTATGATATAATGACCTCACAAGAGTTGAAGATACATTGTCAGTCGGCTATGATATATTTGCCTCACAAGAGTTGAAGATACATTGTCAAGGCGACTATGATATAATGGCCTCACAAGAGTTCAGCATACATTGTCCAGTCGACTATGATATAATGGCCTCACAAGAGTTGAGGATACATTGTCCAATAGACTATGATATAATGGCCTCACAAGAGTTGAGGATACACTGTCTAGGCGACTATGATATAATGGCCTCACAAGGGTTGAAGATACATTGTCCAGTCCACTATGATATAATGGCCTCACAAGAGTTGAGGTTACATTGTCCAATAGACTATGATATAATGGCCTCACAAGAGTTGAGGATACATTGTCCAATAGACTATGATATAATGGCCTCACAAGAGTTGAGGATACACTGTCTAGGCGACTATGATATAATGGTCTCACAAGGGTTGAAGATACATTGTCCAGTCCACTATGATATAATGGCCTCACAAGAGTTGAGGATACACTATCCAGTCGAATATGATATAGTGGCCTCACAAGAGTTGAGATAACATTGTCCAGTCGATTATGATATAATGGCCTTACAAGAGTTGAGGTTACATTGTCCAGTCGACTATGATACAATGGCCTCACAAGAGTTGATGATACATTATACAGTCAAATATGATATAATGGCCTCACAAGAGTTGAGATAACATTGTCAAGTCAACTATGATATAATGGCCTCACAAGAGTTGAGGATACATTGTCCAGTCGACTATGACATAATAGCTTTAAAAGATTTGAGGATACATTGTCCAGTCGACTATGATATAGCGGCCTCACAAGAGTTCGGGATACATTGTCCAGTCCACTATGATATAATGGCCTCACAAGAGTTGATGATACATTGTCCAGTCGACTGTGATATAATGGCCTCACAAGAGTTGAGGATACATTTTCCAGTCGGCTATGACATAATGGCCTCATAAGAGTTGATGATACATTGTCAAGGCGACTATGATATAATGGCCTCACAAGAGTTGAAGATACATTGTCCAATAGACTATGATATAATGGCCTCACAAGAGTTGAGGATACATTGTCCAGTCGACTATGATATAATGGCCTCACAAGAGTTGAGGATACATTGTCAAGGCGACTATGATATAATGGCCTCACAAGAGTTGAGGATACATTGTCAAGGCGACTATGATATATTGGCCTCACAACAGTTGAGGATACATTGTCCAGTCGACTATGGTATAATGGCCTCATAAGAGTTGAGGATACATTGTCCAGTCGACTATGATATAATTGCCTCTCAAGAGTTGAGATACATTGTCCAGTCGACTATGATATAATGGCCTCACACGAGTTGAGGATGCATTGACCAGTCGACTATGATATAATGGCCTCACAAGTGTTGAGATAACATTGTCCAGTCGACTATGGTATAATGGCCTCACAAGAGTTGAGGATACACTATCCAGTTGAATATGATATAGTGGCCTCACAAGAGTTGAAGATACATTGTCCCGTCGACTATGATATAATGGCCTCACAAAGGACCAAATTGTGTTGAGTTTGATAGGAATTAAGTTTTATATAATAGTTCTATATACAATGAATGAAATCAGTATTGCCGAATAGATAAGAGCGCTCACTCTCAAACGTCATGTGGCTGATTCTGAAGTAGCGGGTTCAACCCCAACACCTGTAAGTTGGACTAAAATGTTGACTTCTCGTCCTTGACTTAGTAACGTAAAATGCATTTACCTCTGGAATCGGGGTGGGTTTGCCTGATGGCGAGGGACACTAGTCTCGGTCATTCCTTCATTCATTCATTCATTCATTCATTCATTCAGTAGCATGTCCTTTGCAGAACCTCGCTCCCATAACAACCTTCCTGAAAACCTCTCGTGTCATAAGCAAGGCATCCTGCTTCCGATACACCCATCTGGAGATCATCCGACACATCCTGCACCCATTTTATCTTTGGTCTTCTCTTCCTCTCTTTCCAGGCATATACCCCTCCATTATTGTTCTCTCCAAACTTTCGTGAAGTTTCAAGTGACCAAAATATGTCAATTTTCTTTATTTTATCATCTTTAATAGCCAACCTTCTTCGATATTCAGCTCTTGAAGTATGGATGCATTTGTTCTTTTCTGGATCCAAGATATTCTTAGAACCCGTATATAACATTTATATTCAAAGGCATGTATGCGCTGTTCAGCTTGTTAAGTAAGTGTCCAGGTTGCGTATGTTGCAATGGGAAACACGCATGCCCTTAAACATCTATTTTTTAATTATTTTAGTTTCTGCCTGTCCCATTCAACAATTTATTAAATTGTTTTAGTCTTTGAAGAGCAATAGATACTTACTTTTATTTAACGTCTGTAAGTCCTTAACTTTGGATTCCTTGACCGCCACGACAATAGCCAAGATGACCACGGTCAGCGTCAAGGCGGCAATCACCAGCAAGAGCAGCTTCTCCTGGCTGGTTCGCTGCTTCCAGGAGGGGAGGCCCATGCTGTTTCTAGAGGGACGAGAAGACTAAAACAATGTATTCCCTTTGTGAATTTAAATTGCAGACGCCGTAAACAAATTATTGCGCGAGTTAAATTTCTTGCCTGGCCTATTTCGTATATACAGTAAAACCTCCGGTTTCGTCGATAATCCCTACGAAAAGCAATCGGCGAAATTAGAAACCGACGAAAACCAAGGCAATTATTTCCATATGAATCAATATAAATCAAATTCATTCGTTCTAAACACATCAAAAATACATACCAAATAAAACTTTCCAGAGAATAAATATAGTGTGTAATACTAAAAGCAATAAGAAATTAATATAAAATGAATATAAAAGACTAATGTAAAGGATAAATGAACATTTAACATGGCATTTACCATTCTGAAGACTCTTTTCGGCGTTTGGAGGACGGCGAGTAGGGGAAAGAGAGGTGCAATCATTGTTTGGGAGGGGAAATCCACTTCAATAAGGACCTTAGGTATCAAGACACTATCTGGGGTCAATTCCCTTCTTGATCTTTTGGAACTACGTAGAACCAGCATCAGACACAATTTTTTTTGGTTCAGACTTGTCCGAACCTTGCAAGTTCGCCGTGCCTAGTAACACTGTGTATGCCATTGCGACTCTTGAATTTTTCAAACCATCCTATGCTGCCCTTAAAATCACTAAGTAGACTAGTACTCGTCCCATGAATATTTTTAATAAGATCGACATACAACACCCTGGCCTTGTCATATATGATTGCCTCCACACAGAATCACTTTCTAACTGTTTTTTGAATTATCAAAGTTTAGTTTAGTTTAGTCGACGGATCAACATCACGGCACACGGGTGTAATCCATAAGTGCTCCGTTCTACTCCTAACTCAAGCTTGAGTCCGGAGAATCTCAGCTCAGTGCACAAACTCCGTAGCACCAACGATGCTCCTGAAATACTTTGGGTTGATGTTTAACTCGAAATTTTGCCCGGGCAGCGCCGTTAGGCTTTTTCGATTTCCAACTACCTAGGGATTTTTCACTTGCGCAACAGTACACACTGATGTCCGATCTCACTACTCAGCGACCAGGGGAAAATTTGTTACTAGAAGTCCAAGTGAACAAATCACAGCCCTCACCGGAGCTTGAACCCAGGACCTCCAGCACTCGAGGCGGACACCATACTTCGAGACCACTCACCCCCCCCCCCCCTTTGATTTATCAAAATTAATAATAACTCTTCGAGATCTTCAACTCTTTGAGATCTCTGTTTCGTTAGCACATTCACGTCTCTCGCTACGTTCGCCTCCTTTATTGCTTCCTTTTTCGCCATAATGCAACTTATCGTGGATGGTGACTAGTGTTCGTTGAATAATGTATACTAAATGCATCTTGTTTGTTGCCAATCAGCTAATGTTCCATGTCATGCACATAAATTGTTTATCTAGACACTACTCATATTTTTTAGCATATCCTATTTACAGGACATCGCTACCAACAACAGGATTTTACTGCTGTTGTTGATGTCTTGGCAAGTTTACGTTCAGTAGTTTGCCATTGCTTTCTGAACGACCGGCACCCATACCATTTCGTAAAAAAGCCAACTCAACGTGGTCAGCTGCCAAATCGTCCGCTGCTGTGTTTCAAACGCGGGTATGCGGCATTACGAACTGCGTAAGTAAACTATTCGTCACGAATCCGGCTATTGAGTGAGTTAAAGTTCGTTGCACATCCTTGACAGGACGTTGCAGTCAACAACAGCATTGTTAGCTGTTGTTGATGTCTTGGCAAGTTTACGTTCAGTAGTTTATTCGGTGTGTTAGTTAGTTAGTTAGTTAGTCACAGTTCCAACTTCACAGCAACGGGTCGTCCCCATTATGCTCCGTTCCTGTGCCAGTGAATATCACACAAAACGCTCCCCACTGCCCAATGTGAAAAGTGGAAAAGACAGGAGTCTCGACAAACAACAGCCCGCACAGATACACTGTGCATAATGCTGCCGCCAGAATGTCAACACAATAGTCCCCCACGAAACACCCAATTTATCTCTGATGGAATCGGCAGTCATTTTCCCATCTGGATGTTTCCTAGATGTTCACCCACACAGTCCACGAAATACAGTTCATCGTCGATGGCAGTGGCAGTCAACCAGAAGCCCAGCAGCCACGCATTTCTGCATAAGGCAAAAACCGGTCAACTCTGGGACATACCCATCTGCCATCACTCCGAACATGCAGTCACATTCCAAAAAACCTCGGGCAGATTCAAAAGCATTTCACACGAAACTCACAGCTCACAGTGTCGCGCCACGCACTCACTCAGTAGCAGGGCGACGGAACCATCATTATTCGGTGTGTATCAATGTGAAATCAAGTTTACGTCAAACTATCGCTTTGCGTTAAGCTGAATTCAGCAAAAGCATCTGCCAGACGGCGTTTGTGGGCGAGCCACGAGAGTGAGAATATGTTCACAGTTATTGCATCAGCCATTGTCATCCCCTAGACAACATTATTCATTATCAACATCCCGAGTAACATCATGACACGATGGCCGAATTCAATGTTTGATGACCTGTCGAATGTACAGGGATTTCTAATGAATGATCATCTCTCTTTTCCACCCATGCTGGTATATGTTCGGCTACTCGATTTGCCAGAAGGGATATTTAACATCTACAAGAACATTTTAATGCAATAACTCCTTGTCATTGGAGATTAGATTAATAATTCTTGTATGTTACAAAGTAATACAAAGTCTGTAATTCTTCTACTACTTTCTTTCGCTTGAAATTTATTGTCTATATCTGCAATGTTGCAGCATGACCAATTAGATATCGAAGTACACTTGTTCCTGTAGCGACGCGCTGTCGTCATTTGGAGGTGACAGGTTGGAATCCCGGTCGGTAACTATAGCTTTTAATGTTAATGTTTCTTTATATTTGTTTGTTTTATTGTTTGTTTGTTTGTTTGTTTGTTGTTGTTGTTTTGTTTGTTTTTTTTGCTGTTTCTGGCTTTGAACTCAAGCATAGTCCATACACGTGCTAATACTTCTAGTGCACTGGACTGATTTTTGCACGTCAATTAGCTTTTCCTATTACCAGTGTCCCTCGTCATCAGGTGAACCCACTCCGACATCTGAGGCACTTGTAATTTAGGTACCCAAGTCTCGGACATGAAGTCATTATTTTAGTCCAACTGACCGGTGTAGGGGTTGAACCCGTGACTTCGGCATCAGCGCATCAGAAGATTAAAGTCTAGTGTATCCTCTAATCTTTACTTCTTCTTTTTCTACTTATGTGAGTGCCAAACAATACACGTGTGTTGATTTATAAACTGTCTTTGTGCCCTCAATGTTTGCTTTATTTTGTTTTTAGCTGTTTGTGATTTTGATTTTTTTTTTGGGTGGCAAGGTTACGTTCAGTAGTTTGCCGTTGCTTTCTGACAGGTCGGCACTTATACCTTTGAATGGATACCAACCCAAGACGGTCTACTTCCAAATCGCCCGCGGCTGTGTTTCGAACGAAGTAAGCGGGATTAAGAATTGCGCCCCAAACGCCTTCGTAACGGAGCCAGCTTTGTTCACTTTGTGCCTGAAAGGGTTCCCCAAATGATATTATCAACCCAATGACCTAAATTACCCACTAAACTGCCTACTTACCCTCTGAAGGCGACATTTGATGTGAAATCCACCGGTTGTGGTGTCCATCCATTTGAGGCGTAGTCATCTTCTTCAAAATTGGTACGTTTGTACCCCTGGCTTGCCATCTGTCGAATATAGAAACAGACGGTTACATCCCTTTGACGAATGTAAAACAGATAATAACATCCCTTTGCTAATATAGAAATAGACTATTAATTCCCCCTGTCGAATAAAGAAACAGGCGGTTACTTCCCTTTTTGAATAAAGAAACAGATAGTTTCTTTCCTCTACGGAGTAAAGAAACACATATTTACATCCCCTATACAAACATACAGTTACGTCTAATTGTCGAATATACAAATCGATAGTTACATCCCTTAGCCGAATATAGTAACATAGTTGCATCCCTTTGTGAAATAAAGATGGATCGATACGTTTCTTTACCTAATATAGCCACATATAGTTAAGCCTCATCTACTGTAAACAACTATTTATACTACTTAAATAAATAAAAGACCTGTATATATGGACATGATAGAGATAGAGAGAGAGAGAGAGAGAGAGAGAGAGAGAGAGAGAGAGAGAGAGAGAGAGAGAGAGAGAGACAGACAGACAGACAGACAGACAGACAGACAGACAGACAGACAGACAGACAGACAGAGGGAGAGAGAGAGAGAGACAGACAGACAGACAGACAGACAGACAGACAGACAGACAGACAGACAGACAGACAGAGGGACAGACAGACAGACAGACAGACAGACAGACAGACAGACAGACAGACAGACAGACAGACAGACAGACAGACAGACAGACAGACAGACAGAGGGAGAGAGAGAGAGAGAGAGACAGACAGACAGACAGACAGACAGACAGACAGACAGACAGACAGACAGACAGACAGACAGACAGACAGACAGACAGACAGACAGACAGACAGACAGACAGACAGACAGACAGACAGACAGACAGACAGACAGAGGGAGATAATGTAGTGTAAATAATTATTTGATATTGAGTTTGTGATTGTGACTGAGTATGCGAGGGAGTGTGTATTTGTGTGTTATTAAGAGTATGCATGGCTGAAAGCTTATGTAAATGATGTACGTATGTATACATGTATGTATGTGTTTATGCGTGTGTGTGTGTATGTGTGTATGGCTGCCTGCCCACCTCATAACAAGTTAACATGCATTGTTTACGTTCACAACATTTATTTAAGAATGTTTTTTACCTATGTGAATGTAACATGCACTAAACGACAATGGTGTACGAAAGATGAGGGGTTGGAAAGGCCGAATGTAAGACTGGCCTGTGTGCCAAATTAGTGACCTTTTGAAAATAAAGTTCGATTCTTCTTCTTCTTCTTCTACTTCTTCTTCTTCTTCTTCTTCTTCTTCTTCTTCTTCTTCTTCTTCTTCTTCTTCTTCTTCTTCTTCTTCTTCTTCTTCTTCTTCTTCTTCATTTTCTTCTTCTTTATCATCATCATCGTCTTCTTCTTCTTCTTCTTCTTCTTCTTCTTCTTCTTCTTCTTCTTCTTCTTCTTCTTCTTCTTCTTCAACTTAGGGATGTAAATTACAAGCACCTCAGAAATCAAAGTGGTTTCACCTGATGGCAAGGGACACTGCTAATAGTGAAAGCTAGCCCACACGCAATATTCACTCTAGGACTCTAAGATTAGTAGCACGTGTATGAACTACGAGTGAGTTCAAAGCGAACGAACGTAAAACAAAAACCGGTTATGCACCTCAAAATACTGTGTTCTTTGGTTATGTAATAAGAAAAAATGAGATTGGAGAACTTGGTAACAACTAGAAAGATCATCGTTAGAAAAGGCGGGAGAAGACCGGGAGAATTGATTCTGGATGTTATGGATGGTAGTGTGAAAGCAGGCTATGATTGGGGTTATTCCAGGAAATCAGGATCCAAAATAAGAGGAGTATTCAAAAGAAAGCCTTAAATTATTTTTTTTTCTGTGTTTTAATATATCCTGAAACAGTAAGTAGTTGGAAAGGGGGCTTTTGGATCTGGGGTGTATGAGAGCCGTGGCAAGCCAAAACAACACCCCAGGGGTCACACTAAAATGTGCAGGCTACCCCGCGGAGCCCCACCCACCAGGGCCGCCCGAGAAGGTCGCCAGCGAGAGACTGAGCCTCTGTATTATCATTCCGGATATACTACACACATATACTATACTACTCACATATACTACCCACCGAAAGAACCGAACCCCCGCTCGAGCTTCTGCAGTATCACTCCGAGAAAAGACTGAGCACATAAAGCACTGAATTTAATCATGTCAGTCAAATAGCAAAGCCGTTCTTTACCTACACAACATTCATAATTGCAGATTCGTGATATACTTCACCATTCGACAATGGTAAAACTGTAGAATGAAGCACTTCAAATGCAGTAATTAGCTTCCGCGTGCAATGTAAACATAGCTACATAGGCGAATCAACAGGGAAAAAAAATGTGTGATATCTTATTAGAGATGTGCCCTCCCAATATGTAAACAAAAATGGAGACACATGGGTGTGAGTGGTTTATTGTTTTTATCACACAGGAGATGTAAGCAAGGTGAGATTGTAGAAGAATGTATATTCTGTGATGTCAGCATTAGAAAGCCGTACGAGGTCTGTGAGCATTGCACAATAGAAATACTGCAGAAACTGGTAAGGAAGTTTGAAAAGGACACCAACATAAAGTTATTGCCCTACAAAAAGCCGTGGGTTGAACCTACAGATGAGGATGAAGAGGAGACAAATCAAACTTGTGCGTGACCACCCACCCCAGTGCAGCTGCGTGCAGAGGGGGTGGGGTGCGGAGGTGCGACGGCCACGAGCATCCAGCCGGGAGGGGGGCATCAAGTTAGGGAGAGGGGGCAGCACAGTGCAGTCGGAGGGGAGGGGAATGAATGAGGTAAAGAACAATTTAGGGGCATCCAATCAAGGGGTTGGCCCCGGGCATCAAAGAACCTCTGCACGCCACTGCCCGAGTGCCCAGTGTGAGAGCCATCTCAAGCCATATACTTCCGCACTCCATGGCAGTATACTTCCACATTCCAAATTCGAAAAATCAGACCGCCGCTTTGCCAGTTAGCTTCGTGTACACTGCACGTCAGACCGCAAGCTTCGCCAGTTAACTTCGTGTACACTGCGCGTCAGGGGGCGACTACTGGTGAAGTCGGTAACTCTTTGTGATAAATACGACAACGCCGCTGACTGAAAATCAGAGAGATTCATTATACTGTAATTAACATCCGTGTGTTGACAGAGGGAAAACAGTGTGATGTTTTTGAGTGTATTGAGCACTTGAGATATCAAGTTTATTACTTCCGTGTAGCGCGCGTTGTAAAATCGGATATACTATCATTGTAATACTGGATATACTACTCAACACAGGGTGCGGCTGGCATTTTGTCACATCTCCTTCTTCTTCTTTGTGTTCGCTCACTTGGACTCCAGCGTAGTCTACACTGCCACCACCATCGCCGGTACTAATACCGCTATCACTAGCTAGCAGTAGCAATGGCAGCGATGGTGGTGGTGATGAACTGGATTTGCGCGTAGGTCAGCTTTCCCTTTTACAGTGCCTCTCGCCATCAGGCGGACCTACTCTGGCTAGGTGTATTTCGTCAGACCCTCGTTGGCCTAGGCCAATCAGTTAGCAGTCTATACCACGGAGAGGTGACGTTGGCGTGTGCATCATGAGTGTATCAAATGCACCTTGTAGACAATGTTGTTACATCTACTAGATCAACACTTTATGGGCAGACCAGAACAAATCATTACTCTGTGCCTAAGAACAGGACACAATAGAATGCACAACCACATGTATACACAATTCAAGATTGACAAATTAACCATGTTCAGACAGCACATCCCTCAAAGACTGCCCAAAAGTGGCGGATACTTCGGTGGAATAGGGGCGGGTTTCCAAATTGTCCTGATCGCGTACACAAGTTTATTACTTCCGCGCGTTACTGAAATCCAGTGGCGGATCGTTCGGTGGAATAGGGGGGGGGGGGGGGGGGGGGGGGGGTTCCCTGTTTTTGTCTAAATTGTCCTGATCGCGTATACAAGTTATTTTGAGCCTATAGCTTTTTACGAATTCTGCTCGCGCTTGGTCTCTCCCTTTCAAAATGAAGGTCTTTTTTTCTCTTCGTCCAGATCTGCCAGAGCCATGCTTCGAATATCTTTTTTCAACTGGTGGAATTTCTTTTCTTCAGCTGTTATTGTTTTATACTCCACGTCCGTAACTCTCACCCATTATCCATAACCTTTGAAACAAGATCAGCTATGGTAGAAAGCTTAGCCTCCGTAAGCATGCAAATTTCATTGTGTTTCTTAGCTTAGGAAGTTAGTTTGAGAGACGCTAGCTTGCTCCCAGCGGACATGATCCCACAAGCTAAGGCAGCTACCTCAAGCCCAAAAACTACAGAGGCGGCAATAATGGTGGCGAGAAGCCCAACAACTCCCACCCCCATACCAAGGCTAGCCGCTAGCATAACGCTGTCCACAGCGTCTAATGCATTAACGGCACGCCGATATTTTTTATACAGTGCCGCTTGTTTGTTCCTTTCATCTTCCAGAACCTTCCGAAGACGGGTAATCTCTTGAATGCGATAGGTAACACCATCACTCATCTCAAATGAGGGATACGGTGACATTCTTCTTTTCGCATCAAACTTATCTTCACTTCTTCAACGGAGAGATTAAATGTTCAACGCGAACGGCGCTAACCGACCCTGTAGTGAACGAAAGTCGGACAAAAGCACTAAAGGTATTGAAGATGATTTCATCCACCCCAATCTCACCGAGCTCTACTATAATGTCCGTCTCTGTCGCCCGGGAAGACCACGTGCCGTCAGCAGCGGAAGTGATTACGGGAGCAATATGTCTGGGGGACGTTGACGCACTATTTAATAGAGACCCCAGGAAGAACTTGACAGCCTCAATATGCGCCACAGCCCCAATAGCTAGCTCGAGATAGATGGTTGACTCCTTAGGAGGCTTACCTAGCATATCAAGGTCGGCTTTAAACTCGGTCGTAGCCTTCAAGCAACATCTAGTTCCCTGGGCTTTAGCCTCAGTCACCCCTACGGCATAGAAGAGAGGCTTGACGCACTGCATTTTCAGAAACGACTGGTAGGTTACAACAGGGGGCTTGTTGGCGCGTATGACCGTCTTGCAGGCCTGATAACTCACAAACGCCTTGTCCATATTGGTTAGCCTGATAAGTATCCCATTGGGCTCAAGGTGAGTATATCCCGTGCGAAGCTCAAGCTGTAGATCCCAGTCATCGTCGTCGGGATGGTCTATGGCGGCACGAGCATAGACCACCTGGGGAGTGAGCTAGAGGCCATAGATCTTGTAATTGTGGCCCGGCTTCCGCCACCCAATAGTGTCGGTCAAATCAGCAAAGGTGAGGGTAGAGCAGGTTCTAGCGCGATGCTGACCAGGACCTACTGAATCAGCCATTGCATTGTCCGATGTGTAGTACACAGCTTATATATGCCAGCGGCATCGTTGCCTTTTTCATCACGAACTGAAAGTCTAATATCGCTGAGAGTTCCAGATTCCAGCTTTTTAAAATGAGGCACAGAGAACATCTCCTGTCTCCCTTGATTACAATCTTCTATTTTAACAGGTACAGCCCGGAGGAGTGTGGAGAAAAGGGAATTATTACGGTTCTCATATGATGACAGACCCTCGAGATGAACGTAGACCTCCTAATATATAAGGTTAGGAAGCGTCTGCGCGGTTGATACTGTACCGTATGCCTCATTCAACCCGAGCAGTTCGGGGAACCCAAGAGCCTTGATTAGCCTTCCGTAAAAGCAGTCCCCTGCCTTTAAACTGCCAAAACATACAAGACCAGTTGTAGGGTTCAGAGTCAGAGAAAGCTTGCGAGGCTCAAAGAATTGTTGAGAGCGCACACTTCATAATATCCATCGGGGATAGTGATAGTCTCAGGATCAAATTTGAACCAATGATTGCCTATTCTGGGAAATATTACCCCACGCCGGGTAGAACAACAACTCTACGATAGCCACCCCCAGGTCACCATCGCGATTGTCTAGGACGGGGTTAAGGGGAATGGTTTCTCCATGTTTGACGTTGCTTAACGTGATGTACATATTAGCACGTCTAATGGCTGCTTACGAGTTCAATAAGGATGGTAAATACTTGGTGGAGCAGCCATGTTTGATAAGAAGCACACAGCTTAGATATGCCAGGGCCAGGTCATCACCCTTTTCATCTCGGACCGAAAGTCTAATATCCCCTACCGTTCCAGTTTCAAGCTTTTTATAATGAGGCACACAGAATATCTCGTGTCTCCCTTGATTACATTCCTCTTTTTTAACAGACACAGCCAGGAAGAGTGTGGAGAGAAGCGAATTGTGATGGTTCTCATATGATTATAAACTCTCGAGATGAATGTACAACTCCTTATATATGGTAAGGTTAGGAAACCTCAACGCATAGAATATAAACGTCTCATGGAACAAAGCACTTCTGTCATTTAAGCCGAAGCCAAGAATCCCATCTAGCCCTCCTCACGCTAAAGCCACCCCCGATTTTAAACCACCTAGACTTACAAGGCAAGTTGCGGGGTAAAGCGATAGAGAGAGTTTCCGCGGCTCAAAGGATTGCTTGTTGAGGGCGCACACATCATAATACCCGTCGGGAATAGTAACAACCTCGTCACCAAGTTGAACCAATTGTTTATTCAGGTTCTCGGAAATATTAACCCACGCGGGGTAGAACAACAATTCCACGATAGCCACCATCGCAAATGTCTAAGACGTGGTTATGGGCGGTGGGTTCCCCATGTTGGACGTTGCTAAGTGTGATATACATATTAGCACGACTAATAATAATAACCGCTTACGAGTTCAACAAGGACGCCAAATACCCCGTTTGCGCTAATAAAGGATATCACGAAGGTGGACATACAGGTCAATCTCCAAGGAGCCTTTCAGACACAATTCCCCAACGTGTTTGAAAAATACCGGCTGCCAAAGCGGAGTCAGACCAGATCGTACAAGCCTGGTACAGCAAGTCGATGCAATTCTGGCAAAACCAAGTCAACTTCGCTGTATGGTGTGCCACGGCGAGGTGTAGAGTGTCTGCGCAGGAGCATCTGTCCGACCCTGTCCCACTAACACGAGCCGTCTTCATATTCCTTGGCTACTACCAGATTCGTCGAATCCTCAAAGAAATGCGCGTGGCCCTACCACAAGACCAGGGTTGGGCCACCTATGGAAATCCCTACGTTGTAAGAGCCTATCAGCGCATATGCGCGGAATTGGGGATTTCGCAGAATGATAGCTTGAAACGGAGTGGGTTGGATAACGGGTTGGGGAGAATATACATTTACTGGACTAACAGTGTTTATCACGTCCTGATTTATGGCCACCGTGGTGTATATGATCCAAAGCGACTATCATTCAACGAAAAGACATCGAACGATGTCCTACACATAGCGTACATCTCGCAATATGGTCAGCAGGCTAACTCCGCCTGGCGGGCTTTCGTTCTGGACAAGTCATAGGGCTTCACTCACGCCGGGGTTGAGCAAATAAATGACAGCATTCGAACCTACGTGTGGACCATCTTAGGGGTCCAGGCTCAGACTAGAACACGCATTCTGGAAACTGGGACAGCGTTTTATGCCCAGAAGCAATTCCTGGCATTATTAGAAGACGCCATCTCTGCGCCCGTCGATCTCACGGCGGCCATCAAAGGGTATCAGGATGTTGTCAGAATCTCTAATGTCTCCAACCGAGATGCAGTAACATCGTTACGCCCGCCAGGCGAATAGTTGCCAACCGGGATGCAGTAACATCGTTACGCCCGCCAGGCGAGTACCAGTTACCTGCCCACAGGTTGCTGGTTGACGTGATAGTCAGCGGTCAGGCAAGGACAAAGCAAGACGCACGCAGTCCTCGTGAAGCCAATCCACAGGGCAAGCGCTGTGCGGGGAAACCGGCAGACAGCTTGGGAACTCGGACATGACAGGACGTGTGGGTTGAGAAAGGCTTCGTGTAGTTCTGTGCCCGAAAGTCGAATGCTTGTATATCTTGTGAGATAGACTGTGAAGCTGTGGGTTTTGTCTGTAAGTGTACTGATGTATTGTATATGTATAGTAATGATCATCACATGCCAAACTAGATCGTATTGCATGTGAATTGTAAATAAATCCATTGAACTTAGTGTCATTGTGTGTCAAGTCCAATCCTTGTGTACTTGTACTTGTCTCACATATGTTAGGTCCAACGAGCCAGGTTTAAGATCCTGACAGATGTGCCACAAAACGCGAGCTCAAAAGTTAATTATGTCTTTGGAACGGGGTTGTGTATGTCCCCCAGCGACATGCTGCTCCGCATCGGAAGTTTTTTTTAAATCTCATAAACCCCTATCTGGTGGCCCTTACTTCGTATGGCGGTCTGTGTGTGCTTGTATTCTCGCCGACCGAACAAGCTGTCCTTGTAGTGTTCGTGTTTGAGGTCCTTTTTCACAACAACCCGCACAACCCCTTTGGCTTTCTTGATGCTGGTGGCGTCTAGGATTGAGTACATCCTCGGTTCGGAGGCCGACGAACTTGGCTATGGTAGGCTGCTGCATTCATCTTTGAATTTACCGACTACCTTTTTGTTCGCTGTCGAATAGTTGGGAGACCGGGTAATCTGAGAAATCGTATCAGTCGAGGCGGGCTTTCTTATCGGCGCCCATAACGTCGGTATCCACCTGGAATAGAAGAGAGTCGGTGTCGGTGTAGCAATGCTGTACTCTATTACCATATTGCGGTTTAAGCTTGTTGTACAAGAAGCTGTACACGAGGCGCTTGGATAGTTCCAGGATGGCCTGCCCACAATAGGCTGGCTTGTTCAACTGGACTCTGGTCTTGTTGGTGTGCACCGCAATCAGTTCACTGTCGAAGATTCTACGTGATTCAAAATTGGGACTGGTGATTAATTTTCGGAGCTGGTTGGCCTCGCTGCCCCTGACTAGGTCGACTCTGATGCGTTTACTGACATTCTCCATGCTCTTCCCAAAGACAACGTTGTTCATCAGTTTGAAGAAGTCTTTCTCGAATTCCGACTTTGCTTGGGTTCGTAGAGCTGTGTTCATTTCTATGTATGGCTTCATCCATTGGGTCTGATTGAACTTGATGGCTATGTGGATGTTGGTGACCTCTATATCGAGGTTGTGATAGAGTTATAGACTGCGCTAGTGGACAATGTATCGCTCCTTGTTGTGGAGGTTCGGGACCAGCTTCTCTGTGAACTTACTCCGCAGTTTGATCTGGAGCTCACGCTGATAGTCGCTCAACCAACCCTCTGGGATGGACATTGTTTCTGGCGTTAGTGGGTAATCGCTGTGGGCTTCATGCTGTCGTGAAATACTGAGAGTTAATGATTCCCAGATAGACGACTGTATACACCGACTAACCAGGCAGAAGAAGGGTTAACAAACGAAGCAGTAAGGGTAACAAACAAAGAAGTGACCAGGCGCATGTGTTTATAGGTCAAGACAGGAAAGGGGGCCGCTAACCGCACAGGTAAACTGTCGAGTGGAAAAATTGGTTTGCGACAAAAGCAGAGAGTATTATTGGACAGCATATTGCGGTATGGATATGAAACGGTTCAGAGCTGTAATTTTCCACTAACGATGATAATGAAGTCTGGATGTGAGGTGTCCAGCAATGTCAAGGACTTTGCGGCACAGATGACCTATAAAAGAGTGGCTACGTCTTTGTGAGAGGAGAGTGTGTTTCTTAGGTTTCGGGAGAGAAGGATTATGAAAAGGGATGTGCTGCGTTCAGAAGAACGTTTGTGTATTTATGGTGCATTAGTACTCCCAATTCAGTAAAGGATGTTTATAAGGTATTCATATATTAGAGTATAGTTTAGCATAGGATATAGATGGGCGTGAAGTGCATTTAACATTGCTTTCTATTAGTAGGAATAGTATAGACGATTAGGTGAATCTTCTATCCTATGTCAGAGTGGGTTTTTTCGGAAGCCTTTTCATTCGGCTGGAGGAAAAGGACACTCACATAGGAGAGAAGAGGAAGCAGACACAGTTCTCATTATTAAATGTATATCACACAGGTTTCCATACCAGTGCGGGACTTATCAACTAAGAGATAACACAGATGGCTGTGGTCAAGATCACCCAGTGTTGATAACCCACAAGAAAGCACTTTAAAGTAATAAAGCACGACACTTGTGCATAAGAAAGGAAAGAAAAGAATTGTCATCGTAAGAAGTAAGGAGGACAGAGAACGGAAAATAGAGATCATTTAAACTAATAGAAAAACCCAATGGACTCAGTATCGAAGAGTTGCAAGGTGCATACCAAATGCTTATACCAATTACGAACTATCCAGTGTAGAACGTTTACAGGACAAAAATAGAGAATACTAGAAACTCGATGTGTTTTCAGGATGGAATTAAGAACACTATAAGAAAGCTACGAACATTCAGTTTAAGCTGACAGCATATGGTGATCGGGTTAAATACATTCATACAGTGGTGAACATTTTTCATTACAAAAAACGGATATATCTACAGACTCAAGCAGACGGAGCTGTCAGGGTGAGACCGTTCTGTTGTATCTATGTCATGTCCTGTACTCTAGCTGAGAGAAGAGACGAGAGAAGACACGGAGACTATCTATCAACATCTTATCTGGCAGCCACACTAGAAGAACATACCAACTACATAGACAATATCCATACATACACCAGACATAGTTTTTATTAATAAATCTTTTATCTTATCGTTGAAAGGAACTGTTGTCGGAGTATGTGTTGAGGGAATAATAGAGAGAGAGAAAGAAATAGATATATGGAATGGAAGACAGAAGAGAGGAGTGTAGACCAAAGTCAGTCAATAATCCCAACAGATACTAAGTTTAAAGATGTGCTTGTTGATTCCAATCTCCTCTCGGGAAATTAACAGGACACATGCAGGTATGCCAGGTACTTCATATAAACCTTAAAAAGCCATCCCTCTGAGGCGTTGTCGGGGTGTTCAGTACCTCCTCGAGAGTCGGATTGGTCCATCGGAACCCACTAGTGCGGAGATATTCCATCATTGCCCAACTGTACAGATTATTCGCATTGAGGTACATGATCCATGATTTAGGGGCCTTGGGATTATAATCTGGGGTCTTAGGGTTGTTGGCTTTTGCATATCGTTTTGAGACCATAGCCACAACCCCTCGGAGTCCCTTGTCGACGAAGAGGTGCATGTCCTGATCAGTCAGGAGCTCAAGCTGAACCTTCGTCTTTTTCAGGAGCGCGTCCCACGCCAGGCCAGGCAAACTGATGTAGTGGGCTGGGTCGAGCCTATACACCTGCATGCAGGTGTCCCGGAATGCCTCGAAGACGTCGGCCAGTAAGAGAACGTCTATTTTCAGGTAAAAGTTGTTGTAGTCTCCCAGCGTTTTGCAGCCAAGCTCCTGTCACAATTTTTGTGCATGGGCATAGTCGGCGTCACTGTTTCCTTCTCGGGTGAGCTTGCTGTAGAAGGCCTCTATGGGTGACAGGTGTTCTTCACCAAATCGCTCGACGCTTTCCATGTATTCGTAGGGGTATACGCCCTTACGGAGAAGGAGATGTTTGTGGCACTCGTGCTTATTGCTTAGTGTGGCCCTGAACTTGCTCATTAGCGTTGTCCAAGGGGTGCGCTTCTGTGTATCACATGCCACACATCTTGAGACTATGTCGTCACCACCGCGCGTTAGAGCCATTGGTTTACCACAGCAGGTGCGCGACAACTCACTGAGGCTCCCCACTAGCGTGTCTAGGGAGCTGTTCATGAACTGTAGGCTGTCAATGAATTGCAGCTGTCCGATTGTGAAGGAGGCGTACTTCTCTATGTTGTTTGCTATGCACATGATCGTTGCGTTGTCTACTTCTTCAGCATACCAACCACCATCTCTCTTCTTGTACATGGTTCTCTTTCCCCAATCTAGCTTGCCGGCTGCCTGCATAATGAGGTGGGAGTCGTATCCTTTTAGATTGTGGAAGACTACTGACACCCTCAGCTTGTCTTTGGAGATGTGCCATGTCATATTACAGGCATTGTGGGCTGCGCCACGGTATTTACCGGTAATGTGGCAGTGGTCTCTCACCTTATCATCCCACAGTGGCTCTTCACAGATATGGCAGGTCGTGGCCATGACGAAGTCTTCGTGGTCTTTTTCACCCTGCACCATCAGAGCTGGTCGATGCAACTTACTGTGGATGGTGGCCAGCTCTAGCCCCATACGTCGGAGGAATTCGTCGGCAGCGTCCTCTCCCCGATATATGACTGGGCCTGTGATGAGGCCATCAGAGCGTTCAATGGTTTAGCTGAAGCCACATGGTGGTTGCTTGGTGAGTAAACGCGTGTTGCTCTGGCTTGAGTCCATTGCTGCTCCCTGTACTGGAACGTTCAGCGTCTCAAAGTCTGCGTATATGATGTATGGCGCTCATATCAGTCTTTGGTAAGACTTGAATTTCATGGTGTTGTTTCCTTCCTCAAGCATAACATTCACTTGACAGGCTGTGTTAACGCCTTGGCAGAGTGGTTCAAGCTGATTCAAGAGATTCTGGGTGGAGTATACATGGAGGCAGTTGACACATGGATACTTCTTACCCTTGTGTTTACTGTTTTTGTATAGCAGGCGCTCCATATTCTTGATCCAGACATAGTGCCTATTCTCACCCTTACTCAGGAGCATAAGGTTGATTTGGTTTTGCTTGTTGACGGATTTCCGGGTATCACTGGTCCATTGTCCCACCCGAAGACGTTGATGGCTATGGTGGGATTTTGGTTCTCAAATTTGCTGATGCTGGTCAGCTGCACTGGGAATGCTATTCCTTCAAAGTTTAGCCTGCCCAGGTGGCTTCTATAATGGTACACTTTGTCTACATTGTCAAGCGCTGGGTAGAGAGCTGACAGAATGGCCCATTTAAAGCAGCGGTTGTCCTCATTCTTCACATTCACCACCGTGCATGGTGGGATAACCTTGGGGGGTCTCAAAGTAACTAGAGCCTCAGAATGGTTGGTATCATGAAATGCGAAGGTCGAGCTGCACACACTCATCATAACTCCACTCCGAACCCTGTTCGGTGAAGCACTCATGGTCTGTGAATATCTTAGCTCTAGCCTGGTCCAGCCCCTCATCAATATCCCCCTCATGCAGTACTTCGTGGTTCCTACTTCCATGGTATGCGGTCGCTGTTATTCTTTCACCTTCTGGAGTGGTGCGGTAGTATTTTAGGTGAAGACACAAGTACATTTTAACACTACAATACATCCCTAGAGCTTCCTGTACCAACCTCTTTGTGGCTGGTCTCATATCTTCGAGAAATAACTCTGAGTTGTCGTACTCGGTGCCCTCGGGGACGACCGCTTCATAGTCTTTCAAGCCCAAGCAACCTCCCGTTTGAGTTTGTATTCTGGCGAATTACGGAAGAACGCCTCGTCCTCCTCCGTGATGATGTCTTAAATAGGCCGCTGGAGCTCCATGCGGCGCAGGCTTTCGGCTTCGCGCTCGGCACGGCGCTGGCGCTCGGCACGGCGCTCGGCGCGGTGCTGGCGCTTGGCTTCAGGCTCGGCTTGGTGCTCAGCGCGGGACTCAGCGCAGGCTCCGGGCGGCCATTTACAAGTCTCAGGATCGTGGCAATCTCGGCTTCAAGCCACTCACCCTGCAGCTCTGAGGTGCGTCCGAGCAGCTTGGCACGGACCAAATTACGTGCATGGGTTATTTCTCCGTCGAGGATGGCTTTCCTCCTCCCACTATATGGCATCGCATACTCACGCGCTTACTGATGTAACTGCTTTAGCGTAGGCATGATTTTCAGTACACTCTATAGGATCTATATCTCTAAAGGGTGGGAGAAAATCCAACCTAGACACAATACAGTATCTGGTACATTATCTCTGAGGCATGTCTCTATTGGGTGCTTCGCTGGGGGTGGCATGGCCCAAACGTCTGTGTGGCTTCACAACTTGGTGGTATCTATTCACCACCATTAACCGATCATAGCCACAGCCCAGGCATAGCGACAGCTTGTTGGTCACCCCCTTCCCACAACTATTGCAAGGCTTTGTACATAACCCTTTTTGTAGTAGTGACGCGTGAACTTAACAGTACTCCCCCACACAGCTACGCTCACAGAGATCTGTGGAGTATAGCCGCAACCATTTACACTTATTATTTGCAATACGCATCTTGGTATACCCAATGGGGATATGGCTCTAATTTGTCAGAGCCTTCCAGCTTGGGTCGCCGCCTCTCGCAGCCGGAAGTATATCACGCCGACTTGAATCGCTTGTAGGCGACTCGGTCTCTCGCTGGCGACATTCTCG
The DNA here is from genome assembly GCA_014155875.1 of Cepaea nemoralis. Taxonomy (NCBI): domain Eukaryota; kingdom Metazoa; phylum Mollusca; class Gastropoda; order Stylommatophora; family Helicidae; genus Cepaea; species Cepaea nemoralis. The sequence continues at coordinate 279,995 of JACEFZ010012301.1, read as the reverse complement.
GGCGGCCCTTGGGAGTGGGGCTCCGCGGGGTATCCTGCACGTTTTAGTGTGACTCCTGGGGGGGGGGGGCCTCGCTTCCTACGGCTCTCATACACCCCAGATTCAAAAGCCAACTTTCCAACCTACTCAGTAAAGAACAAATGTATCACGATGTGGTCACCACTGCGTTCAATGCAAGTTCTGCAACGCCGATAAAGTGCTTGGATTCCTTAGAAAAACAATTATCTTGGTCGCTTGTATAACCACTCAAGCACCACCTGCTGGAGTTCTTCATCGGATCGACAGTTTTGAAACTTCCTACTCCACTCATACACTTGATGTACTGACAGGCATGCATCAACATACTAGATCTTCATTTCTGTAGGTTTAACCACTTCACCTATTAAACAACGGCTTCTCCTCTCTGGTGTATGTCAAAAGTTGGGCGTCCATCTTTAAACTGTCCTTATGATGTCAGCATGTTCGTCTGCACCATGATTTCACATCCTTAACATTCTTTAAATTCTTAAGAACAATATTGCCAGGTTACAAGACAATGGCATGGCTATTATAATTTCTACCACACTTTAAAGGTGTTTATTTGATGCCCCATATTGAGATGCACGAAGGCTTAGGCAATATGACGACGGTGATGATTTTCTAGCTTCAACTACTAGTACGAATCTAAGAATTGTTTGAAAATTTGGGTAACTTTTGAGCCTCGTCATAATGAGAATAACAGATATAACTAAAACAGAAAGAGATAATATAACAAATACGTGACACAGATTTAGTTCAAATAGAATTATTATGTGACGGTAAAAGTAAATCAACTCATAAAAATACGAAAACACGAACAGTCTTTCGGTTGGTAAAAATATGGAGATCAGCAATACAGTTATCTTCCCTGATACGAGACAGGGTTGTGCTCCTTTTACTGTCATGACAACGACAGGAAGTCGGATCGATTTTAATGGAACAAACGTGTTGGATGAAACGAAACAAAATACCTAGGATTTCCGTGTATAAATATACGGACAATCTGATCTATTCTGATCTACACTCAAGAAAGCAATTCACATATTACGCTGAAGAAACGACTTCTACACCTATTTGTGGACGAACAAGCACTAATTGCAAACTCAGAGGCAGAACTGTTTTTTTTTATAGTTGTAGATGCTTTACAGGACGTTGCAGTCAACATCAGCATTTCACTGCCGTTGTTGATGTCTTGGCAAGATTTTACGTTCAGTAGTTTGCCATTCCTTTCTGAACGACCGGCTCCCATACCAACACGTTAACACCAGCACAACACGGTCTGCTGCCAAATCGGTCACCGCTGTGTTTCGAACGCGAGTAAGCGGTATTACGAATCGCGTCCGGAACACCATCGCCATGGAGTCCAGCTGAACTACAAGCAGAACCACAAGCCTATATAAATAATGTAAACGAAGTGTGTGAGGAACTGTCACCTAACAACAACAAAAACTCTCATCTACTGCCTATAATACCTTGCAGTGTAGGGCAGGGGAGTCTTGGGCCTGAGGAATTAAGGCCGCCTGGCTAGTGCAGTCGCCGCGAACTGTGCAGGTTAGGATTCTCTATTTTGCTCCCGACAGAAAAAAAATCACACCTTACCGAGGATTCGAACTCTGGTATCCCAAAGGGGAACCTGGCGTTCTTAGCCCCTCTGCCAGATACAACATGAAAATTAGCATCAATAAAACATAGGTAATGACCATAACCAGAAAAGGTAACAAAGATTCATCTAAAAGAACTCCCACTGAAACAAGTAAAATCGCGTCAAGTACTTAGGAAGTATAATTTCATCAAATGGCAGATCAGAAGACGAGGTCGAAAATAGATGCAATAAGGCAAACCAACTCATTGGATAAATGGTACCAATACTAGAGAACAAACACGTATCAGTAGATACCTAAAAGCACTCTACAACACAATCTTTCTACTAACTCTATTCTACCAATGCCAACACTGGACAATGACAGAAAAAGAGAAAAGAAAAATTACAACAACGGAAATGAGATTCGTGAGATGAATACTCAATATGTCAAGAACAGAGAAAATCAGAAATAAAGAAATCAGGACTAAAGTGGGGGGGGGGGGGGGGGGGGGGTTATAGCAGCGCTAGATTTTATTAGAAAACGGCAGGTGTAATGGTTCGGCCAAGTAACTCAGCTACCAACTGACAGTATAACACAACAAGTAATAATGTACAGATCAAATGGAAGCAGAGGAAGAGGCCGACCATGTAAACGAAGGACGGAGAGAATAACAAGACAAGCCCGTGGGAATCTCGATACATGAAGCCCATACGGGCACTCTCCCGCTGTTTATTCTTCACCTCGACACCACAAGGTACAAGAGGAACAAGGTGAGATGAGATAATAAGAAGTTTCTCGGCCTGTCTACTTATTGTCCATGTTTCACACACATAAAACAGTATAGGGTCTATATAACACTTCAAACTCGCATTCTATCTGCAACTGGCTGCTTTTATTGTAGAGCATGTTTTCCATCTTGCAAGAATCTACTTTTACCACGGCGATTATTGTTCTAGTCTTTACAAGGCATCTTTCGTTCAGCGATTTATGTTGTTATGCTGTGGCTTTGGGGATAGTGACACGCAGTTTCACAGTAGGTTTCACATACCGATTCTAACGTTCCTAATCAGCCACGAGCAATTTAAAACTGATCACATTGCGTTGATTTAGACGGTTTGATACGTCGGTCGTAGCTCAGCCAAACTATCGAATGTGAAAATTGCTTTGTAAATCACAAACATCGAATAAATGATGGCTCTTAAACAAATACGCAGGTATTGTTTTTCCCACATAGAAGTAGCAGTAACAAGTAGAGACAATACGGCTCGCTAGACGTTTACACATTGAAAACTATAGCTTCCGACCGGTAACTGAGTCCCCCCAATTGCAATTTCTAAACAGTTGATTTAAAAGGCAATAGAATCCACTTCATTACATCAGTTAGTTAGTTAGTTAGTTAGTTAGTTAGTAGGTTGGTTGGTTGGTTGGTTGCTTTGTTGGTTGGTTGGTTGGTTGGTTGGTTAGTTGGTTGGTTGTTGGGTTGGTTGGTTGGTTGGTTGGTTGGTTAGCTTATCAATCTTCTTCGGCTTCCTGTGTAGTGTTCTTGTTTGGCCACACCACTTTTAATTTGCTGTTTTTAATTAATTTTTAATTACACCATATTTTATTCCATATGGTTCGATCTATTTCCGCAGGGCGGCCTGCCGAAAGTGTTACATAAATCACGAACTCCGTAACTCCAGTGACGACCCCTAGGAGTCTTCTGAGAAACCTCTACTCGTGAATCGAATGACGTGACCATAGATCGAACCCACGAACTTCGCCGTGGTTATTCCCTCCCCAAATTGATATTTCAATAAATAATGAGGTTGACTGATGCCATGTCACAGACAAGAATGAGTTAGGTTTCACACACATAAAACAAGAGTAGATACTAAAAAGATAATACTTTGTACACCTAAAAGTATCAGCAGGAAACGTACTAATTTGCGTACTAAAAATACGTCAGGAAAGGGCGTCATCTAACAACTCGAAGGAAACAACTTCACTATGGCTAGTCGGCATCGAGGTATTCACTACGTTTTGAACAGCACACTCACAGAAGCCAGTAGTCATTTGAAAGAAAACGTTATAATCCACCCAGGACTTATAAGTTAACAGACGGGGCATCTACACAAAATGATATAGAGCGCACGCGTCTAAACAATAGCTACTCACACCATTCAGGCCGTTTTTTTTTTAAATCAGCAGCAGTCAGCGGGGAAGGAGCGATAGGGCTTAGGAAACGCAGTTGAACATTCGACGTATTTTGGACGTATGGCCGGTGATGTTCGTCCATCATGAATGACGAGGACCATTCATTACACTACATCTTTGATTTGATGAGGAACGAATGACTTGCGCTTTGGTTTTGTGTAGCGAGGAAGTGGTCGCACAACTTCGTCGTCCCCGCTCTCTCGTCTGTGTCCGTCTGGCTCCAGTGGCGAGCATGGCAAGACGACTGGAAGACGGACACAGATGCAGTGGCATTAGGCTGCCACGGCCAGTTATCCCGGTTTATATTGGCTCTCGGGAGCCTCGTGGCAAAGGCCCTTCCGTCAATTACTTTATTTTTCAGTTTTAAGACAAGCGTAGCAACAGCAATGAGCGTAATGATTACTAATAGGATCAACACGATTTCGTCGCCGAAGACGGACTGACCGCCAGAACTGGACCACACACACATGAGGCGAGAAACGGCCCACAGAAGATATACTGCTCGTCTAGTTGCGCGCAGATCTCCCGATTTACGTTGAGCCTCTCCAGCGCAATGTTTACATGGCGACGACGGACAGACACGTTCCCGCACACGCAAGCCAAGAGTACATCGCTAAGCGCGCCCTCCCGGTACATGCAAACCACTGGACGCCTACCGACGAGCTTTCAAGCTACGCGGCAGGACTGACCGAAAAAAAAGCTATATACCAGCTTACTGACTGCAGCCCACTACTCATCGGAGAGAGAGAGAGAGTGGGCGCTTATCGAGAAGACTTTGTCGAACGGTCGTACAAATTTTGCTCTTTTGCCCGCTCAAACCACGACCCTGGCTTGCACGATGCGGTTACATTCTTGAGAACGCCTGCCTCGCTAACTCACGTTGGCTGGAAGATCCCATTTTGGTGCACCTCACACAGCCATCCGAGACAACGAACGCTAGACGCGGAACTGATCTAGCGAACCAGACCCAGTAGTGTAGCGGTGACTAACATGCCCCTTGTGCGAAAGAAGCTAGAAAGGGATCTCGGCCGGCTGTTGGGACATGGTGTGATGTATGTGGTTATGCATCACTGGGAATAAAGCCATCGTTGAGTTTTGACTGCAGCCAAAGGTCTTGTTGAGTTTATTTGAGAGACACCATGTTAATGTCATCGTCGTACGCATGAGAGTCCACCGGTTGGTTGAAGTGGTACTTTGTGATCATAATCCACCTAGACAACCATACGAGTCAAGTATACAACATCATTAAAGAACGAACAATCAATGAGCATCCTTCCATCCCATGACAACAGGAATGTCCTGAGTAGGGACTTGCAGCTAACGTTATATTACAAAATAACTTACCATAACAGATTCAGTGCCACACAAAATGTAGGTTTGGACCAAACATGGTACTTAATCAAATGAACAAGTATTATAAAGGTAATTTCCATTCACTGAGCATTGAAATTGTGGAAGATATCACGAAACAAAACAAATAACACGATGATCCTAGTATGGCGAGATATCGTCCTTCTGCCCATATGCGAGGTCACATGTGACGATATTTTATATACTTTATCCTTCGTCGCTGAATCAGTTACATAAAGGTTACTTTGACGTTTCAGGAACAATTAATTAAATGCTGAATTTAAAGGGTGTATTTTCACCCACTGTAAAGTTCATGCAACATAATAGGTAAATACAAAACTTGGATTTTCAAACACTGCTCATCTCATCTCATCTCATCTCATCATGTTCCTCTTGTACCTTGCGGTGTCGAGGTGAAGCACTGCACAGTCATTAAAAATAAACCTTGTATCATGCATGTCTGAGGAACAGTAAACAGTTTTAAAAGAATAAGGACTGCAAATTCCAAGTCAAATGTCGGTAAATTGATCAACAAAGAATTTCAAACATGTGGCGAGATTGCATGCTGATTGGTGTTATCTTGCGGATGTAGACAAGCGATCTTTCACGTGTCATCCTAAAGAGTTCTTCATGACACGTTGTTCTTTGGTCAGTGTATGACAGGGTTTCACACTCGTCAATTAAGGATTTCGAGGAAACATTCCGTGTCACAGTTGCACATCCTTTAGGGGACGCGGCAGTCAACCCAAGCGTTTTTAATTTTTTTATTTTAGGCTGTTTATGATTTCTTGGGAAGTTTAGATTCAGTAATTTGCCATTTCTTCCTAAACGACGACAAGCACTGATACAATTGGCGGTCTGATTCCAATTCGCCAGCAGCTATGTTTAGAAAGCGGTATGCGGGTATTAAGAATTGCACCCGTAACCACTTCGACAATGTCAAAGACATGAATAATAACTGACCACTGTTCTCTGTCGTTTACAAATATGGGGAGAAATATATACTAACTTGAGAAGTCTCAACAGTTCTTCTTGTCCTTGTTCTTGTGCTTGTTCTTCTTCTTTACTCACTTTACTCACTCCAGCAACTGGCTATGAGTTTAATTTATAGTAAACACGTAACTGATAATCCTAGCCTACATAAACATCTTCAGTTACTACCACTCCGCAAACGCCTACTTTTCAACAAGGCCTTTTTTTTTGTGTGCATATCCTTTACAGGACATCGCTGTCAACACCAGCATCTTTCAGATGTATGTTGATTTCTTGGCAAGATTACGCTCAGTAGTTTGCCATTGCTTTCTGAGCGGCCGGCTCACATACCCGTAAGTTACCGATGCGATTCGAACCACTGCTGATTCTCATCGTCATCACGTTACCGACGAGAGTATACGAGATTACGGAGACAAGTCATAACCTCTAAGCAACAAGGCCTTACTAATTCACAAAATCCTACATCGGAATGGCCCAAATTACCTTTGGTCTTGGTGTAAATATAATGCAAGACACAGTAATCTACTAAATGTATTACACATCCCGAAGCCTAGGATAGACTACATAAACGTACTTTGAACTCATAATGTTGGGTGATTACACAATAAAATTCTAGGGAAAAGCACTGAACAGAATGTAAAATGGCAACGATAACGCAGCATAGCGGAACGTAGCGACGTAAAGTGATGTCCCATTGTGACAACGACGTTATAGCGAAACGACGTAAACCAAAGCGACGTATAGAGGGGCCTTGCCTTTACATATAATCGGAAAGTATTCGAACACTATCTCAGTACGGATGACCTTACCCCTTCATAATAATAATAATAATAATAATAATAATAATAATAATAAAAAAGTCGCTTAAAAGTCGACAGGGTCGACTTCATTGCACCGGGTTTTATCCCATATGGCTCGGTCTCTTTCAGCAGCACGGAAAGCGTCGCACAAAGCACGAAATCCGTAGCTTTTAGCGACGACCCACAGGAGTCTCCGAAACATTTAACTCGTAAACCGAAGGACGCGGCCCGGAATCGAACCTTCGGAGCACGAGTCAAACGGCTTGACCACTTCGCCACAGAGACTCCCACTATAATAATAATAATAATAATAATAATAATAATAATAATAATAATAATTAATAATAATAATAATAATAATAATAATAATAATAATAATAATAATAATATCTTCTCTTCTTCTTCTTCTTCTTCTTCTTCTTCAGCATTCCGAGCCATTGAGGTTCTTTGCTGCAGATACAAGCCGTCTCCATTCGTCTCTCTGGTTGACCTTCTATTGCCAGTCTCTGAATACAAGTGTTTGTAGGTCTGTATATTATCTCTCCACCGCTTCTTGGTCTACTTCGGGGTCTACGGTTATTTATTTCCTGAGTGTAAGCGAGTTTTGTTTCCCTATTATCTTCCATTCTTTCTATATGACCCAGCCATTGCAGTCTATTAACCTTCATGTTACCAGTGATTAGCGGGGACTTAAACAGATCATAAATGTCTTTGTTGCTTCTTCTTTTCCACTCTCCACTTTGTGTATCCCTAATGGGCCCAAAGATCATCTTAAGACTTTGTTCTCAAAGGTTTGTAACAAGGCTTCGTCTCCTTTAGTTGTACTCCAGGTTTCAGAGCCATACAGCACAACTGGCGTGATCAGTGTTTTGTATATTGTGATCTTGGTGTTACGAGATATCGCATTTGATTTTAGCAGATGTTGTAGTGCATTTTTTTTTTTGCATATCCTTTACAGGACATCGCTGTCAACACCAGCATCTTTCAGCTGTATGTTGATTTCTTGGCAAGATTACACTCAGTAGTTTGCCATTGCTTTCTGAGCGGTCGGCTCACATACCCCGTAAGTTACCGATGCGATTCGACCCACTGCTGATTCTCACCGTCAACACGTTACCCACGAGAGTATACGAGATTACGGAGAAAAGGCATAACCTCTAAGCCACGAAGCCGGCTGTTGTAGTGCATAGTATATCTTATTTCCAGAGTTGATTCTAGCTTGTATTTCTTCCCTTATTATGTTGGAGCAGTTGAAGATTGTACCCAGGTATTTGTATGTTTCCGTTCTTTTAATGGTCATATTATCTTTTTGTATGTGGCCAGAGTTTTTAGCTGTTCCTTCTCTTGAAATTACCATATATTCTGTCTTATCTTGGTTGATAACCAGCCCCATTTGTTGAGCTTTTTCCTTTAAGTGAGTCAATATTTCCGATGTCTTTTGTTCATTTTCCCCTATAATATTTATATCATCTGCATAACCAAGCAGTCTGGATGTTCCTCCAATATCACATTCCTCCTTTACCTTCCTTACAACTTTCTCTAGAGCCAGATTGAAAAGGAGCGGCGATAGTGCATCACCCTGTTTCAAGCCAGATGTTATTTGGAAAGGGTCTGATTTCCTGCCTTTATATGTTACTATATTATAAGTATCTTCCATGCATAGTCTGGTCATGTTGATTAACTTCCTTGGTATTCCAAATTCCTGCATAGCATTCCATAGACTATTCCTATGGACACTATCATAAGCCTTTTTAAAATCCACAAAAATGTTATGGAGATCTCTTTTATATTCCCAACTTTTCTCGGCTATTTGTCGTAAGATAAATATCTGATCTATTGTTGATCTGTTTTGTCTGAAACCCGCCTGGTAGTCACCTAATATGTCTTCTGAATATGGTTTTAGTCTATTTAGTAATACCTGCGGATAGTATCTTATAGCTTATGGACAGTAGTGATATTCCTCTATAATTTTCACATTGGAACTTGTCTCCTTTCTTAAAGATAGGTATCAATAATGACTCTTTCCAGTCATGGGGTAATTCTTCTGTCCTCCAGATTTTTATTATTAGTTCGTATAGCTTTAGATGTAATGCATGGCCGCCTGCCTTTATAAATTCAGCAGCAATTCCATCAGCCCCAGTTGCCTTATTGTTTTTAAGTCGTGTTATTACATATAGGATTTCTTCAAAAGCAGGTTCTTCAATTTGTGGTTCACACGTTAGAACCGCTTCCTGTGGGAAAGTGTTACTTGGAGCTTCACAATTTAGTAATTCAACAAAGTATTCTTTCCATGTGTTACACATTTCCTCATTGGTATTTATCATATTCCCATTTTTGTCTTTTAAACCATATGTGTTGTGTTGGTGCCCTCGTTTCATTGACTTCAGTTCTTTAAAAAAACTTTCTGGATTCGTTTTTCTGGTGATTAGTTTCCATATCTTTGATTATATTGCTCATATATTCTCGCTTCTGCTGTCGAACTATTTTTGTAGCCTCTTTACATTCAGTTCTATATTGCTCTTCCTTTTGGATGTTGTTGATGTCATTTAACCATAAATGTCTGGCATTCTTTTTCCTAATGACTGCTTCTTCACATTTTTGATTGAACCATCTGTTCTTTCTATGCGTGGTTAACACACCGAGACATTCTTCTGCGGTAGTTTGAATTGTATTCTTGATGTTCAACCAAGTTTGGTCAACGCTTTCCTCCAACAGGTTTTGTAGAATTTCAAGTTTACATTTAATTTCATCTGCAAATTTCTCTTGACTGTACTTTCTTGTATTTTTTCTCTGTTATATGTTGGGTGTAACCTTTGTAGTTTAGCATAGAAAGCTCTCTTAAGTTTTATTTTAAATTTTGCTCCAACGAGGAAGTGGTCACTGTGGCACTCAACTCCTCTATAACTTCTAACTTGTTGTATGTTTGATGCATTTTTGTTGTTAATTAAAATGTGATCTATTTGATTATAGGTTCTCTTGTCACATGATTTCCAAGTTTGTTTATGTATATCCTTTCTTTGCAGTCTGGTACTGCTGATCTGCAGTCCTTTGGCTT
>JACEFZ010012301.1:92500-267500 GCA_014155875.1 Cepaea nemoralis | reverse complement strand
TTCTTCCTGAGAGTCAATGTGGCTTCAGAAAAGAACGAGGAACTGTTGAAATGATTTTCGCTGCAAGGCAGCTGCAAGAGAAATGTCAGGAACAGAACTCTGAAATGTTCTCCACTTTCATTGACCTTACCAAGGCTTTTGATGCTGTCAGTAGAGAAGGACTGGAAGATTATGGCGAAATATGGCTGTCCATAAAAGTTTGTCCAAATAGTGCAGCTATTTCATCATGGTATGCAGGCAAGAGTGAAGTAAGGATGTGTCCTGACACCAACGCTGTTCAGCTCCATGTTTTCAACAATGCTGACGAATGAATTCGAGAACAATGACATTGGAATAGACATCAACTACCGCATGGATGGAAAATTGTTCAATCTCAGAATGCTGAAAGCTAAAACCAAAACTAACAGCGACACCGTCAGAGAACTGCTGTTTGCTGATGATTGCGCTTAATACGCCAACTCAGCGGCAGACATGCAACATAATGTTTCAGCTTTCTCACATGCCTGTGCCAACTTTGGGCTCAATATCAACTTGGAGAAGACTGTAGTTATGTACCAGCCAGCTCCAGGGAATAATCACACTGTGCCGAATATCAAGGTGAATGGTCATTGACTGAGTGTTGTGGACAAATTCACCTATCTCGGCAGCACTGTGTCACAAGCTGTCACAATTGATAACGAAGTTAATGCAAGAATCTCCAAGGCCAGCGCGGCCTTTGGCAGACTGTACAAGAATATATGGGACAGAAATGGAATAAGCCTGCAGACAAAGCTGAAAGTCTATACAGCAGTTGTATTATCCAAATTGCTATATGCTTGTGAAACATGGATTGTTTATCAGCGACATGCTAGAAATTTAAACCACTTCAACACAGTCTGCCTTAGGAAGCTATTGAAGATCAAATGGCAAGACAAGACCCCAAACACTGAAGTTCTAGAAAGAGCGTTCATACCCAGTATCCACACTCTACTAATGAAGAATCACAGGCTCCCTAAACAATTTTTTTACGGCGTGCTGCGTTGTGGTAAACGCTCCTACGGCAGCCAGAGTAAACGCTTTAAAGACACTGAAAATCTCACTGAAATCTTTTGGAATTCATCATGACACCTGGGAGACTGCTGCTAAAGACCGTAATTCGTGGCGTACATCATTACATAAGGGTGCAGTCACTTGTGAAGCAACCAGGACTGCAAGAGCTGTGATGAAAAGGCTAGACAGAAAAACCATTGCAAGGGATCCTCCTCCTGGAACGTCAAGCATTCTTTGCCCACATTGTCAAAGAACATTACGAGCCAAAATAGGCCTTATCAAATATCTTAGAACTCACGACTCCATACTTTCAACCCCACTGGATGAAATGAATGGTCATCATCATTCTTGATGGACAAACAACATAACAACAATGCTTGGGTTGATTGCAACGTCCTGTAAAGGCCATGTTGGTAACTTTTAGCTGTACTTTAACTATACTGCGTAAATATGCTTTCTTTTACGGGGCTGGGCTCATTAGCCTCTGGCCCTCACGCAGAATTCTGCGGGTAAAAATCAATACGCAAAATGAACTGGAGGCGCCCAGAATGTCAAAACAATGAGATGGAATGAAACGACAATACGGGCTAATGTAAAATCAAAGAGCAGAGAACAAGCTGATAAATAGAAAATGAGGAAACAAGAGCGTGAATATGTAATCGCCAGACCTTCAATACGTATACAATTGGTTGTGTCTGGTGCCAGAATGAGCCGATTTTTGTTTTGTTTTGTTATTTGATAGAGGACTCTGTCATCTTCTTCTTATTATTATTATTATTATTACTACTACTACTACTACTACTACTACTACTACTACTACTACTACTACTACTACTACTACTACTACTACTACTACTACTATTACTAATACAACAACAACAACAACTACTACTACTACTACTACTACTACTACTACTACTACTACTACTACTACTACTATTACTGCTACCACTACTACAACTACTACTGTTGCTGCTGCTACTACTACTATTACTTTTCTATTACCGAAACTTCTTCTTCTTCTTCTTCTTCTTCTTCTTCTGCTTCTACTACTACTTCTTCTCTTCCTCTATTTACCTCAGTGTCAAGAACCCACATCACGGCACACGGACATTTCCACACGTGCTTCGCCCTCATCTTTAACAGCCAGCGAAACGTTCCCATACTAATGGCCCCCTTCGACTTCTCCTCGGAGCTCTGAGTGTCGGTCAGATAATGTGGTCACTCCCTGCAGCACCATTCTCTCCAGGATGTGATGATCGATTTGTTCTACCGTACTATACACATGATCCCAAAGGGCGCTACCCACGCCTACATTAACATCCAGTAATATCCCACTGAACGGTGCAGACCCAGCCAATCTGTCCGCCTGCTCGTTCCCCAGCACACCAGCATGTCCTCGGGGGAAAAAACAACAACATATACTGTCTATTTTTTAATGGAAACCTGCCACTCTGTCCGAAGCTTGCCTGTCTTCACCTGCCTCACCACAATTGTAAGTCGGTTACAATCACGACATGCGTGTGCGGTTTGTCTTTCAGTCAACGGAACGCCGCTGTGACTGCCTCCATCTCCATTCTCATACTAGATTGCGTGGTATTATATACCAGGCTCTCCTGCGCCAAACACCATCCATCAACATTCGCCACAACCCACCCACCCCCCTCCCCGGCATTTCTTTTACTTCCTAGCACAGAGCCATGCGTGTAGATGATTACATCGCCTGGTGGCGAATTGTCGTGGATCAATTGTTGCACGTCCCATTCAGTGCAACCTACAGGCTAATCCTTGCATTCCCTATCCAATGTTATCATGACTCTGCACAGGTCTGACTTTATATCTGACATTCTGACCCCCCCCCCCCCCAGTGCTCTCAAGCACGCGCATTGCATTGAAATGAAAGAGAAATGAAGCAAAGAAAGATATGGCACAAGGTTTGAACACACCATGCATCCGATAAGTGTAAAAATGCACAGCGATGGTGTTAGTTTACGCTGATAGTCATGAGCTCGGTACGACCAGGGTATGATGCATGCGTTCATCGTCTCGTTACGTGAGAAGATACTGCCCCCCCACCCCCACCCCCCCCCCCCCCCCCCCCACCCCCATTTTACTACTTGTTTTCACCCTGTAAAATGTGATTATCCTAAATCATGATATAACACAGCAGGTAGTAGTGGAGACCGGGACTCTGAGATAAGTAGCAACACTTTTTTCAATTTTAATTTTTTCTTAATTGCTTTCATTTTCTCATCTTTTTATTCTTCTCATCCCATCCTTATGCCCTAATGTAGTCACCGGAGGACCTTCTTTGTGACCATATATTGTGTTTTATGTATGTAGTTGTTTGCTGATGAAGGCTAGTCGCCGCAACGTCCTGTATGTTTCGTAAATGTGTTCTGCAGAGCTGTATTACTTTGTATTGTTTTATATTGTTTACATGTCCACAGCTTTACCGCAGTTCCACCAAATTGTATTCATATTTTACAACAGGTTAAAGCTTCGCGACATGTTTTTAAACATATATTGCGTTAACTCTTTCGCTACCACGAACCCATCTGGTGCCACAATGGATCCGCTGTGATGGCAATTGGTACTTTTATTGCCACAAAATGATCAGTGGTTTATTTGGTTCATTTCTGCTCCATTTCGGAATTTTAAGTTACAGTAAACTGAAAAGTCGCACAGCAGAAATATAGCTGCGTCATGATTGTGTCGTCAAACATTCGTTAACATTGGATTTTTGTGTATTTTCAGTTTTAAAGTTTATTTTGGTTTTTCACAATGGAAACGCCCACCAGTTTGCGTCCACGTAGTATGACTTGAGATCAAGCTAGATTATTGTTTATAACTGTTTTAAACAATAGTGATTCCGATATCAGTGAATATTTAGAAAGAAGTTTTAGTTGTGTCTAAAGTTTTAGCACGTGGTGATAAAGAAAAACCAGTGAATGTTCGTCAACAGCTGAGTGTCTGACAACGAAGCACGAATGGCTGAAGTTTACGTCTGTCATTATTGCTATGGGACTTGATCCAAGACCATGTATCAAAGACTACTGGTGTACAAGTGCACATTTATATACTCCTTGGTATGCCACTGCCACTACGTTTCCCAGTAATCGATTAGAATCTATTTATCACACCATGTTTCACGTATGTGAACCAGAGGCACAAAAAAAAATTGATCCTCTTGTTGACATGATTCTGAAGAAATTCCAGGAAGCATTTTACCCATTTGAAAATGTGTCCATTGTTGAAATGATTATTTGGTGGAAGGGCTAAAAAAACCATGCATTGTTGTCTCTCCAAGTCTGTAGTTAGAACTGTTGAGAGCGGATTGCGAAAACCGCAAAGCAAGCCCAAGATGATCTCCATGAATATAACATGGCGATGAATGGCTGCGACAGAATGGACCAAATGGTTGGATATTATAATATCCATGATAGGAAAACCATTAAGTGGTGGAAGAAGATCTACTACTGGATCTTTGAAAATGCACAGATCAATGCTCACATTCTACATTCCATATGTCAAACAGAAAAAGGAGGAAAAATAATTGTCATTGAAGGATATCAAGTAAAGGAAAGTGCTCATCGCGAAGCAGCTCAGAGTATTCCTGAAAGTTTGACACTCTGCCTGCCGAAGAATTTCAGTCTGTTGCAGGAAATTATGTCGAAAGAGTTACATGAGCCAAGCATTTAATAGAATTTGTCGGTGTCAATAGAGACTGTGTTTTTTGCAGCACTCGAACTAAACGACACATATCTACTTTTGTTTGCTCTGGCTGCACTAATAGACCACACTTGTGCGCCAAAGTTTGCTTTGCAGCCTATCACAAATAGACTGCCACATATAGTAAATAAAAACAAACAGACATGACAATTAAATGTAAATCTGCCAAGTGTTCTCCTAATTTTTGTCTGAAAAAAGAAAAATACATGATTCAGAATCTGCAGCAAAACTTCTTTTCGGATGATTGATTGGGAGCAATTGTGTTTATAGTTTAGAAAAGTGTTGTTTGTTCAGTAAATTCAACAGGATTAGCAGTGATCAGGATATTGGATAACAACGCCCTCTTGGTAAGTGCAATGTTTACATTATTTTTACCTCTTTTTAACAAATTATTTTAAAAGTTATATTATTATTTTTATTATATTTACAAAATACAGCAAAGATTCTCCTACCAACATATTCCTTGTGCAATCCCCTTTATTTTGATATATAATACAACATTTCTGCTACAATTTTAACCATTTTCATAACATTATTGTGACATACACCAACTTCCAGATTTCGGCCATAAGTTTTTTTCATTTTTGTGAAAAAGACATGGTTCAGAATATGCGCCAAATCTTTTGAGTGATTTTAATGAGCAATACTGTTTATATTCTTGAAGACAAGTGGTGTTTGTTTGATTATTCAGTAAATTAAACATGATTAGCAGTATAGGAGTGTTGAAAACACATTATAAGTGCAATGTTTACATTATTTTTACCTCCTTTTGTCCAATTATTTTACAAATTATATTATTATTTTTATTATATTTACAACCTAAAGCAAAAATGCTCCTACCAACATATTCCTTGTGCAATCCCCTTAATTGTGATATATAATACAACATTTCTGCTACAATTTTAACCATTTTCATAACATTCTTGTGACATACACCAACTTCCAGATTTCGGCCATTAGTTTTTTTCATTTTTGTGAAAAAGACATGGTTCAGAATATGCACCAAAACTTCCTTTTGGGTGATTTAAATGAGCAATACTGTTTACATTCTTGAAGACAAGTGGTGTTTGTTTGATTGTTCAGTAAATTAAACATGATTAGCAGTATAGGAGTGTAGAAAACACCTTATAAGTGCAGTTTTTCAAATAATTTTTACCTCTTTAATTTCAGTTGTTATTATTAAACCTCTCATTATTGTCATAATATTTGTAACCTATCAATTAATTATTAACACTGTCATGTTCCTTGTGCAATCCTCTTTAATTTGATATGTAATACAATAGATCTGCTACCATTTTAAAAGCATTATTGTAACACACCCCTAGTTCCAATTTTCTGCCATAAATGTGTTTGGTCACAGCCCAATTTTAGTTTGGTAGTGAAAGAGTTAACTATCCGATACCGAGTAAGAAATGATGACATCAGACAGACAGACAATGGGATCAACACTGTGTGCCACATTTATTGTGCTTACTACCCGAGACCGAGTAAGACATGATGTTATCAGACAGACCGTGGGATCAACACCTTGAGCTACTTATACTGAGAGACAGAAGATCAAATGGTTCTGCCATCTCGTTAAAATGCAACATCATCAACTACCAGCACTGGCCCTACACAAAAGAACACTCTACAAGAGCAAGAGAACACCCAAGAAGAAAATAGATTGACGACATCAAAGACATTGTACAATTCATGCGTAATGACACTATCCAGGGCCACCCATCGAGCGCTGGAAAGCCAATTAATCCTCCCCACGACGCTTGAGGGCAACAGTGGAAGGTGGTGATGATGACGATGATTGTTTTAACAAGCAATGCATTGCCATTTTTTTTAACGATTTAAATGGCGGGAGGGTCGGCGTCATTGTACCGGGTGTATCCCATATCGCTCGGTCTCTTTCCGCATGGCGGCCGGTCAATGGCGTCGCGCAAAGCACGAACTCCCTAGCTCCAGCGACGAACCCATGGAGTCTCCGAGACAATTACACTCCTAAACCGAATGTTAACCGAATGTTACAACCCCGATTCTAACCCGGTTTAAATGGCGGGAGGGTCGACTTCATGGTACCGGATGTATCCCACATCGCTCGGTCTCTTTCCGCAGGGCGGCCGGCCGATAGCGTCGTGCAAAGCACGAACTCCCTAGCTCCAGGAGTCTCCGAAAAAATTACACTCGTAAACCGAATTTTAACCGAATGTTACAGTCCCGATTCGAACCCGCAATCTTCACAGTGTGAGGCAGTCGGCCTAACAATATCGGCATGGAGATCCCCCCCCCCCCCCCCACCTTCCTCTCTCTCTCTCTCTCTCTCTCTCTCTCTCTCTGTCTCTCTGTCTCTCTATCTGTCTCTCTGTCTGTCTCTCTGTATGTCTCTCTCTCTCTCTCTCTCTCTCTCTCTCTCTCTCTCTCTCTCTCTCTCTCTCTGCATTAGAAAGCGTTGAGGTCACAACTGTCTGTAGCTGACCATTGCGGTTATTTGGTTTTAACGGATTCGGAGCCTAACACAAAGTACAAGGGGAAAACAATAAGTAAGTCACAAATGGCTGTAGAAAAATAACTAAATATGATAACAACTTGAAACCAGTTTATTTTTATACATACATTGTCCCTTTATTTCTCAACATAATTTCCACCAACACAGATGCACTTACCCCATCGTTTCATCAGACCTCCCAAACCGGGGGCATTTTACTGCGTGCTCGGTTTTCTAAACCACGTTTTCACTTCACATTCAACTTCGGCGTCATTCGCGAAATGTCACCCGCCAAGGTGGGTTTTCAGTGGACCAGAAAGGTGGAAATCACTAGGGGCTAAGTCGGGGCTGTAGAGGTTGATGTTCCAGAACTTAGTTGGTTAATTTTCTCCTGAGTTAATCGAGTCGTATGTGGTCTGGCATTGTCACGAAGAAACAACACGCCTCTAGTCAGCAATCCTGGGCGTTTTCTTCGAATTGCATCATGGGGCATCGATAGAACTTCACAGTACGATTCAGAATGCACATTGTCACCTTTCTTCTTGAAATTGGTTAAAAGTACTCACTGACAATCCCAGAACACTGTCAGCATAACCTTCCCTGCTGATGGCGTAACCTTGAATTTTTGGACACAAGGCGAAGAAGGATGTTTCCATTGCATTGAAGCACGCTTTGATTCGGGCTGGTAGTGATGCACCCATGATTCGTCCCCAGTAACAATCCTGTTCAGCATGTCTTCTCCTTCATCTTCGTATCGAGAGAGATGATGCAAGGACAGGCCAAATCGGTTCATTATGTGTTCCTCCTTCAATTGTCTGGATACCCATTTTGAGCACACTTTCTTAAATTTCAATCGATCATGCATTATGCTGTATGGTGAACCATGTGAGCACCCTATTGCAGATGCTACAGAGTCTATCGTTACTCGCCTGTCACCTCTAATAATCTCCTCCACCTGCTGCATGGATGCTTCTGTTGCAATCTCAACAGGCCGACCAGATCGGATTTCATCAACATTTTAGAGGCGTCCTTGAGAAAATTTTTCTACCCAGCTAAGCACCGCTTTACGGGACAAACATTTGTCAGCATAAAAAGGAAGCATTTCCTTATGAATGTCCTTTGCAGGAAGTCCTTTTGCCCACAAAAAACGCACATCAGCTCTTTGGTTGTACACTCCGTAAGTACAATCACCATTTTGTTTATGCGTTGTGCATGCGCATGAGACACCTAGCGCCACCTGACGAACGGGAATATAAAGTTCGATGTTGCTGTCACCTAATGACACCTGTAGAAACCACCAACTACATTTACCTGCCATCCCACAGAACTGTGTGACTTATTTATTGACTCGCCCTCGTAGGTTTGGACCAAACAAAAATTTATGGCGGAAAATGAGAAGTAAGGGTATGTCACAGTTATGACTTTAAAGTTGTTAAAATGGTAGCAGACATGATGTATTATATATCAAACTAAAAGGGCTTGCATGGGGAAAACTACTGTATTGATATTTTAACTACAGTTTGATTTATATAGCCCATAGCAGTTACGGGAAGTTTTAATAAGACGATTTAGTATCCCATGGTACTTGATCAGTTAAAGAGGAAAAGAAGAAGAAGGCATAGAAATGTTTCAACATTTGCAATGCATTAACCTCAGATCGATATGAAGAGAGTGACAAGTACAAACATCGAGTGTTGGCTTTTGATAATGCCACAGCGAAGTTTCAGGATGAACTTCGGGGATTTCCAGTACGCGTCAAATTATGTCGCTTTAGCCCCAGATACTAAAAAAAGCACTCTATAAAATTATATTCCTATCAACTTTATGTTAACAATGCCAAACCTGGACAATGACAGAAAAAGAGATACGATATAGTAGATACTAAAAAAGTACTGGAGAGTTTTGGTCAGAGACCATAACTTTATGAAGGGAAAATCCCAACTGCACCTCCCCGCGGTAGAGGATGGAAACACACTACGGTGTGGCTAACACAGCTCTGGGGACCGAGTATCCACAGGAATAAGTGGACAACTTTGCAGCTGAGCAGAGCAGGGCACTCACTTGTCCTTACAGTCGGAAATGGCTGTCAAAGGCAGAGGTAAAAAGACCACCATGTGAATGTGGAAGGCAAGGGGAAACCACCACATTATCTTCCCAAGACTTCATGGCAAAACATATTTCAAAGTTAGTGAAGGACGTTAATGGCTGTCTTAGGGCATCCTCGTCCGGTAGGGACAGTCATGAGCCACAGGTGACACCAGACCGTCATCCAGCTACTGATGGCAAAAACTTAACTAAAATAAATAAATTTAGAGTAGGAACATGGAATGTTAGGACATTAAATGAGCTAGGAAAGTTGACCAATGTTCTAAGAGAGATGGATAGCATGAAAATGAATATACTAGGCGTTAGTGAGATGAGATGGAAGGGATCGGGCAAAATTATAGCTGACAATCACACAATAATTTATTCTGGAGGGGATACACATGAAAAAGGTGTAGGAATAATATTAGACGAAAAAACAGCCAAGTCAATTAATGGATACTGGTGTATTTCAGATAGAGTTATTATGGTAAAAATCAAAGGCAAACCAATAGACATAAATATTATACAAGTATATGCACCAACAGCAAGCAGTAGTGATGAAGAAATACAACACTTTTATGACGAAATAGAAATGGCGATGGCTCAAATTGGATCACAAGAAATAAAGATAATACTTGGTGATTTTAATGCAAAAGTAGGAAAGGGAAAAATGGAGGATGTAGTGGGGAATTATGGTTTAGGTACAAGAAATGAAAGAGGGGAAAAGCTAATAGAATGGGCAAATATCAATGATATGATAATTGGAAACACATGGTTTAAACACCATAGAAGACGACTGTACACATGGATAAGCCCTGATAAGAAAATACGCAACCAAATTGACTACATACTAATTAATAAAAGATTTAGAAATGCTTTAATTAATGTAAAGACAATGCCTGGTGCTGACTGTAATAGTGATCATGTACCACTATGTGGACATATAAAAGTAAGATTAAAGAGAGGGGAAAAAATGGTTAAGAACATGAGACTTAATAAAGAGGTTCTGAAAATAGATAAAGAAATGCAAGAACAATACAGAGTGACTGTGAAAAATAGGTACAATGCAATAACTAAAATACAGAGTATAGATGAACAATGGGAAATGTTAAGAGACTCCATTCATCAAACTAGCAAAGAAGTATTACCGGAGAGAGGCAAAATAGCTAAGAAAAAATGGATGAATGAAGATATCTTAAAACTGATGGACAAAAGAAAACAGAGTAAAAATGACAAACAAGAATACGCTAAGATAAATAAAGAAATAAAAGATAAATGTGGGAAGGCTAAAGAAAGTTGGTTAAACGAGCAATGCAAAAAAATTGAATTAAATTCCATTAAAGATACAAAAAATATGCACAGACAAATCAGTGAGCTTACAGGAAGAAAAATAAGAATAAATACAGGGTGTTTGAAATCAAAAACAGGAAAGATAATATTAGAGGAAGATGCTATAATGAAGAGGTGGAATGAGTATATAAGAGAATTATATGAAGGAGAAAGGGAAGAATTAACAGAAGATAGTAACTTAGAAGGTCCACCTATTCTGAAAGAAGAAGTCGCTGACGCTATGAAACGTATGAAGAAAGGAAAAACAGCTGGGCCAGATGAAATCACAATAGAAGAATTAGAAGTATTGGGAGAATTTGGAGTAGATATATTAACCAAAATGTTGAATGATATTTACAGCAGTGGATATTTACCCAGTGATATGCTGAAATCTGTATTTATAGCTATACCAAAAAGACCAGGAGCAATTCATTGTGAAGATTTTCGTATAATTAACCTTATGAACCATATCACTAAGCTTCTACTCAGAATCATAATGAGAAGAACCAAAAAGAAAATAAAAATTGAAATTAGTGAAGAACAGTATGGATTTGTGGAAGGAAAGGGCACAAACAATGCAATTTATACATTACGGACACTAATAGAAAGGTCAATAGAGAAACAGAGAGACATATATTTGTGCTTCATAGATTATACTAAGGCATTTGATAAAGTACAACATGATGAACTGATTAAAATGTTGGAAGATATCAACACTGATGGAAAAGATTTAAGAATAATAAAGAATATTTACTGGAACCAAGTAGCAGCAATTAAAATGGGAAATAAAGAGGGTAGTTACGAACAGATAAAGCTAGGAGTACGACAAGGGTGTGTCTTGTCACCAGATCTTTTGTCCCTGTATAGCGAAGTAATAATGAGAGAGATCAAAGAGATGCCAGGAATACTAGTTGGAGGTTATAATATAAATAATATACGCTATGCAGATGACACAGTATTGGTGGCGGATAATTCAACAGACCTACAACAATTATTAGACATTGTAGTAACAGAGAGTGCAAGGAAAGGACTCTCCTTGAATATCAAGAAAACAGTAACAATGGTAATATCAAAGAAAATGGTGACACCAAAATGTGACATAGAAATAGAAGGGAAAATCCTTAACCTAAGTGGATAATTTTAGATACCTAGGGGCATTTATAACATCAGATGGAAGATGTACAACAGAGATTAGGAGCAGAATAGGGCAGGCAAAAGCCGCATTTCAGAAAATGAAGAGTATCTTATGCAATAAGTCACTATCACTGAATGTAAGAAAGAAAGTGCTGAAATGCTATGTAGAACCAGTTTTGCTGTATGGCAGTGAATCTTGGAATGTAAATGAACAAATTAAGAAGAAATTAGAAGCAACAGAGATGTGGTTCCTGAGACGAATGTTGCGAATTCCTTGGACTGCCAGAGTAACTAACGACGACTGCCTGAAACAGGCTAACGAAACTAGAACATTATATACAACAATAAGACAGAGACAAACAGCTTTCCTCGGTCATGTGATGAGAAGAGAGGCATTGGAGAACATCGTAACAACTGGAAAGATCGAGGGGAAGAGAGGCAGAGGTAGACCAAGAGAAGTGATGCTGGATGGATTGAGACGGTGGCATGGAGGAATATCAGCAACAGAGTTGATCCAGAAAACCAAAGACCGAGATCTATGTAGAGCCATGAACGCCTACGCCAGCCGGCACGGCACTTGATGATGATGAGATACTAAAAAAGCACTGTACAACACATTCTTCCTACCAACTCTAAGCTACAAACGCCAAACAAATGGTAGAAAAAGAGGAAAGAAAGATTACACCAACGGAAAAGAGATTCATAAGAAGAATACTCAATGTATCCAGACGAGAGAAAATCAGAAATGAAAAAATTAGGACTAAAGTGGGAGTTATAGCAGTTCTAGATTTCATCAGAAAACAGCAAGTTAAATGGCTCAGCCATATAACAAGCTACCAAGTAACAGTATACCACAACAAGCAATGATGCACGGACCAAATGGAAACAGAAGAAGAGGCCGACCATGTAAATGATAGAGGGAATAAAAGAATCCGTGGGAATCTCGATATCAATATCCAATACCTTGCCGGCTGGCGTAGGCGATCATGCCTCTCCACAAATTGCAATCTCCGACGTCATGGATCAATCCGTGTGTTGACTCCTTTCTGTGCCATGACGCAAGGCTGTCAAGAATCTTCTCACGCTGCCTTCCCCTATCTCTTTTTCAGCAAATCTTTCAGGTTGTCACAACATGTTCCAGTTTTTTTCGTCTCATAACGTGGCCAAAAAACGATGACTGCCTCTTTCTGATGTTTGTGATATGTTGTCTTTGCGACTCAGCTTCCCTTATAACGTCCAGATTGCTCATTTTGGCTGTCCAATTAATTTTCAGCATTCTTCTATAAAACCACATCTCCAAGGCTTCCACCTGTTTACTGATTGTCCAGGATTTGCAGCCGTAAGTTAAAACTGGTTCTATGTAAAATGCAAGAACTCTTTTTCTAACTTCCAAGGACAATGATTTATTGCACAAAACGTTCTTCATTTGATAGAATGCAGGTTTTGCTTGTCCTATTGTGTGTGTGTGTGTGTGTGTGTGTGTGTGTGTGTGTGTGTGTGTGTGGTGTGCACGCGCGCGCGTGTGTGTGTGTGTGTGTGTGTGTGTTTTTTTTTTTTAAATCTCAGTGATGCATCTTTCATCTGATGTTACCCATGTGCTTAGATATCTGATTTTCTGCACTACCCCCTAACAACGTTTTTTACTTTATATGAAGCCCATAAACGGGCACTCTCCTGCTGTTTACGCTTCACCTCAACAACGCAAGGTACAAGAGGAACAAGATGAGATGAGATGATGATAGTGTCTGAAGGAATACAAAGAAGAAGAGAAAGAAAGTAGAATATGGCATTTCTTGTCCTGATGGTGCTAAATTGCTGTCAGCTGCAAGATTACAAGACACTTATGTTAATGTTCAATCAAGGGAAAGCACCACATTATCTTCCCAAGGAAGATCAAGAGCATATAATTTAACTTTTTTTTTCATATCCCTTACAGAACGTCGCAGTCAACATAAGCATTTTTCAGCTGCTGTTGATGTACTAGGCAAGATTACGCTCAGTAGTTTGCCATTGCTTTCTGAGTGACCAGCTCACATACCCCGTATATTACCAACGCGGCGAGAACCGCTACCGATTCTCGCGCAGGTTGCGTTACTCACGAGAATATACGGGAATACGGAGAAAGACGTTAACCCATAGGCCAGAGAGACCGGCTATTTTAACATATAAAACAATTTAATTACAACTAGGGGCTGTCTTTATATGGTGAAAATCAGCACTTTCTTTTGTGACACAGTCTAACACAATCGCTCCGCCTTGCCGATGTGATGTGTCATTTTTTTTTTTTAAGTTCATGTCATTCACCTTTACAAGAATAAGATTTTGAGCATGTTTGGGGATGTGTTATGTTCAGAACCCGGGAAGGTTAACCCGGTCAACAAATGCCTTAAGAAGTTGGATGTGTTGGCCGAAAGGTGGAAATATCGCAGCTTTGCTGAAAACAGGCACAACGCAATTGCGTCCAAAACATCCCTGACGAACGCACAAAAAGAAGCAGAAGATATGTTAATATAGATGGTGGAATGACATAAACCTGGCATGTAGAAGATGTATGTTCAAAAATTGCTTAGACTGTCATAAATTTAGAACGTGAAAGTGATTTATTCAGATTACGCGTAGAATGTCTCAACTCGGGTATTTGGAACTGATATGTTCAGAAAAATCACAGATATCACAAATCTGGAATGTGAAACATGTATGTTGAGATACAGCGTTCATTGTCACAAATATGGAATGGGAAGTGATATGTTGAGAAATAATACACGAGGGGAAGTCAATAAGGAAGCCACAAATGGCTGTATAAAAATAACTAAATATGAATAACAACTTGAAACCAGTTTATTTTTATACATACATTGTCCCTTTATTTCTCAACATAATTTCCACCAACATTGATGCACTTATCCCATCGTTTTATCAGTCCTCCCAAACCCGCTGCGTGGAACTGTGTGCTCTGTTTTCTAAACCACGTTTTCACTTCACATTCAACTTCGGCGTCATTCGCCAAATGTCTCCCGCCAAGGTGGGTTTTCAGTGTTTATGCTGACAAATGTTTGTCCCGTAAAGCGGTGCATGCTGGGTAGAAAAAGTTACGATGGCGAGTCAATAAGTAAGTCACACAGTTCTGTGGGATGGCAGGTAAATGAAAAAAGGACACGCAATTCCATGCAGGACGTTTGGGAGGACTGATAAAACGATGGGATAAGTGCATCAATGTTGGTGGAAATTATGTTTAGAAATAAAGGGACAATGCATGTATAAAAATAAACTGGTTTCAAGTTGATATCATATTTAGTTATTTTTCTGCAGCCATGTGTGGCTTACTTATTAACTTACCCTCGTAGACTGTCGTGAATTTAGAATGTGGAAGTGACATGTTCAGATAAAGCGTAAAATGTCACATATCTGGAATGTGGAAGTGAAATGTTCATAAACACAGTACCAACCAACCTTCAAGCTACATAACATTGCATGGCAACTATAGTACTGAAAGTTGAGCAGAACCACAACTCCCCCCTACACAACAAACCAAAACAATATTAAGCCGCAGATTCAGACAGTGGAAATTTAATCAAATATGAAAGTCGGTGAAATCTCATTCGCGCGGCCCATACTGATCCAGTGAGAAGTTGTGCCCAGGCTTAAGGAATACTACAAGTAATCCGCTTTAGAAGCGGCCGGTGGCTATCTCTCGTCTCAGCCTCCGCTGTGTCATCTCCAATCGGCTAAACCTCGGTTGTAAAACCAAAACAAAACTGAAATAAATAAATACATTTCGGTAGTGGGGCGTTCCAGGGAGAGGCTAAAAGTTGGCTTTTTGTTACTAGTATTAAGAGGAGGTACCTCTGAGTCGGCTTGTGATGAAGGGGTCACGAATGCAATTTGTAATCCCGCATACCGGGCTTGAGATACAAGGGGCTTCTCATAAGTCTTTAACCTGACCATGAAAGAGTAGGCGGAGACAATTGAAATTTGGCACAGTGCTTATTCCTTCTCCATGTAGCCACCACCTGAATTTATGCATTTCTGCCATTTCTGCGTAACCTTGAAAGACCTTCAGAATAAAGCAACCTATTTTTCGAACTAAACCAGTTATCACAAGCCAGTATGACATCTTCGTCACTGTTAAAACGATTTCCTTTCAGTCGTTTTTTTTAAGATTTGGGAAAAGAAAAAAGTCTGATGGAGCCAGATCTGGAGAATATGGTGGGTGTGGAAGAATTTCAATATTCAGATCATGGCAGTTTGCAGCACAAGCCGTGCTTTATGGGAGGGCGCGTTGTCTTGAAGCAAAAACAGAATTTGCGTACGCCCTATCCCTCGTTTTCTGGTCACAGTTTGATAAGGAGATCTGCATAGTACTGCCCATTAGCCGTGTTGCCATGAAGCATGTAATCTTTCAATATGACACCTTTGGCGTCCCAAAAACCAGTCAGCATCACTTTTCTTGCAGATTTTGTGCTCTTCTCTTGACTTGTGTTGGCGAGCCCGTGGTTTTCCACTGCGTGCTGGCAATTTTGGATTCTGGGTCATAATGGTGAATCCAAGTCTCATCTACCGTCACCATGGTCGTCAATATGTTTTTTCGACCGCCACATGTTGAGCAACTGGCCACAGCAGCAATCAACCCGTGTTTGTTTCTGTTCACACGCGGGACCCAGCGGGCACACACTTTTCTCATGTTCAGTCTGTTGTGTAAAATTCTAAAAACTGTACTCTTACTCAGTTTTGCTGAACCGATATCTCTGCAATTGTCATTTTCCTATGCTGGTCTATGATTTTCTTCATTTTTGCAGCATTTGCATCCTTGCACTCTGAGGACCCGTCATCCTGATCTTGGCAGATCAGCAACTTGGGAACGGCCCTCTTAAACTGCAAACACCAATTTTTTACAGAAGCATACGAAGAATAGACTTCCTCAAACACTGGCTCCATCTCCCTGTGTATTTCTATAGGTGTTTTTCCCTGTAACATGAAGGATTTTATCACAGTCCTGGCGTCTTATTTCTCTATTGTTATGTGCAGATCTGGTCATTAGGGTGTGTTATGCCGTGCACCATATCGGGAAAACCAGTTGAGGAGGGATATTCATAATTCATATGTCCATTACAAATTGAATGAGCTATACATGTGCCAAATTTCAATTTTCTCCGCCTACTTCTTCATGGTCAGGCCAAAGACTTATGAGAAGCCCCTTGTTCGGCTGCGTGGGGGATTTGGAAACCGACTGCATTGCGTGGGTTTCCATACAAAGGTATGAATGCCGGTCGTTCTGAAAGCCATAGCAAACTTGTGAACGTAAAGTTGCCAAGACATCACAAACAGCCAAGAGATGCTGAGGTTGATTGGGCGGTCCTGTAAAGGATATGCAACGTAATTAACCCCTGAGCAGTTTGTTGTTATTGTTTTTATTATTAGAACTGTTAAAGAAGTTCAAAACAGTAGGAAACACTATTTCCTACATTGTGCATTAGATTTGCAGTGGCGAAGTGGGTAAGCCACCTGCATTACGCTACGAAGGTCGTGGGTTCGTGTCCATGGACTGTGAGACAGGTTTTATATACATGACCGTTTTATATTCTGTCGATCATTTTACACCGATCGTAACGTATAGTTCTCTCTTGCATATACGCATCTTCACTAGTTCATTCTTGTTAGATATACGCATCCTCACTAATTTATTATTTGTTAGATATAACATCTTTACTAGTTCATTCTGTGCTAGAGATATTCATCTCAACAAGTTCATTCTGTATTTTATATATATATATATATATATATATATATATATATATATATATATATATATATATATATATATATATATATATAGTTTGGTACATTGTGCTTCAAAAGGCTTAATAACTACGATCCATGGCGGTGGCGAGTGTGACTGGTAAGGCCAATTCTTGCTGCAAATGTTTGCCCACAGTAGGTGCATGTGAAAACATGGTCATTTCCACCATTTTGCACCATCTTACGTCTCTCACTCTCTGTGTGTGCTTTATCTGCAATCATTTTCTCCTTTGTCTTTATTCCATTTCTGATAGTTGCCCTCCATGCAACACGTTCAGCGGCGACGTGCTCCCAATGTGCATTATCAATGCCTGTATCAATCATGTCCCGCTTACACACATCTTTGTATCGTAGTAGAGGCCGACCCTGAGATCTCCTACCCGTCTGTAATTCACCAAAAAAGATGTCCTTTGGTATTCTACCATCATCCATCCTCCTAACGTGTCCTATCCATCTAAGTCTACGAAGACTGAGCATGGAATACACCGTCACACAACCTGATCTTTCCAATACTTCAGTATTTGTGATTTTGTCCTGCCACTTAATACCAAGTATTCTTCGCAGACACCGCATATGAAAACTGTTTAAACGTTTCTCTTGGCGTGAGTAAGTTGTCCAGGTTTCACTGCCATAAAGAAGAGTACTAAGGACACAGGCTTGGTAGACGAGGACTTTTGTTTTGGCAGTAAGCTTCCTGTTCTCCCAGACTCTTTTTGATAACATGTTCATTGTTGTTGCTGCCTTGCCAATCCTGATGTTGATTTCCTGATCGAGGGATAATTTGCTATTTACCTCTGATCCTAGATATGTAAAATGGTCTACTATCTCCAGTTCGGCGTCGTCAATAAAGATTGATGGTACACCATGTGCACCTTGTGACATAATCTGTGTCTTCTTTTTGTTAATTGTTAAACCAAATTCAGAACAAGCATTGGAGAATGCAGATAGTAGATGTTGTAATTCTTCCTCAGAGTGGGTCGTAATCGCAGCATCATCCGCAAAAAGCAACTCTCTGATTAGTACCCTGCTAATTTTGGTCTTGGCCTTCAATCTCTGAGCATTATAGAGGCCACCATCTGAGCGTGAGTGAATGTATATACCGTCATCCTGATCACGAAAGGCATATTTCAGTAGAAGTGAAAAGTATATCCCAAAGAGGGTAGGGGCTAGTACACAACCTTGCTTAACTCCACTCTTGATTTCAAACTCTTCAGAAGTTGCACCATCAAACTTGATTATACCCTTCATGCCTGTGTGGAACGATTCCACAATGGACAGAAGATTTGGTGGGCAGCCAATCTTCTTTAGTGCCTTGAACAGACCATCACGACTGACCAAATCAAATGCCTTTGTGAGGTTGATGAAGGCAATAAACAGTGGTTGATTCTGTTCACGGCATTTTTCTTGCATTTGTCGCAATGAGAATATCATATCAATGGTAGACCAGTTCTGTCGAAAGCCACACTGTGATTCGGGGTAGACTTGGTCTCCTAGGACTTGAAGTCTGCGCAGGACAATTCTGGCAAATACTTTCCCAACAATACACAGAAGTGAGATACCCCTATAGTTGTTACAGTCGGTCCGATCTCCCTTGTTCTTGTACAGCGTTATGATGTTTGAATCTTTGAAATCCTGTGGGACTTGTCCTTCTCGCCAGCAGAGCTCTATTAGCTGGTGGATCTGTAGAGCGAGTGTGTCTTGCCCACTCCTGATTACCTCTATTGGAATCCCATCCTTACCTGGAGCCTTGCCAGATGCAAGCTCATTTATAGCACACTTAACGTCTGTTATAGTGGGAAGTGTGTCCAGGTGGTCAAGAGTTGGTAGGGCCTCTATGGCGTTGAGGGCATCATCCGCTAGCTTGGTCTCACTTGAGTAAAGCTCTAAATAGTGCTCGACCCATCTATCCATCTGCTGTTTATTATCAGTGATGATTTCTCCAGTCAAGGTTTTCAGGGGTGCGCTTCTTTTGATCATTGGACCACAGGTTTTCTTTATCCCTTCATACATGCTTCTGATGTTTCCCTTATCACTTGCGATTTGAATGGACTCACACAACTTGATCCAATAGTCATTCGCACACTGCCTGGCAGCCTTTTGTACATCCTTCCTCGCTTGCTTCAGCTCACTCAGAGTGTTACGCTTTGGTCTTTCATTGTTTCTTAAGAGAGCTATCTTCTTTTTATCAATCAAGGGCTGCAGTATCTGGCTGTTTGCCGCAAACCAGTCCTTCCTCTTATGATCCACAGTGCCGTAAACCCCTACCGCTGTTTTATAAATAGTTTCCTTAAGTTTACTCCATTTATCATTTACTATGCAATTTTCTGATGTATCATTGAAAGCGTCTTCAAGTTGCTGTTGAAATTCAAAGCTCTTTCCAGGATCGTGAGTGTTAATAATATTAATCCTGGGGCTAGACTTGTGTTTAGCTGTGTAGATTCTCTTTGGTCTCAGTCTAACCCTTGCAACAACCAAAGAATGATCTGTATCACAGTCTGCACTGTGGTAACTTCGAGTTAATGATGTATGGTTCAGATGTTGTCTCCGTGTGATAATGAAGTCCAGCTGATGCCAATGGCCGGATCTTGGATGTTTCCATGTGACCTTATGCATCTCTTTTGTTTTTAAAAAGGGGTTTGTAATACATAGGTCATTTCTAGTGCAATGCTCCAGCAGCCTTTACCCATTATCATTCATGCGACCGATGTTGTATTTTCCAAGGCACACTGGCCATGAACTCAAGTCCTTGCCCACACGAGCATTGAAATCACCGAGCATATAAATGTAGTCGGATTTTGGAACTGCCTTGATCGCAGAGTCTAGCTGCTCATAGAACGTATCCTTCACATCATCAGAGGAAGCCAGTGTCGGTGCATATGCAGTTAGAGTGGTGGCAAATCCACAAGAGGTTGCCAAGCGCAGTGATAATAATCTTTCATTACCTCCAGCTGGGATATCAATCATTCCCAGTAGCGAATTCTTCACTGCAAAGCCCACTCCATGTTGCCTTTTTTCTGCCTGCCCTCTTCCCTTCCAAAAAAAGGTGTAATTGTTTTCCCTGAGTGACCCTTCCTCAGCGAGGCGAGTCTCCTGCAGGCCAGCAATATCAATGTTAAGACGATTGAGTTCAGCATCTATCACAGCCGTTTTTCTCACATCGTCAATATTTGTCAATTCAGTGGAAAATCCTGGACACATGGTTCTTACGTTCCAGGTTGCAAGCCGTAGCTTGAGATTTCTATTATTCTTTTTATTAGTACCTGGTGCATTGGTTTTACAGCCTGCGATTCAGATTTTGTCCTAGCCCCAAGCACCCATTGAAGCAGGCAGGCTGTGGCGGATCAGCACCCAATTGGCCGGGGGCTGCCCAGCTTGAGGCGAGCGGTAGCTGATCAGTGACACCTGTAGGTGTCTCCCACCGTCAGAGGCAACGCGTGGCGCCCCATGTCTACGCCAACTGACAAGGACTTATAACCCGTAACAGTCGGCGCTGACAGAAAGCAGGTAGTACCGTCTACTGTCATACGGTAGCTCAGTCATATCTGACTAAGAATATATATATATATATATATATATATATATATATATATATATATATATATATATATATATATATATATATATATATATATATATATATATATATATGGCAATAAACAGTGGTTGATTCTGTTCACGGCATTTTTCATGCATTTGTCGCAATGAGAATATCATATCAATGATAGATCGGTTCTGTCGGAAGCCACACTATGATTCGGGGTAGACTTTATCTCCTATGACTTGAAGTCTGCGCAGAACAATTCTGGCAAATACTTTTCCAACAATACACAGAAGTGAGATACCCCTATAGCTGTTACAGTCGCTCCGATCGCCCTTGTTCTAGTACAGTGTTATGATGCTTGAATCTTTGAAATCCTGTGGGACTTGTCCTTCTTGTCAGCATAGCTCTATTAGCTGGTGGACCTGTAGAGTGAGTGTGTCTTGCCCACTCCTTATAACCTCTATTGGAATCCCATTCTTACCTGGAGCCTTGCCAGATGCAAGTTCATTTATAGCACACTTAACTTCTGTTAAGTGCACATTCTGTGCTAGATATATATACATATTTACTAGATCATTCTGTGCTAGATATATATACATATTTACTAGTTATTTCTGTGCTAGATATATATACATATTTACTAGTTCATTCTGTGCTAGATATATATACATATTTACTAGTTCATTCTGTGCTAGATATATATACATCCTTACAAGTTCATTCTCTGCTTCATGTACCCATCACACTACTTCATTGTGCCATATTTACACCACTTCACAGGTCACTCTTTATATCCTCATCAAAAATTCAACATCCATCTACAAGAACGGATTCTGTCAATATCGTTTGTAGTCTTATAGATCCTCGACCAAACACACGCCAACTCCCTTCCGTGTGCGTGTTTCCGAACAGATCTTCGCTGTCTTCTTGCGTCATCGCAATCAATCCATAATCATTTTATCAAGTCGCCGACGCAGCATTGATTTGTTTCTTTCTCTGAACAATAACAACGGGTCTCGTTCACAAAGATGTTCAATTATCATCATCAAATTCGCTGCTAACTGGCGTAGGTGATCAAGCTTCTCCACATATCGCTGTCTACAACAAAATTGTAGGATACACGCTTAGCTTCCCGACAAGGATAACTGAAACTATGGAGAAGGTGATGAATGGAGCTTGAGAGTAACTACCGATGGTTACTGGCTGAAGTTTCACGAACCACCAACCAACCAACAGACAGACGGACAAACGGACGGACGGGCGAGTGGGTGGGCGGGCGGGCGGTTGGACGGACGGAGAGACGGATAGACTGATGGATGGATGGATGGACGGACGGACGGAGAGACGGATAGACAGACAGACAGACAGACAGATAGATAGATAGATAGATAGATAGATAGATAGATAGATAGATAGATAGATAGATAGATAGATAATAGATAGATAGATAGATAGATAGATAGATAGATAGATAGATAGATAGATAGATAGATAGATAGATAGATAGATAGATAGATATGAACCAAGGTTTACAGCACAATGACGTACATACAACACTTGATCTTAACACCCACAAAATTTAACTCACGCCCTAGCCAACCACCTTCTCCCTCCCCTCCCTCCCCCCCCCCCCACACACACACACAACACCCTCACACCTCAAGGTCACACGCATAGCCCATCATACAAAGAGAAAACACGTGCAGGCTCTATTGTGCAGTCATCGGCGGGTCGTACATTAAGTCAAATTGCCAACGAGTTATTGCGCACACAATCCCGACAATTCTCGACAACGATCAATACTTCCATCTATCCGTGAATAGCTGTCTGCTCTACCAGCTTAGTAAATGGCTGTTTTTGGCTTCCGTGATTTACGAGGCGGCTTCAAATGAAAACCGTAATTTTTTAAAATCATTATTGTGTGTGTTTCTGTCTGTGTGCGTGCGTGCGTGCGTGCGTGTGTGCATGCGAGTGTCAGTGTGCGTGCGTGCGTGCGTGCGTGTGTGTGTGTGTGTGTGCGTGTGTGTGTGTGTGAGAATAAATTCTGAAAAAGTAAAGAACAAATTATCATTTTCCGATGTAGACACTACTGCGTTCAATGCAAGTCCTCAAACGTCGATAAAGTGCTTGGATTCCTGTAGAGAAAAAAAAAGTCTCTTGGTGGCGTGCATAAACCACTCATTCCCCACCTGCTGTAACTTCATCGAACCGAAAAGTTTTGAAACTCCTCCACCTATACACTTGCTGGACTGACAGGTAAGAATCACCATACTGGGTGTTCATTCGCCGATGAATTTCTTTAGGTTTCGCCCTTTCACTGAACTAAAAACGGATAATAGAACGCTGCTCCTCTTTGGTGCATGTCAAAAGTGGGGCGGCCATATTTAAACTGTCCGTTTGACCTCGCCGTGTTTGCTGCACTGTGATGTCACGTGCTAAACACTCTTAATATCCTTAACAACAATATTGACAGGTTACAAGACAATGGCATGGTTATTGTAATTTCTAACACGCGTATAAGGTCTTGATTTGAAGACCCCTCGTATTTATGTAATAAAAACTATTGTTTGTTTATGGTGCATAACATGCCCTCATAGCTGTGGTGCGTGCAGTTGACAAGAATGTATTTCCTTAATGAATCAACACACAGACGGCACAAACAAATGATTTATTGCCTGGCATATTTCGTTGCATTCTGTCTACTGCGAAGGTACATTTTATAAGAAGTGAATCAATTAATTATACTTTGGTTGAAATACCTGATTTAGTGACAAACAAAAAGTAATTTTTGACCAGAAATGGTACACAAGCAAATGAATAAGTGTCACAATGTAAATTTCCGTTTACTTAGCATTGAAAATGCAGACGATACCACGAAACAAAACAAATAAAACGATGATCCTAGTATGGCGATATATCTTCCTTCTGTCCAGATGGGAGGTCACATTTTGCAGTATATTATCCTTTGGCACTGAATCAGTTAAAACACATAGTCATTGATACAGTTGGAATGTGGGACATTTGTTATCCCAACGGTAACCATACATTTAAAACGAAGTCTTTCTGTTTGCAGACAATTTGTTGGAATCGTCTAAGTGATACGGTCTTAGTATATTTGAACTATCGTTTATTCTTCATGTGGAGCGACTGACCGAGTGGCTAGAATGCCGGGCTCTCCTTCTGGAGACCCGGGTTCGAATCTTCGGTAAGGTGTCGAGTTTTTTTCTGTCCAGGGCAAAAAGAAAACTCTAACCTGCACAGTTCGCGGCGACTGCATTAGCCATGCGGCCTTAATTCCTCAGGCTCAAGGCACACCTGTCCTACACCGCAAGGTACTATAGACAGTAAATGACAGTTTATTCTTCATAGAATACAATATACTAACCGCCTTTTCTTTCCAGATATTTCCCAGACGTTTCTTATAGTCGTCTGCTAGCCATGTATCTTAGATTGGGTGGACCACAGCCGTGCAAGTCAGAGAAAACAATCCTGCCTCTGTTGGGGACTGAACCCGGACCTCTATCTTCACAGGCCAGCGCTCTACCCCTCTACTGCTGCGACTTAAAAGCAACACAACAATCCCAAGTGTGAATCTATCGGACAGTACTAACTACTAAACTCATCAATACTGATCAATGACAGGGAATGCATTAAGTGGCATCTGATCTGTGGCATCAATACAGGTAAGTGAGAAGGAATGCATTAAGTGACATTAGATCGGCAGCATCAATACAGACAAATGACAAGGAATGCATTAAGTGACATCAGATTGGTGGCATCAGTACAGATAAGTGACAAGGAATGCATTAAGTTAGAACAGATCGGTAGCATCTATACAGATCAATGATAAGGAATTCATTAAGTGAGGTCAGATCGGTGGCATCAATACAGATAAATGATAAAGAACACACTGTGAGACCAGATTGGTGGCATCAATACAGATCAATGTTAAAGAACGCACTAAGTAAGACGAAATAGGTGGCATCAATACAGATCAATGATAAAGAACGCACTAAGTAAAACCAGATAGGTGGCACCAATACAGATCAATGATAAGGAATGCACTAAGTGAGTCTGACCGGTGACATCAACACCCTTCTACTAAGGACAACCTGACAACAGATTCTAGAAAATGACATTACATTCTATGAGGTGAAACGGCTGGCGATTGTCAGCCACAGCTGGACCAAATCTCCGCTCTGTTCAATCGATCATACAGTCTACATGTAGATAACTATTGCTTTTTTACACCGGCGATTTATGCGCTGTGTCCTGATGTGAAATATTCCATCTGACAGCACTGGATTAATGGCATGAGAAACACATTCAAGAGTATTGATCGGCGCTCGAAGTGAGGGACTGGAAATAAGTAGTGCCAGAGAAACAATTAGTTTTAATAAAAAGTAAGTAAAAGACTATTTTACACACCTTGAAATGCATTAATTGTATCGCGCCAGCCCAGTGTTTTAACAGACCGACACTCCATGGCTGATGTGGTGAATATCGTGCCGGCCGCTTTCACTTTCCAGGAAATTTTCTGGTATCCGAGGTAGGCTCGGTGGACCCGAAAGCCCAGTCGATATTTTTGACATTCTGCTTCAGTAGAGATTTTGTTAACATTCTCCCTCAGTAGAGATTTTGTTAACATTCTGCCTCAGTAGAGATTTTGTTAACAATCTGCCTCATTAGAGATTTAATTAACATTCTGCCTCAGTAGAGATCCGAATACATGACCTCAGAGCGGGTTAGCCACTGCGCTACCGTGACTACTGAGAATACAGGTACTGCGTGAAATGCTAGAGCTTCGCATATTCTAGGTTACAGCGTTTGAGGTGGGGTGATCAGTTTCATTCCGTGAGAAATACATTCACGATCATGGATACCCACTGATATAGTGGACTAAAAATAGGAAGAGTCCAGAAGAAAATTAGTAAGAAAGGTGAGTGACAGATAATTTTACACGCCTTGAAATGTTGTGGTGATGCTGATGATAGTTGTGATGATGATGATAATGATGATGATGATGATGATGATAATGGTTGTGATAGTAATGATGATGATGTTAATGGTTGTGGCAGTAATGATGATGATATTGGTTGTGATGATAATGATGATGATGATGATGATGATAATGGTTGTGATAGTAATGATGATGATGTTAATGGTTGTGGCAGTAATGATGATGATGTTAATGGTTGTGGTAGTAATGATGATGATATTGGTTGTGATGATAATGATGATAATGATGATGATGATAATGGTTGTGGTAGTAATGATGATGATGGTTGTGGTAGTAATGATGATGATGATAATGGTTGTGGTAGTAATGATGATGATAATGGTTGTGATGATAATGATGATAATGATGATGATGATAATGGTTGTGGTAGTAATGATGATGATGGTTGAGATGGTGATGATGATGATGATGGTTGTGAAGATAATGATGATGATAGTGGTTTCGGCGGTAATGATGATGATGATGATGATGATGATGATGATGATGATGATGATGATGATGATGAATGTAGTGGTGATGATAATGATAATGGATGTGGTGGTGATGATGATGATGCAGGTTGTGGTGTTGATCAAGATGAAGATGATCATTATGATGACGACAACAATGACGATGATGATGATGATGATGATGATGATGATGATGATGATGATGATGATGATGATGATGATGATGATGATGATGATGATGATGATGATGATGATGATGATGATGATGATGATGATGATGATGATGATGATGATACATGCCTGATGTATTTCCCATCAACACATAATCAACATTAACAGCCCACGGTACAACACAAACAAACAAATCAAAGTTAAATTTTTAAGAACATAAATTTGTTCTGTGCCAACAAACGGGCGCAAGATTTCGCAATCCCTAAAGAAGAAACGCAGGGGATTTTCAGCTTAAATGTTACAGGACATTTCTTCGAATATCGTGCACAGGGAATCAGAAAACTACAGACATTCTACCAGATTGTAACATGGGAGAGAACTCGCTCATTAACTTCATCCTGTCTCGGAAACTGGCATAATTTTAGGCCACACAAACGTCATTGTGGTTTAGGAAGAATAATGATGGAAAGCATGTTTTTTGGGAGAAGAGGCAGTGGTCGATCAGGACGAAGATGGACATGGGACAGTGGAAATGTCTAGGGCATGGAAATGTATAAAGTTTTAGAACTGGTAGGGGAATGAGTGTTTCTTCTGTTGGTTGTGATAACAGAACAAGACAAGACAGAACAAGACATGACAAGACAGAACAAGACAAGACAGAACAATACAAGACAGAACAATACAAGTCAATGCAATAATTGGCAAGATTAGATGCATGACCAGACAGAAAAGGACAAGTCTATTCAAAAAAGGACAGTATGAGACAAGACAGGACAATACAAGATATAACAGTATTAGACAAGATATGATAATACAAGGCTAGGCAAGAAGGGATACAAAACAAGACAGAAACAGACAATACAGAACCAGCAAGACAAGGCAAGACGGGACACATTACAAGACAATACAAGACAAGATAGTACAAGACAGTGCAGGACAAGACAAACAAGAAAAAGACAAGACAATACAAGACTGAGCAAGACATGACAATACAAGACAGTGCAAGACAAGACAATACAAGACAGTGCAAGGCAAGACAATACAAGACAGTGCAAGACAAGACAATACAAGACAGTGCAAGACAATACAAGACAGTGCAAGACAAGACAACACAAGACAGTGCAAGACAAGACAATACAAGAAAAATATAAGACAATACAAGACAGTGCAAGACAAGACAATACAAGACAGTGCAAGACAAGACAATACAAGACAAACAAGAAAAAGACAAGACAACACAAAACAGTGAAAGACAAGACAATACAAGACAGTGCAAGACAAGACAATGCAAGACAAGACAATACAATACAAACAAGAAAAAGACAAGACAATACAAGACAGTGCAAGACAATACAGTATAAGACAAACAATGAAAAGACAAGACAGTGCAAGACAATACAATACAAGACAAACAAGAGAAAGACAAGACAATACAAGACAAACAAGAAAAAGACAAGACAATACAAGACAGCTCAATACAAAACAATACAAGACAGTGCAAGGCAAGACAAACAAGAAAAAGACAAGACAATACAAGACAGTGCAAGACAAGACAAACAAGAAAAAGACAAGACAATACAAGACAGCGCAATACAAAACAATACAAGACAGTGCAAGACAAGACAAACAAGAAAAAGACAAGACAATACAAGACAGTGCAAGACAAGACAATACTAGACAGTGCAAGACAAGACAATAATAGACAAACAAGAAAAAGACAAGACAATATAAGACAAGACAGTACAGAACAAGACAATGCAAGACAAAATAAGACATGACATGAAATACAAGACAAGACAATGCAATACAAGATACCGCAAGACTAAGCAAGACTAGATACAAGACAAGATAGAAAAAGACAAGACAATACCAGACAGTACATGACAAGACATAAACAGCAAGACAATACAAGACGTCACAATTGTTAAAAAGTAATAATTTGATGGCATGGTTTCCGTAAGCTTGAAGCTGTCACTAACACTGAGACCTAATATGTTAACCTTACGATAACTATAAATGCAACAGAAAGAAAAAACAAAAGACTCAGTCTGAATAACAGAAACACAGAAGTAATAGTTATTCATGTTGTATTTTTAATGACTGTGCAGTGGTTGAAAATACTGCCGGTCCGAGTTTTGTATTTACCTATTATGTTGCATGAACTTTAGTGAATACAAAACTTGGACCGGCAATATTTTCAAAACACTGCACAGTCATTAAAAATACACCCTATACAAAGGAAAAGTATCTCCCCAAATGCAATATCAAAGCAAATTGAACCAATCTGAAACAAGTCAATGAATTTGAGTATTTAGGTATTGTAATAAAAGCAGATGGGAGATGTATTAAGGAAGTTTAATGTAGAATAGCACAAGGCAGCGTTTTACAAGATTAAGATTATTTTCTGCAATTTATCTTTGTCAGTTGAAGTGAGGGAACGAGTTCTGAAGAACCGTTTTGAACTAATCCTGATGGACGGAAGGCAATCGTAGAGAATTAGCAGGCTAATAAGAATGGTGTGGAATCTATGTAATTGTGGTTTTTAGAAGACTGAGAACATCGTGGACGAATACAAAGAGCATTTAAGTTATGTTGAAAGAAGTTAACTCACAAAGAGGACTGGTTACTAGAATCAGAAAAAGACACTCCACATTCTTTATTTCTGTCATGAGAAGGGGAAATATAGAGTTGTCGCCATAACGGTAAAGTTGGAGGGGGGGGGGGGGGCAGGGGGAGACCAAGAGTAAAGATGCTGGACAGTTTGACATCATGGCATGGAGGAACATTGATATAAGAAATAACTGGCAGTACACGAGACAGAAGGCTGTGGACAGACATGATCACCAAAGTCACACGGCATGGACTATAAGAAGATTGGCAGTACACGAGACAGGCTGTGGACAGACATTATCACCAAAGTCACACGGCATGGACTATAAGAAGATTGGCAGTACATGAGACAGAAGGCTGTGGACAGACATGATCACCAAAGTCACACGGCATGGACTATAAGAAGATTGGCAGTACACGAAACAGAAGGCTGTGGACAGACATGATCACCAAAGTCACACGGCATGGACTATAAGAAGATTGGCAGTACACGAAACAGAAGGCTGTGGACAGACATGATCACCAAAGTCACACGGCATGGACTATAAGAAGATTGGCAGTACACGAGACAGAAGGCTGTGGACAGACATGATCCCCAACGCCACACGGCATGGACTATAAGAACTAGATAAAACACATTAAGTAAAAGAATAAGCTATGTTTTCAAGCAGACGGTAATTATGCTGTAACTTCATTAGTTTTCATGTCTTGTCATGAAGTGTACTTTCATACCTCGTCATGTCTTGTTTTGTCTTGTTCTGTCTTGTCTTGTTCTGTCTTGTCGTATCATGTTCTGTGTTGTCTTATCGTGTACTGTCTTGTCTTGTTCTCTTTTAACTTGTTCTTTCTTGTCTTATCGTGTTCTGTCTTGTCTTGGTCTGTCTTGCCTTGTTATATTTCGTTTTATCTTGTCGTGCCTTGTTATGCCTTCTCTTGCACTGTCTGTCTTTTTTCGACTTGTCTTGATTAGTCGTCTTGTTGTGTCTTGCCTTGTTCTGGCTTGTGTTGGTTTGAATTATCTTGTTCTGCCTTGTCTTGTTTTTGTCTCGTCTTGTTCTGTCTTGTCTTGTTATGTCTTGTTATGTCTTGTTCTGTCTTGCTTTTGTCTTGTCTTATTTTGTCTTGCACTGTTCACACGGCATGGACAATGAGTAAAATAAATCCCTTGGGGGTTTATATCTGTCGCCTTGTTTTACATGAGCTCCCCTCAACACTTACAAGATTATTAATCGGATCACCGCGTGTATCTTGAAAATGTCCGTTTCCCGATGTGTCAGACATGTCCTTCTGTGTCCGTGGCAATGATTACTGTTATGAACAGCTGACATTCCTGGCCAGCGGATTACCTGGGACAGCCTGAAAGATTCATGAGAATGCCCTAATGTCTCTCACGGACACAGATTGCAATTATCCTTGTAAAGATAGTTCTACTCGCGCAGAAGTGGGTTTTAGAAGATTCGCTTCAAACGCCAGGCGCCATGTATCGGTTGACCAATTCATCACACAGGTCGCTGACTAGATGACATTCAGTGCTATCTAGAATATGTGAGTGGATTCAGTGCAATGTGATTGACTACATGATTGGATTCCGGGATTGTCTTCGTCGAACTTGTAAGTATCTATTAGTACTTCGATCTCATTGGGAACGGATAAAGATATTAAAATAAGACTACCAGAGGCAATATTAGAACTTTCATAGCACTTAGAAATGTATCAGTCAAAGGCACATTTCCGGTCTAGCAGCGTATTTATAACTATAGACGCGGGATTCAACAACACATGTATTTAGTCCACAACAAGGAAACAGCTTCACTAACTGGTGCCTGAGCAGAATTGTGGGATTTAAATATTATGAGAGAATCACCAATGTGGAGCTCTTGGAGAGAACTAAAGAGATCCCAGTGAACCAAGAGGTGAGGGAAAGACGCCTGCGCTGGATTGGACATGCACTAGGAAAATTTAGGACAATATGCAAGGGGGGGGGAGGGGCTGTCGTAATAAGTGTCGTCTCTGGGGTGAGGGGAATCAACACCCACATTCTTTTAACCCATATCATTATCTTGAGGATCTCCTAGCTTTCTGTCCACAACACCCCGTCAGTCTTCGGATCATTCTCTCTCTCTCTCTCTCTCTCTCTCTCTCTCTCTCTCTCTCTCTCTCTCTCTCTCTCTCTCTCTCTCTCTCTTACCACTGGTCCATGCCCCCTTTCATTCTGTTCCAAAACATACTACACACCACTAGCTTCTAACAAAATGACAAATTAATTTAATACAGAAAAGTGTCAGGTATGTGCATCGTGTATGTGTAGAATGTCTGTCGTATAATCTAGGGTGTATGTAGAATCAGACCGAACAGCTCAGGGGCAAAGTCTGTTTCATCACTGTACTGGCCACACAACAGCACCATATATCAAGGACAGAAGACATCACCCAAATGATGTGTCTCTCCGGCCAAGTGTCGACTTCCTCCAATAGCTCTTGGACAATCCGGATACCTGGTCACCAATAGTGGATATAGTCCAATACTGACCATGAATCTGACACACACAATGTCACTACAGGTCACTGAAAGTTCTGTGATCTGATAACACTTGTACCGTAGATAATGCTTGACTGTCACTTTGAAACTAAATGTTAGTAGTTACGGTCATAGGAATTCACCAATTAGAAACTTCAATGTTAATTGGCTAATGTTTCACAAGAATTCCCCATTTAGAAAACACATGTTAATTTTCACGTTTTCTATATACTACTATTGTTCCTGTT
Organism: Cepaea nemoralis; assembly: GCA_014155875.1. Lineage (NCBI taxonomy): Eukaryota > Metazoa > Mollusca > Gastropoda > Stylommatophora > Helicidae > Cepaea > Cepaea nemoralis. The sequence goes on along the minus strand of JACEFZ010012301.1, from coordinate 235,363 downwards.
ACTGGTGGTATTGTAAGTGTATGCACTCTAATATAATAAGAACCACCACCGAGGAATCACTCTGAAATGATCATCAGTTCCTGCTCAGCAGAGGCCAGGTTCTTGCAGACCCTCTGGGTTATGGGCCCAGTGCAAAAGCCGCTGAGTAAAAAAAACTTCCTTCATTAATCGAGCCATACTTTTCTGCTACTTCTTGGTAAACTAGTGGAACCTGTTGAAGAGAGAACACACCTGGTGAGAGCAACCCGATTCCGACCTTTATTAGGTGAGTGTAGGCCAACGGCCGCACTCAGATATATAACAGAGAACCTAAACTCTGTCATAATGCAGAGGAGCTCATCACATTGGTCTGAGTCATGGTAAGACAAGGAAAGACTAAAGGAAAAGTGCAGAAACCCAGTAGACACCCTACTGGAAGATCCTACCACTTTACATTTCCCCTATCCCCCAACCATCCTCAATCTCCCTAAACATCATCCCACTACATTGTTCTTAACTCACTGAGATAATTGATATCTCACACAAGCTAGTTTAAGCAACGCGACAGCCTACTGTTGCCGACGCTCTTATAATACGTTCTCACAACGCACATTACTACACTCGATTCCTAAGAATAATCTAATTTAGGTCTATTTAAATTAAATACCATATATTTATTCCGGTTTGAAATTGAGACTACTAAATCACACAAAGGAAAAATGTCCGCCGATGTAAATCAACAGAAGACACGGTAGTCTCTCTCCATAATCAAACTCGGAATAACACACACGTCCTTGTTGTTTCACAACATTTGGTCAACTCACGCCAAAGTTGTTTATCCAGACTGTTTTAATACTGTGTCTGGATGACGTCACAAAACTGTCTAGACACTAGGCGTCTAGAAGCTATTTTTTCTTCTCCTTCTCCAAACTCGATGTAAACAACTGACTGGCTGTCCCTTTCATCTGGGAAATTGTCTCCGGTACTTCAAAAAGTCTTACCGGTCTGTGATCTAGAGAAAACTTTCCCCCACAACAGAAGATCTTGCCGACTTTTACCCAGACAGCCTGTCTACCACATCAAAGGATGGCTGCCGCCTGCAGACGTATGGCGCAACAGTCTTTCCTCGATCAACAACACATTAAAGAAAGACGGCTGCTTGTAGACGTATGGTGCGACATTCGGTCATCGATCGACAACTCCAAGATTTCCTGTGACAGGGGCTTCAAATAAAAACCTTAAAAGTGTTATAGAAATTACAATAACGATGCCATTGAGTTGTAACCTGTCAATTTTGTTATTAAGGATGTCAAGAGTGTTAAGCACGTGACATCACGGTACAGACGAACAAAGTGGTATCATAAGAGTAGTTTAAAGATGATTTCCCAATACTTGACATGCAACAAAGAGGAGCAGTGTTATGTTATCCGTTTTATTTAATCAGTGAACCTATAGAATTTCATCGCAAATGAAGGTCCAGTATTTTGATGCATGACTGTCAGTCCAGCAAGTGTATGAGTGGAGTAGAAAGTTTCAAAACGGTGTGACTTCTGTGACAGATTGGGTCAGACAGAACGAGTAGTTACCCCCAGAGTCGATTTTTCTACAGGAATCCAAGACTTTATCGGCGCTGTATTGCTTACATTGAATGCACTGGTAACTACATCGAAAAATGATACATTTGCACTTTACTATATATTCATCCCCCACCCCCACACACTCCCACCCCCACACACCCCACCCCCAAAAACAATTTAAGGTTTTCTCTTGAAGCCCTCTTGTAACTAAACACTTTCTTGTCTGGGACCAACACGACGAACGAAATAGCGGGAGTCCTAAAAACACATAGAGAAGAGAATTACAGACAGAGATGAATGATATTGGGAGGAGATAGAGCGTGGCGCGGGAGACAGCACAAGACTGGACAGCGTGATGTGGTTCGGTTGAGGGCATGTTCCCCACTAATGGGTAAAGGGCCGAAGAAGAAAGATTTGCCCCCCGTGGCAATGTGGCCAAGCAGTCTGCCTCGCGCTCTGGAGGTTGTGGGTTTGATTCCGTCTACGTCTTTCGATTTATGAGTGTATTTTTCTCGGAGACTCTTGGGGATCGTCGCTGGAGCTACGGAGCTCGTGCTTTGTGCAACGCTTTCGGCAGGCCGGTCTGTTGAAAGAGACCAAGCCATATGGGATAACACCTGGTGCAATAAAGTCGGTCCTCTCGACTTTTCAGACTGTTTTTAAGAAACACAACTGCCGGCAAGTTGGAAACAGACAGCCTTGTGCTAATATTTTCATACAAAGACATTAGTACCGGTCGTTCAGAAAGCAATGACATAGTAATGAATACAAAAGAAATCATAAACAGCCCAAAGATGCTGGGGTTTACTGCAATGTTCTGTAAAAGATATGCAATTAACTTCATTTTATCCGGAAGCAATTTCCAGCTGCTTAATAAGGAGAGAGATCAAAGAGATGCCAGGAATACTAGTTGGGGGTTATAATATAAATAATATACGCTATGCAGATGACACAGTGTTGATGGCGGATAAATCAACAAACCTACAAAATTGTTGGACACTGTAGTAACAGAGAGTGCAAGGAAAGGACTCTCCTTGAATATCAAGAAAACAGTAACAATGGTGATATGAAAGAACATGGTGACACCAAGATGTGACATAGAAATAGAAGGGAAAATTCTTAACCAAGTGGATAATTTTAGATACCTAGGGGCATTTAAGCCGGCTTCCTGGCCTAGAGGTTAGAGACTTTTCTCCGTAATCTCGTATACTCTCGTAAGTAACGTCACGACAGTGAGAATCAGCAGTGGTTCGATTCGCGTCGGTAACTTGCGGGGTATGTGAGCCGGCCGCTCAGAAAGCAATGGCAAACTACTGACCGTAATCTTGCCAAGAAATCAACAGTCAGCTGAATGATGCTGATGTTGACAGCGATGTCCTGTAAAGATATGCAAAACATTCTTTTAGGGGCATTTAAAACATCAGATGGAAGATATACAACAGAGATTAAGAGCAGAATAGGGCAAGCAAAAGCCGCATTTCAGAAAATGAAAAGTATCTAATGCAATAAGTCACTATCACTGAATGTAAGAGAGTGCTGAAATGCTATGTAGAACCAGTTTTGCTGTATGGCAGTGATTCTTGGAATGTAAATGAACAAAGTAAGAAGAAATTAGAAGCAACAGAGATGTGGTTCCTGAGACGAATGTTGCGAATTCCTTGGACTGCCAGAGTAACTAACAATGACTGCCTGAAACAGGCTAATGAAACTAGAACATTATATACAACAATAAGAAAGAGACAAACAGCTTTCATTGGTCATGTGATGAGAAGAGAGGCATTGGAGAACATCGTGACAACTGGAAAGATCGAGGGGAAGAGAGGCAGAGGCAGACCAAGAGAAATGATGCTGGATGGATTGAGACGGTGGTATTGAGGAATATCAGTAGCAGAGTTGATCCAGAAAACCAAAGACCCAGATCTGTGGAGAGTCATGAACGCCTACGCCAGCTGGCAGGGCACTTGATGATGATGATGAGTTTACAGTTACGGGTCTGTAGAGGGATAGCACCATCACATTATGCAGGCCTGAATGTACGGAGGAATAGCCGGCCAATCGTTCCCTCATTTAAGCAGGCGATGAGCCTGCCATGTAGCACTTCAGAATGAGACAGAATTTAAAAGTGAAAAAGAACCCGAAGAGTTAATCTCAAAGCAGCAGACGGCAAGGGTTGCCAAGCGACGTCACTATGTGAAAAACGTTACTGCGTAATACGTCATCAACCAAACCGGGAGTCTCTGTGGCGAAGTGGTCAAGCCGTTTGACTCGTGCTCCGAAGGTTGCGGGTTCGATTCCGGGCCGCACCCTTCGGTTTACGAGTTAAATGTTTCGGAGACTCCTGTGGGTCGTCGCTAAAAGCTACGGAGTTCGTGCTTTGTGCGACGCTTTCCGTGCTGCAGAAAGAGACCGAGCCATATGGGAAAAAACCCGGTGCAATGAAGTCGACCCTGTCGACTGTTAAGCGACGTCATCAACCGGCTAGTTAGGTCTGGGGTTGATAGCAACAAGGCGGCATAAAATTGTCAGATGCGAATTATTATCGTAAATCCTTTCAGAAGATGTAAATGGAAGAAGTAAACAACCATTTGTGTAAGATAGATGATCAAGGCACACTCTAAAGTCAGGACTGAAGGTTGGCCATGAATATTTAGACCAAAATTCGAGAGAATGGCTCAGTGTTAGCAAGTTGTCAACAAACATGGTTTTCTTGTAAGTAGTTACTGTTATGATGAGCGGCAAGGATGCAATCTAAATAACGATAGGCGATTAAGCATTATCTTGACATTCGATTAATTAAATGTATATATGATCAGTATTGTGCGTATGCTTATTAACATGGCACCGGCCCTCCCATCAACATGGGAACGGTGACTTTTTTGTTTACTGACGTCACAAGCTATTCTATGCAAATAAAGATCGCATTACAAGAAATGTCAGCCTGCCTCAAGTCGCTTGATATTTATTAAAGTTGCTCCTGTTATACTTCTGGACTGTTTAGTTGGACGGCGAGCTGAGAATAATGCAAAATAACATTCTGGCAGAGCCCAAGTGTCATTATCACATTCCACTATCAACTTGGGACAACGGATACTTACGCAAACTTCAGTCCGGTGTAACATCACATTGATGTTGGGCAACAGGATGTCTTCATCCGACATAACAGGACTTCACGCTGGAGTTCACAGCCAGCGAACGCAAGCAAGCACTATCAACTTCGCCAAAGCGCACTTTTGTTAAAGATTAAGAGTTAGTTATTTCGGTCGTCTATTTCCGGTTCACCTTCGTCTTCCGTGTTTCCTGATGACTGTGGATAAGGGATTCTGGACAATAAATCTGCACATGTATTGTTCCTACCTGGTACGTATTCTATTCTAGTATCGTATCCCTGTAGATTCAACGCCCATGTCTGTATTTTTCTGTTCTGCACTGGAGCTTCTAATAAAGATTTTAAAGGCATGTGGTCAGTTCTAATAATAAAATTTGCGTTATGTAGATAATAATTAAGTTTCTGAAGAGCATAATGAATAGCATAAGCTTCCTTCTCAATAGTCGACCATTTGCGCTGAGATTTGCTAAGTTTATGTGACAAAAAATAGATTGGTCTTTCATTTTTAACTCCTGGTATCCCAGATTCTTTTCCTTCATATGGTTGAACCAAACATGCTCCTATAGCATTATCTGAAGCATCTGTATACAATATTAGCTGTTTATTCAAATCTGGATGTGTCAATAGTGGCACTACTGTTAAGCTATTTTTAAAAAACTCAAACGCTTTTAGACATTCATCATCCCACTTAAATCTAGCGTATTTGCCAGTTAGGTTAGGAATAGGCTCTGCTATTTTTTGAAAATTCTGGAATAAAACGAGGATAGTATCCACATGTACCAATAAAAGCACGAACTTCCTTTACGTTAGTTGGAGTAGGTAGTTCTCTAATAACCTTTACCTTATCCTGATCTGGTTTAATTCCGTCTCTATTAATGATATACCCCAAATACTTTGTTTCTGCTTTTAGAAATTCACATTTACTAAGTTTCAATTTAACATCATGTATTCTTAATCTGTCGAATACTAATTTTACATGTTTCAGGTGATTTTGTACGTCTCCTGCTGTGTAAATCAAAATGTCATCTATGTATGCTAATGCAAACTTTTGCATGCCCTCCAATACTTGATTTATTAATAGCATATAATGAGAAGGCGCCGTACGTACTCCAAAAGGCATTCGTAAGAATTCGTAAGAACCTGCGTGTGTACAAAAAGCACTCTTCTTTTGGGCATCTGGGGACATAGGTACACACCAAAATCCTGACCTTGCGTCTAGCGTGGTAAAGAAAGTAGACCCATTAAGTAAGCCCAAAATATCATCGATCACCGGCAATGGGTAAGCTACATTCTTGGTGATTCTGTTCAGAGCCCTGTAGTCGCAACAGAAGCGATGACTCCCGTCCTTCTTGGTCACAATTACTATCGGAGATGACCACTCTGATTTGGATCTTGTTATGATTCCCGCTTTTAGCATATCTTCTATTGCTTTTTCAACAATTTCTCTATTCCTTAGAGGAGTTCTGTATGGTTTTAAACTGATTGGTGGGTGATCTCCAGTATCTATTTCCATCGTAACTGTTTTTGTCTTTCCCAATTCTAAGTCATTAATTGCAAAAACGTCTTGATTCTCTTTTATAAGTCGTTCTAATATTTCTTTATTTTCTGGTAGAGTTTTTAACTGTGCTAATAATTCTTGTTCTATTGTTATTTTGTCTACTGAATGTATTTGAGACGTATGTCTTCTGAATGGATGGATCAATTCATCATTCTGCACGTTCCATTTTCTTTCGTGTCTGTGTCTGTTATTAATTCTTTCCCTAGGAGTTTCTGAATAATTTATCCTCGGCATTTCTACTCTATCTGTTGCAAATATGTTATTACTATCATGTTCGACTTTGGCTATTACACATCCTCTGTACAATTTAATTTCTCAACCTGTGTTGTTAATAATCATTACTGGAAAAGTTAAGTGTTTATTTAATGATATTATTCCATCCGGAACTTCTAGACCAGGCTCATCAATTACCTCCCTTTGCAATTCAGTGACTCTAACTGTGTGTCCTACTAAATAATACGGATTTCTTTTTACCTTTGCCTGTATCAAATTAACCGTCTGTGGTTTTAACGTCGTAGAGATTTTAACTCTAACCAGTGCTGATATGTGCATGTCCTCTTCTAAATCTACATACACGTCCTTGAATTTTAATTTATGCAGATCAAACAAAAGTCTTACACCGTTTTTTATTAAAAAATCTCTACCTATAAGCATATTTCTATTTAAATCTTTCACTACATGAAAAAGATGTCTTACGTTGATCCCTCCTAATTTAAGATTTATTATTGTTTGCCCAACTACTTGTAAATTTTGTCCTGTAACAGAGTGAAGATTATTATGACTCCTGAATATTTAGCAATTTCTCATTATTTTGTATAGAAAACTTTCTTTAATTACACTAACCTGAGCTCCTGAATCAATTAATGTACGAATTCTATACTTCTTTATTTCTATTATACAGGAACTGGGATCTGTTTTATTTACTGAAAACTGCTTGATTTCATCTAGTTGAGAGCATTTCCTACTCGTCCTGCTATACCTGTTATTAAAATATTCTTTAAATCTTGGGACCTTGTTATCTTCCCTCCTACCGCAGGTCCTATTCAATAGGTGGGACGTCGGTTTTCCTGCGTTCTTGGTCTTGTAAAGTTTCTGTGTCTGTCTTCAAAATTCCTATTTGACATGTTATTGACATTTCTATTTTGTATATTCGGCTGAGCACGCCTGTTATCACAGAACCTAAGAACGTGTCCGCGTTGGCCACAACCCCAACAGACTATATTTGTATTACCTACTGTTTCTCTTATAGGATTTCTCATTTGTCTTCTTCTTTCATAATCATTTTCATTGCCTTCCTGCAACATCTGTATTCCTCTTTCTCTATTCCATCTGAACCTTGTTTGTCCTATTTCCATGGGCTCTTCAATCCTGTCTTCTCGACTAGTTCCTATTTCTCGTCCTACTCTCAATCTAAATCTTCTTCTCACATTCTCCTCCTGTACAGCTATATCTACAGCTTGTGATAACCTCTCAGGGTTTTCTCTCATCAATTTAAATTTAAGTCCATCTGACTCTATACCATCTACAAAAATCCCGACCAACATCCGTTCTACCTCCTCCCCTCGTACGTTTTGTCCCAGGAATACTTCCTCAGCTAGGTTGATCAATCTATCACTAAACAATTGTAGTTTCTCCAGCGTTTTGCTTGGATTGTCTTAACACTGAAAACGCATGTTGTGGGTCCGTGATTTCAGCGTACTTATGGGCTAAATCATCCTTGAACTGTTCCCATGTCTCATCTACCCTAGCTTCTAATTTTCTTCTGATATGATCAGAAACTGGTTCTGTCGTGGCCTGATAAGCAAGTTTCATTTTTTCTTCATCTGATGCTGCCACCAAATATGCATGCTTCTCTATTGAAGTTATCCACTTCTTAAAATCTTTCGCCTGTCCACTAAATGTAACAATTTCAGCTGCCATTCCTTGTTGTTTCATGACTGTGTTGAGTCTACCTATCACTGTGCGTACTCCAGTCAAAACTTGTGCTAATGACTCCTGTTCTTCTGCCATATTGCAAGGTGCTGAAATATCAATTCATATAAGCAAACTCACATTTATAACAATTTAGCTATATGATCGTATTTAAATTACATTAAAAAAAACATAAGCAATTTTTTTTTTCTAATTATTGAATGTTTGATCAATCAGTTGTATCTAACAGTTAAAAGTCTCATGACGGTTAAACTTTAATTAATTACCGTTAGCTATGTCTTCCCTTGATCCAAGAGGAAGGTGAATCCACGTACGTCAGCTGAGAATTCTATTTGCCAAGGGTCACGTATAAAACAAACGTCTGGAGTCTGTGTTATCTGAAGCTATCCAAACGACGACGCAATTACAGGTGTTTACATCATTCCTCGAACATCTCAGGCTTCTCCAGCGGAATGAATGCTTCTACTTTCACCCTTGGTTGGGCACACCAGCCTTGAGCCTTCTTTTCACCCTAAACAGGGCCCTTCTAGACGACGACTTGAAAACAGCTCTAGCTCGATGAAGCGATTTAATTAGGGTATGTCGGCAACATTTTAATAGGCTAGAGTTCAGTATAACTGCATTGATGAGCAAGCACAAGCACGACTGGTAGTTTCCTCGTAATTTGGGCTAACGATCCAAACACATGATCAATTGGCTTGATTCAATATAAGCTCTTGTGTTTAAGGATAAACTTCAGGCACCCAAGGTCAGGTTCAATGACTAACGGCTTCTGAGTTCGCCCCAGGCGACCAAGGTTAAGTTCAAGTTTAACGATATGAGGAAGATACCGGCTCTAACGAGTTCTTCAGGCATACTGACGTTTCACCAAAAAAAACAAGCCAGGTAGGTACTCAAAGCTGCAGCATGACGATGGCAGTTCAGTTCTGTTTCACGCTTCAGAAGATTGTATTATGTGTGGCGGTTTCAAGTTTTAACGAATATCAGCCAGTTCCATCGTAAAGACTTGCCGATTATGTTAAGTTCTTAGTAACACGACTTCAAGTTTCCGTGGTTTTCTTTTTGAAAGGTTCTAGCTTCCAGACATCGTTCTGCTTTGTAATGATGACTTTTACTTGTGTCCGCGACAACTCGGATCCTGGTATACGGGCTCCATTTTCACTCATGTAACGGAGTGAACAGTTGAATGGTAATCTCAAGAGATGACATTGAAGCCTTTGATGAGTGTAAAACGGCTTTTATTATCCAGTAATACAAAGTTGATATAACTTCATGAAAACACACCATGACCGACTACAGGTTAAGTTGGAACTGTTTATATCTTGACGTCACCCGTGAGCTTCCCTAACAATAGTGCTTTCAATAGTGCTCACGGGTGCGACATTTCCTAAACCTTCTCTATTTCCCCCTAACTATCTATAACAGAGATGGAGCTCTGTTATATGGCGTTCCAGACAACTATATCAGGCCTGATTATTGAGGTCACCGGTGCCTTCAAAGTACTCCTTGGGCAGCAGGAAGGAGAACCACATATGTGATAATCACATCAGATTCATATAAAAACATGCTACAATAAATCACAACTGGCAGTCTCCGCTCCGAACGCGTGACAAAGCTTGGTGGGAAAAGATACAGAGGAGATGCCTCGAAGATGCAAGGTGGTCGAGTCGTCTTTCTCGCATTCTTAAGATCTCGGGTTCGTTACCACAAAGCGTAAGCGAAATATGCTTAGTAAGGTGGAGAAAGAAAAGCTTCGTGTAGCATGGCTTTCCTCGCTTCAACGTCACATATCGTGAAAATTGTATTGATTTTCTGCTCTGGTCATGCGAGGGTGCGGGGGAATGAAGAGGCTGATAAGCTGGCAGGGAATGCAGCTCTTGGTGGTAGATTACCTATGGACAATAGAGAAGTGGTCGTGCGCCTGTGGGATCAGGTGGAGAAGGCGGGGGAACAGATTGAGAACCCGTATGCAGAGAGAATGAAATGGCGGTGGTGGTGGTTGGGAGGGGGGGGGGGGGGGGTTCAGCAGGGGCTCTGGGTTAATCTCAAAACTGAAAGGGAAGACCAGGAGAACTTGCATCAGATGCCAGATGGATACATTAGTAGTATGACTATTTGCTGGCTGTTGAATGAGGGGACGGAGCCGGTGTGGGAATGTCCTGAGTGCAGTGATGTCGTTTCTTAGCTAAACTCAACTCAGTTCAACTCAGTGCATGTGCAATTGTCCGGAGTCCTCAAAGAGTGATCGTTAGGGCTACAAATAGCATTTTGCGTGTCATGCTATCCGCAAACGGCCTGTCGCCCTGCTGAGACAAACCTAGCCAGATGGGGTAAAACCCGTTGCAATGAAGTCGATCATCTCTATTTTAACATTTACCCTTTAGATCGAAACAAAAAATGAGAGACGGGAGGATGTGAACAAAAACCACAACGAACGCCAATCGGCGCGCAATAAAAGAAGGAGTTTGTTGCATGTCCTATAAGGACGTTGCTATCAACCACAGCTTTTATTGGCGGCCTGTGATTTTACTAGGTAATGTTAGTTCATTGGTTTGCTATTGCAAATCGAAATCAACTCAAAATGATATATTTCTGATTCGACCGCAGTTGACTTTGAAACCTCGACTCGAAATAACGGAGAAATTATAAAACTGCACGCCTCATTGTCTCCCTACGCCACAACGCTGGTATAAGAAGGAGAAATTACTATAAAAACAAACAAAAAAGGTATATCTATAATTTAGATTGATGTTTACTTAATTGTCAATGAAATGCTTCTAGAAAAACAGCGCACACAAACAGTCAGCGGGGATGTATAATTACAGTAATTGCAATGTGCACAGACTAATGTAATTACCATCTTTTTAGACATTTTCTACCTGAGGTTGCGCAAGTCATTAGGATAAGTAAAAATTGGCGGACAAATGTTAAATTGTGTTAAGAAAGGTTATGTTTATGAAAGATGTACATATCGTCAGGGAATTGATGTTATTTGAGTTGAGTTGACCTCAGCTGAGCAAAGAACTGACATCACTGCACTCAGGACATTCCATTACGCGCTCCGTCCCCTCGTTCAACAGCCAGCGAAGGGTCACACTACAGATCGTTACCAACTCTATAAAATTGAAAGGTACCTGGTCTTCCCTCTCAGTTTTGAGATTCTACCAGAACCCCTGCCAATCCTCCACAATCTTATCCTTTCCATAGATGTGTTCTCATTCTGTTCCTCCACCTTCTCCACCTGGTTCCACAGGCGCACGCCCACCTCTCCCTTGTCCATAGGTAATATACCACCAAGAAGTGCATTCCGTACCAGCCTGTCAGCCTGTTCATTCTCCATTAGGTTCATTCTGCCGTAGGCATTGTCACGGAAAATACTGCAGTTTAATGATTCCTTGATAACTTACATATCAAAATACAAGGAAGGAGAAGGGTTAACAATCGTGTACTTCATTATGAGAGGAGGACGAATAAAAAGATCATTGACCGACACAGATATGAAAATAGGATACAGGTACGCGCAGAGGTCAGTGACTCCCGCTCATGTTGGCCGACGGGGAAATGAACGGAGAATGCTTTGAAGTGCAAACGAGCGATGGACAGCGGACCAGCGTAACAGCGGAGAACGGAGCGCCAGGACGTATACGTGATCTCACTGAACTTTTTGATGTAAATTTGATCGTAGATCAAACACTCAACGGAGAATGGGACACGCGATATAAAAAGCTGAACATGGAGATTCTGTTTAGTGTGTGCTACCAAACTGGAGGGAAAGATAGATTTTATGTGTCCTGTAATGAATAGAAATATCCTCCCTTGTAATGGGATAGAGTGCTTGGCTGCGGATAAATTTCGATTCGGGGACTTACATTAATTCTATAGAGGCATATATAAGGTATTAAAATATTAGTGTAATAGTAGCATAGGGATATAGGTGTTTGTTCTTAATGTGTGAAATTGCATTCGTTTATCTAGTCGTGTAAACTTTAGTGCACTCAGAAATCGTATGTCCGTATGTTTTTCGGAGGCTTTTCAGTATGGCTAGAAAAGGACTATCACATAAGAAAATTATATGAAGCAGACGCATATCACCAGATTACCTATCTTCTCCACAGGTTCAAATCTCCTATTGAAATCAGAGAAGAGATGAAGGTTACTACACTTGAGCAAATAAAGTACCTACTTAGAAACAACAAAAACATAGACAGGTTTTAATATGAAGAAGTGATAAGTCAAATACAGAACACTGTATGCTCAAACAAATATACAACTAAAACCCTTAACAGGAAAAGACGTTAACCTGTGGCAAGCAGGGATACTTAAAACTGCATGCAATTGCACTGTGCCGAAACATTAAACTTTGTTAACCATAGACATGGTGTAGAACAGTCATAGTAACTCTAGACAATGTTGGATAGTGGCGGTGTGTATTCAGAGGTGGATTATAATACATTCCAAAACGGGAAATATATGAACTTCAGTGACTCACCAAATCGGATTATTTTCTGGTGATAAGACATTGAACAGTTGTTTTCTTCAAGAATTGGATTAATTCCCGACTAAAGCAGGAGGAGATCATTCATGGTGAGATCACTCCATTTCTGTGTGTGCAGTCCTGTGTTTTGGCTGACAGAAAAGACGAGAAGAACTAAGGCACATACGAGATCAACCGTCCTATCTGGCATTCACACTAGCAGACAATACCAACTACATATACTCAGTCCATACATACACCAGACATAGTTTTTCTTAATAAATCTTTTATTTATTGTTGAAAGGAACTGTTGTCTGAGTATGTGTTGAGAGAATAACAGAGAGAGTGAAAGAAATAGATATATGGAAGGGAAGACAGAAGGGAGGGGTGTAGACAAAAGTCAGTCAATAATCCCAACAGATAATAAGTTTGAAGATGTGCTTGTTGATTCCAACTCTCTCCCGGGAAAACAAGCGACATAATTGGTGGAGCGAGCGGGGTACGTACATACAGAATACCCATATGACCGGAAAGCATAACATGGCATATGCATAAAGGGGTACTTGCATATTGGCACAGGCATAGCGGAGTACCTACATGTTGGGACATACTGATTGGAATAAATAGAAGTATATATTGATGACTTTTAATGGAAGGACGTCCATTGGATATATGGTGCCATTACATTTATGGTAGAAACATTTCATTAATGCTGGTGACTTTGCAGTGAGAAAGTTCCAGACAGAGTGAATGTGGATAGGTGGTAAGACACATTACATACCTAGTCACACGGTCACACGTCTACATAAGTCTTTATCCTATATCTCCTCTTGTGGATGAGAGAGTGGTTGTGATGTACTGTGTGGGGTTGGAGATTTATAATAATTAATAGACATAGATAAATGATATAGGTTCTAGGTAGATTATCTGTTTATAGTGAGTATTCTTTACTGCCTTGAGGTGTCTTTACTCAACGTGCTGACTTATCTGCTGTAACTATGGCAACTCCTAAAGTAACTACAGCCGAACTGAGGGCCAACGGGGAGGCAATTGGTTTAGCTGGTTCCGAGCTAACTGATTACATACAAGAACGAGAGAGAGAAATTCGTCAAGCGGAAAGAGAAGATCGGAAGACTGAGTTGGAATTGAAACGCATGGAAATGGAACAAATCAACAAGCGGTTAGATGCTGAAGCGGAACAGACCAAAAAGAGGTTGGATGCAGAAGAAGCCACAAAGATCAGAGAACATGAATACCGCATGAAAGAGCTAGAACTCAAGACACAAACTAAGGGAGAAATAGATGGAGTGGAAGGAAATTCTTCTTCACCTGGTGCAACCCATATGAGTGGACATGGTTACCATGCCATGAAGTTTCCCTTAGCTGTCTACGATCAGTCTAAGGAACGCTTTGACCAGTACGCATCTCGTTTCGAAGCAATGTCAGTCGCTATGGGGCTGGATCGGAGCAGATGGGCTCTTAAACTATCCCAGGGTTTAATCGGTTCGGGATTTGAAGTGTACACACGCTTACCACCAGGACAGGAAAATAATTACCGAGGAATTAAAAGCAGCTTTGATGAAACATTTTGACATAACCGCACAAACGTATAGGAAGAAGTTTAGATCGTCTAGACGAGAGCCGGGAGAACTATTCGCCGCCTACAGTCTGAGGCTGAAATCCTATCTCCAGAAATGGATGGACTTGGCAGAATTCACGAGGGATTATGAGAGTCTCGAAGAGATGATGGTGGTAGACCAAATGCGAAAGCAAATGTCGAAACCTCTCAGAACCTTCTTAGGAGAACAAGGGGCGGAACGGATTGATGTGGTAAATAAGCTGGCGGAACGATTCGTGGAAGTACATGGGGAGGCTGCGGAACTCAGTATTCAAACCAAAGGTCAGGAGAAACAAGAGAAAAAGAAACCTAAAAACTGGGAAGGAGAAAAAGTGGAACCTTATATAAAGCACACAGAGGAGAGTTCAGAGAAGGTGAAGGAAGGAAACCAGAACACCTCGAATTCTCCAGCGAAACGACAGTGGTCCGAGAAGTGGTGTTCATTCTGCAAGGTGCCATCTCATAACACGAAGGACTGCAGATCGAAACCTAAAAGTTCTTACTTCGCGGCATGCAAAGTGATTCCTACGACGGTGATAACAGACAAGGCTGAGGTCGGCGAAGGAGATAGGAACAAAAAGAACACACGGAAACCTTGGAAGGGAACATGGTGCACTCACTGCCGGTCGAAAACACATAATACTGTGGACTGCAGATGCAAGGCAGAAGACGCCAATTGCATAACCAACCTCGAGGAATCAAAAGAGGAAGGGAAGGAAACGGTCAAGGAGATGAAAGACACTCAGGACCAAGAGAGACCACCTGTGGTGGAACTGATTGAAGTAAATGGCCAACAGGTTGCTTGTCTCTACGATACCGGTTTGGATGGGGAAGCGGTGGTGGACGCCAGCTTGGTAAGCCCAGACCAACTTACAGGGGAGACCATAGAGATACAGCCGGCAATGAGGAGTGCTGTTACCATGACGCTGCCAATCGCCAAGGTGGAGATTAAATCCAGGTACGTCACGGGCATTATTCCTGCTGCTGTATTATCTGACTCCTTATTTCCCATGATCATTGGCACGAAATATGTCTTTTTGGGGATGCCCAAACAGCAAGCCCACAAGGGAACAGTAGTCAGTGGATCTCAAGGGAAGGAAAAAGAGGCAGAGACACTATGCGACAACTCAGGGATAGGAGAATTGCATACTGCCCAGAGGAAGGATACTACGTTGCGTCCTTGCTACAGGAAGCTGCAAAGAAGTGCTGAGCCACCAGAACGGGGACAGTACTTTCTGAAGAATCAACTACTCTATCGGAGAGCTGGGAGGGGAGATAACCTGCACGAGCAGTGGGTGGTTCCAGAGACCCACCGTCCTCACATTCTTCAGAGTGGACACATCATTGGCGAGAATCGACATATGGGTGTCAGAGAGACCTTGCAGCAAATTTCCGGCCATTATTGCTGGCCAGGAATGACCGGAGATGTACGCCGGTGGTTGAAGTCTTGTTCGGAGTGCCAGAACGCACCACCCAACAAGCGGACTAAGAGTAAAATAGCTCTTAAAGTGGAAGACAAAGTGGAAGTGTGGGGTCCAGCAGAGACCAATATACTCCAAGTAGGATGGAAAGGACCTTATCCTGTGGAAAAGGTGGTGTCCAAGAACATCTACAAAATCCGGATCGGGGAAGAGCAGAAAAATCTCCCTAGACATCTCATTAGGAAATATGAGGAGAGATCCGGGAGCAAAGCTTCGCACTTTATGGTGATGGCAGCCATTGGGACAAAAGTTACCAGTCCAGACGAAGACCAAAGATCGCCAGTACAACATAGGAGAGCCTATGGGACAGTACGTGATAGGTCAGATTTACCCAACGAAGGGAGGAGGGAAATCACACGTCAGGGAAAGGACAAGAGGGAAACTTTCCCCAGTAACCAAGTTCAAAAGGGGTGGGTAAAGTCGGATAAGACGCGGAATACCCAGGACTCTAACCGAAGATTGGCTGACCAGATACAATATCGCCCAAGATGGTCCTGGAAGCAGAATTCCAGGAGATTTGGGAAAGACGACTCGGTCCAACGAGGACGAGGGGGAACATCCCCAGAGGAAAAGCCGGGGGAAACCAAGAGGACATGGAAGCAGTGTTACAATCAGGATGGGACAATCCGTCTGTATTGTGAGCCGTCGCTGACGCAAGTCGAGAGAAAGTCGACTGAACGTACAGGAGCGATGAGCCAACACTAGTTTCAGTCATGGGTAGTATGGTAGGGTGCATATGAGGTCGCCTACTGGATGAGGTGTTGATCCATGTGAGGATCCAATCATATCATCAACACGTGATGTTAATAGCTACTTCGCAGAAGCTCAACGCACGGTGGATGTGATGGACGTTGTTGCTGCAACAGGACTTCACAGTGGAATACATCAATGGTAAGGAGAATGTAGGAGCGGATTTCTTATCTAGACATCCAACTTCAGAGGAAGAGGAATAAGTTGGAGAATCATAGGAATCAAAACTACAGGGATGAAGAGTCGACGCGGTCAACTCTCTTAAGAGGGGGCCTATGTCACGGAAAATACTGCAGTTTAATGATTCCTTGATAACTTACATATCAAAATACAAGGAAGGAGAAGGGTTAACAATCGTGTACTTCATTATGAGAGGAGGACGAATAAAAAGATCATTGACCGACACAGATATGAAAATAGGATACAGGTACGCGCAGAGGTCAGTGACTCCCGCTCATAGTTGGCCGACGGGGAAATGAACGGAGAATGCTTTGAAGTGCAAACGAGCGATGGACAGCGGACCAGCGTAACAGCGGAGAACGGAGCGCCAGGACGTATACGTGATCTCACTGAACTTTTTGATGTAAATTTGATCGTAGATCAAACACTCAACGGAGAATGGGACACGCGATATAAAAAGCTGAACATGGAGATTCTGTTTAGTGTGTGCTACCAAACTGGAGGGAAAGATAGATTTTATGTGTCCTGTAATGAATAGAAATATCCTCCCTTGTAATGGGATAGAGTGCTTGGCTGCGGATAAATTTCGATTCGGGGACTTACATTAATTCTATAGAGGCATATATAAGGTATTAAAATATTAGTGTAATAGTAGCATAGGGATATAGGTGTTTGTTCTTAATGTGTGAAATTGCATTCGTTTATCTAGTCGTGTAAACTTTAGTGCACTCAGAAATCGTATGTCCGTATGTTTTTCGGAGGCTTTTCAGTATGGCTAGAAAAGGACTATCACATAAGAAAATTATATGAAGCAGACGCATATCACCAGATTACCTATCTTCTCCACAGGTTCAAATCTCCTATTGAAATCAGAGAAGAGATGAAGGTTACTACACTTGAGCAAATAAAGTACCTACTTAGAAACAACAAAAACATAGACAGGTTTTAATATGAAGAAGTGATAAGTCAAATACAGAACACTGTATGCTCAAACAAATATACAACTAAAACCCTTAACAGGAAAAGACGTTAACCTGTGGCAAGCAGGGATACTTAAAACTGCATGCAATTGCACTGTGCCGAAACATTAAACTTTGTTAACCATAGACATGGTGTAGAACAGTCATAGTAACTCTAGACAATGTTGGATAGTGGCGGTGTGTATTCAGAGGTGGATTATAATACATTCCAAAACGGGAAATATATGAACTTCAGTGACTCACCAAATCGGATTATTTTCTGGTGATAAGACATTGAACAGTTGTTTTCTTCAAGAATTGGATTAATTCCCGACTAAAGCAGGAGGAGATCATTCATGGTGAGATCACTCCATTTCTGTGTGTGCAGTCCTGTGTTTTGGCTGACAGAAAAGACGAGAAGAACTAAGGCACATACGAGATCAACCGTCCTATCTTGCATTCACACTAGCAGACAATACCAACTACATATACTCAGTCCATACATACACCAGACATAGTTTTTCTTAATAAATCTTTTATTTATTGTTGAAAGGAACTGTTGTCTGAGTATGTGTTGAGAGAATAACAGAGAGAGTGAAAGAAATAGATATATGGAAGGGAAGACAGAAGGGAGGGGTGTAGACAAAAGTCAGTCAATAATCCCAACAGATAATAAGTTTGGAGATGTGCTTGTTGATTCCAACTCTCTCCCGGGAAAACAAGCGACAGGCATATAATTGGTGTGTCCTTTGTGCACCCCAGGATCACCCGCATGGCCGCATTCTGTATGCGCTCCAACCTTTCAAGCTGGCTCGTTGATACTATCAGGAGCACCAAACCAAACTCAGTGACATAAATTTATTACAGGTTATTTATGAAAGATGCACATATCAGAGAGCGTGTGTTGTTTATAAAAGGTTTACATATCAGAGAGATTATGTTGTTTATAAAAGATGTACATATCAGAGAGATTATGTTTATGACAGATGTGCAAAATAGAGAGGTTATGTTTATGAAATATGTACATATCAGAAAGAATTGTATTTATGATAGATGTACATATAACCGAGGTTATGTTTATGACAGATGTGCAAAATAGAGAGGTTATGTTTATGAAAGATGTACATATCAGAGAGAATTATATTTATGATAGATGTACATATAACAGAGGTTATGTTTATGACAGATGTACATATAACAGAAGCTATGTTTATGAAAGATGAGCATATAACAGATGCTATGTTTATGAAAGATGTACATATAACAGAGGTTATGTTGATGAAAGATGTATATGTAATAGAGTTTATGTTTATGACAGATGCACATATTACAGAAGTTATATTTATGACAGCTGTACATATTACAGAGGTTATATTTATGACAGATGTACACATAACACAGGTTACGGTGATGACAAATGTACATAAAACACAGGTTATGTATATGAAAGATGGATATATAACAGAGATTATGTTGATGACATATGTACACATAACATAGATTATGTTTATGACATAGGTACATGTAACAGAGGTTATATTTATGAAATATGTACATATAACAGATGTTAGATTTATGAAATATGTACATATAACAGAGGTTACATTTATGAAAGATGTACATATAACACAGGTAATGTTTATGACAGATGTACACATAATAGAGGTTATGTTTATGAAAGATGTAACAGTCAGTCATTGGCACCTTGCCGTCTTGACAGACGATAGTTTGTGCTCTAAAAAGGCATAATAACTTTTAACTATGGCGGTAGCGAGTGTGACTGATAAGGCCAATTTGCGCTGTAAATGTCCGTTCACAGTGGGTGCATGTGAACACGTGGTCATTACCACCATCATGCACCATCTTACGTCTCAAACGCTTGGTGTGTGACTTTTCTGCAATAATTTTCTCCTTTGACTTTATTCCATTTCTGATATTTGCCCTCCATGCAACACGTTCAGCAGCGACTTGCTCCCAATGTGCATTATCAATGCCTGTATCAATCATGTCCCGCTTACACACATCTTTGTATCGTAGTAGAGGCCGACCCTGAGATCTCTTACCCATCTGTAATTCACCAAAAAAGATATCCTTTGGTATTCTACCATCATCCATCCTCCTAAGATGTAGATGTAACAGAGGTTATGCAAAGATATGTCGTTTCACCGTCGTCATCAAATGCCTTGCCGGCTGGCGTAGGCGATTATGCTTCTCCCCGTCTTGCCATATTCACTAGCCTGTCGGGTGGAGGACAAACAGCACACGCACGTCCTGATTGTAACGGATTCACTAGCCTGTCGGGTGGAGGACAAACAGCACACGCACGTCCTGATTGTAACGGATTCACTAGCCTGTCGGGTGGAGGACAAACAGCACACGCACGTCCTGATTGTAACGGATTCACTAGCCTGTCGGGTGGAGGACAAACAGCACACGCACGTCGTGATTGTAACGGATTCACTAGCCTGTCGGGTGGAGGAAAAACAGCACACGCACGTCCTGATTGTAACGGATTCACTAGCCTGTCGGGTGGAGGACAAACAGCACACGCACGTCGTGATTGTAACGGATTCACTAGCCTGTCGGGTGGAGGACAAACAGCACACGCACGTCCTGATTGTAACGGATTCACTAGCCTGTCGGGTGGAGGACAAACAGCACACGCACGTCCTGATTGTAAACGGATTCACTAGCCTGTCGGGTGGAGGACAAACAGCACACGCACGTCCTGATTGTAACGGATTCACTAGCCTGTCGGGTGGAGGACAAACAGCACACGCACGTCCTGATTGTAACGGATTCACTAGCCTGTCGGGTGGAGGACAAACAGCACACGCACGTCCTGATTGTAACGGATTCACTAGCCTGTCGGGTGGAGGACAAACAGCACACGCACGTCCTGATTGTAACGGATTAACTAGCTTGTCGGGTGGAGGACAAACAGCACACGCACGTCCTGATTGTAACGGATTCACTAGCCTGTCGGGTGGAGGACAAACAGCACACGCACGTCCTGATTGTAACGGATTAACAGAGCTGGCTGCGAAATGTAAAAACCGGCATGCGTCGTGCGAGTGGTATGGTTCAATTCAACAATCAAAGATAGAGAGCTTCTGTTGGATTATTTGCCCATGTCGGTGTGTTGGGAAACGAGCAGGTGGACAGATTGGCTGGTGTATTAGTGCACGATGAGGTAGGCGTGGTCGGGTCCATTATGATCACGTGTTTTAAGAACAGGTAAATCACTACAGCCTGGAGAGACTGATGCTACAGGGAGTGACCAGAGGATCTGGCCGACACTCAGGACTCAGAGGGAAAGCCACAGGGACACATAATCGGACTGCTTTTGGTAACATTAGTATTGGGACTCTTCACCGGCTGTTGAAGATGAGGACGGAGCGCGTATGGGGATGTCA
Source organism: Cepaea nemoralis (assembly GCA_014155875.1). Classification (NCBI taxonomy): domain Eukaryota; kingdom Metazoa; phylum Mollusca; class Gastropoda; order Stylommatophora; family Helicidae; genus Cepaea; species Cepaea nemoralis. The sequence continues at coordinate 214,333 of JACEFZ010012301.1, read as the reverse complement.
CGAGTGCTGTGATGTCGTTTTTTGACTCAACTCAACTCAACACAACTCAATTCAACTCGTCTCAACTTAGCTCAACTGATCTTAAGTCATCTCAATGCAACTCAACTCTACTCACCTTAACTCATATCAACTAATCTCAAATCAAATCAACTCAACTCAACACAACTCATCTCAGCACGTGTATCAATTCGTGTGCTCACATCACTCTCCTGCCATGACACAAAGCTGTCAATTAATACTGCAATTACTACTACAGCAATTATTACTATTGCAGTTAACACTACTGCAATTATTACTACTGAAATTAATACTGCTGCAATTACTACTACTGTAATTACTACTACTGCAATTACTACTACCGCATTTACTACTACTGAAATTACTACTACTGCAATTATAACTACTGAAATTATTACTACTGCAATTACTACTACTGCAATTATTACTACTGCAATTACTACGACTGAAATTACTACTACTGCAATTATAACTACTGAAATTATTACTATTGCAATTAAACAATTATTACTACTGCAGTTACTACAACTGCAATTATTGCTACTGCAATTACTACTACTGCAATTACAACTACTGCAATTACTATAGCTGCAATTACTATTGCTGCAATTACTACTACTGCAATTACTGCTACTGAAATTACTACCAATGCACTTACCACTACTGCTATTATTACTACTAAAATTACTATTACTGTAATTAGACTACAGTAATTACTACTACTGCAATTATTACTAATGCAATTACTACTACTGCGATTATTACTACTGCAGTTACTTCAACTGTAATTACTACTACTACCATTACTACTACCGCAATTACTACTACTGCCATTACTACTACTGCAATTGCTACTATTGCAATTACTACTACTGCAAGTGCTTTTATTGTAATTATAACTACTGCAATTAATACTACTGCAATTACTATTACGTTAATTATGATACTGCAATTACTACTACTGCAATTATTACTACTGTAATTACTACTACTGCGATTATTACTACTGTAATGACTACTACTCTAATTACTACTACTACCATTGCTACTACCACAATTGCTACTATTGCTATTACTACTACTGCCATTACTAATACTGCATTTAGTACTGCTGCAATTACTACTACCACAATTACTACTGTTGCATTTATTACTACTGCACTTACTACTACTGCAATTATTACTACTGAAATTACTACTAGTGCAATTATTATTACTTCAGTTACTACAACTTCAATTACTACTACTGCATTTACTAATATTGCAATTACTACTATTGCAATTACTACTGCTGCAATTACTACTACTGGAATTGTTACTACTGCATTTACTGCTACTGCAATTACTACTACTGTAATTACTGCAATTGCAATTATTACTACTACAATTACTACTGTAATTACTACTACTGAAATTACTACTACTGCAATTACTACTACTGCAATTACTACTGCAATTACTACTACTGCAATTACTACTACTGCAATTACTACTACTGCAATTACAACTACTGCAATTACTACCACTGCAATTACAACTACTGCAATTACTACCACTGCAATTACTACTACTGCAATTACTACTATTGCAATTACTACTACTGCAATTACTACCACTGCAATTACTACTACTGCAGTTACTACTACTACAATTACTACTACTGCAATTACTACTACTGCTGTTGCGGTTGCTAATCAGTGTTAAAGAATATGTTTCGAAGACGTTTCTTGCTATGGGTCTTAATGGCATACCACCGTCACGTTACTTTGGCCTGAATTCACCAGGAACAGATGGCAAATCTGTCCCTCACTTAGCAGACGTGGAACCCTCGTCCAACCGTGCTCATGACATCATTGGCGCAGTTCGTTATCAACTCCGCTAAAGCACCCATTTGCTGCTGCTGTTATATATTATAGTGCAGTGGTTATCAACCTTTTTTGGCCCATACACCCCTTCACCATATTTTCAGAACGTCATCCCTACCCCTTTCGTATTTCTTCCCTATAAATCCTCCCCCCCCCCCCCCGAGCTACACATTATAAGTAAAACTGGAAGCTAAATTTAATAACACATACTAGAACACATCTACACGTTTACATAAAGCGTAATTTGCGGGTCTACTTACGTTAAAAAAAATGAATTTCAGAAGGGTGTGAAGTACTTAACCGTAATATATGGAGGGAAAAGCAATATCAAGTAATCGTTTCTTGTATTAACGCGATCTTGAAATAACCTTAATTCCCCCCCCCCCGGAAACCCTAAAATCCCCCTGTAAAAGGGGGGGGGGGGGAATTCTTCACTGGTTGAGAGAACCACTGTTATAGTGGGTAATTTACCTTAGGGATCCGATTTTCAAGAGGAAACCATCACATTATTGTTGTCACAACTAAACAATGTTAGCTTGTTAGTTGCGGTTCCAACTTCACGGCAAAGGGTCACCCCCGCAATGCTCCGTTCCTGTGCCTGTGAATATCGCACAAAATTACTATCACTGTCCCGTGTGAAGAATGGAACAGACAGAAGTACCGACAACCCGACAGCACGCAAAGGCAAGCACATGTGTAAGGCCGCTGCCATAATGCCAACACAACATTCCGCCACAAAAATTACATTTCGTCGTCGATGGACGATGCAGTCAATAGAAATACAGCAGCTTCACACACATTACTGCATAAGACAACTATGTTTACAGTTACAAATGAACGATATAAAGAAGTGCACAAATGTGCGGGTTTTAATTGGCATCCGAGCGTCGTGGTCGACACAGCCTGGACACAAGGAAATATCTTGGGAAGGGAAGGCGGCCGGTATGATACTGACCATTTCTCTCGCCGAGTGCCGATTGTCTATAAACAATATGAATTTAACCCAATGCGCATTGGGGTGTGTAAAACAGCCTTCATCGGCGTTGTTTGTGCGATGTCAAAGATTTTTGTGGAAACGTTCTTTTGAGCGATTATTTGTATCGTTAATTTGTTGTACTTGCTTTTCAGATTACATGATCTTTCTCAGACAACAGAGGTGTGGAGGGTCGTGATGGCCAGTATCTACACCTTAACAGACTCCTGAAGAAGATTTGCCATATTATGCTGTAATCACACTCCACAGAATAATGCCTTACTTACCTGCACTGGTTTCATCGGTAGACCAAACATGCCTGTTCCGGTGTTCTGGGGTCAAATCCAGACTGGGGAAAGACAGGAAGCAAAGATGAGAAAACAATGAAGACAATTTTTATATGTGAGTGAGTAGGATAGGGATTGCGATTGATTATTTTGATGGTGAGTGGCTAGAATAACTGACTGGTACCTTACTGCCTTGATACTTTGTAAAATAGTTATACCTCTCCAAAGCACAAAGCTTGGGCTGAATTTAGAGATCATGTGTTGCCCATGCACCATGATATCTCTCTCTCTCTCTCTCTCTCTCTCTCTCTCTCTCTCTCTCTCTCTCTCTCTCTCTCTCTCTGCCTGCCTAGTAACACCAATACGTCTGGAATAAGACCAACTGCAGAAGCTGCCGGATCAGCAACGCAATGCTCTAAATGTCCACTTGTCGGAGCTTCCATCCTAGACCAGTTGCCGACCAAGGCCTCGGGCCTGGTCTACACTGCCATGACATTTAATATTTAGGCTACATTTCCTCGCACTAGGGTAAGGCTTGTACCCTCCCAATTGCGCTCCTCCACCCGAAGCCGTTAGCACAATGCGGGGTGTCGGGTTTGATGAATTCCTCCCAACATTCGGCGCTAACAACAAGCAGGTAGTACCGTCTACTGTCATACGGTAGCTCAGTCATATCTGACTAAGACCTGACTTATGACTGGAATAAAGGTATTGACCAAATGTGAGCAGTATAGAGACTGAGAGTGAGTACTTTGATGGTGAGTGAGTGGGATAGGAGGGTATCCGTGGCAAAGTGAACAGGCTGTCTGTCCGGCTCTCTGAAGTCGTGGGTTTATCTACGGGTCCCGAAATATATTTAACGATAGCAGTTTTCGGAGATCGTAGGGCTCAGAGCTGGAACTGTGGAGTTTCTAGGGCTCATAGCTGGAGTTGTGGTGTTTCTATGGCTAATGGCTGGAGCTATGGAGTTTCTAGGGCTCAAAGCTGGAGCTGTGGAGTTTCTAAGGCTTATAGCTGAAGCTGTGGAGTTTCTAAGCCTCATAGCTAGAGCTGTGGAGTTTCTATGGCTCATAGCTGGAGCTGTGGAGTTTCTTTGGCTCATAGCTGGAGCTGTGGAGTCTGTAGGGCTCATAGCTGGAGCTGTGGAGTTTCTAGGGCTCATAGCTGGAGCTGTGGAGTTTCTAGGGCTCATAGCTGGAGCTGTGGAGTCTGTAGGGCTCATAGCTGGAGCTGTGGAGTTTCTAGGGCTCATAGCTGGAGCTGTGGAGTCTGTAGGGCTCATAGCTGGAGCTGTGGAGTTTCTAGGGCTCATAGCTGGAGCTGTGGAGTCTGTAGGGCTCATAGCTGGAGCTGTGGATTTCGCGTCACGCTATGTTGAAAGAGACCTAACGATTTGGGATAAATCCCGGTGCAATAAAGTCGATCCTCTTTATTTTAAGTCGCCTTTAGTAGGACACAGGGGGAGGGAGTAGGGGGGTCTCTTGAATGGGTGGTATGTGAGAAGGATGTTGACAGAGAATGAATGGATGGTGAGTGAACATAATATATGCAGTTAATGAATGAATGAATGAATGAATGAATGAATGAATGAATGAATGAATGGTGAGTGAGTAGAATATATGGGCAGTGGTGAAGCTGATGTGAGTAACGAAAACATAGATCTTGATTGAATGGATTATGAGCGCAAATGACGTGGGCAACGTGAAAATGTGCGTGAATAAGTCGGACAGTCACAACTAATGACTGAACAGTGAATAAGTTGGACAGTCACAATGAATGAATGAACGGTGAATAAGTTGGACTGTCACAGTGAATGAATGAACCATGAATACGTAGGACAGTCACAATGAATGAATGAACAAAGAATACGTACGACAGTCACAGTGAATGAATGAACAATGCATAAGTAGGACAGCTACAAGGAATGAATGAACAAAGAATAAGTATGACAGTCACAATGAATGAATGAACAGTGAATAAGTAGGACAGTCACAGTGAATGAATGAATGGTGAATATGTAGGACAATCACAATGAATGAATGAACGGTGAATACGTAGGACTATCACAATGAATGAAGAGTGAATGAATGAAGGATGAATACATAGGACTATCACAATGAATGAATGAAGGGTGAATAAGTAGAACAGTCACAATGAATGCATGAATGGTGAATAAGTAAGACAGTCACAATGAATGAATGAAGGTGAATAATTAGGACAATCACAATGAAAGAATGAACGGTGAATACGTAGGGCAGACACGATAAATGAATGAACGGTGAATAAGTAGGATAATGTGTTTTTATTACGCCTTCATTCATCAATTAAAAGGTTAGAGTGAGACATCCCGCTTTCACACAATGTGGCATATTAAAGATATCGTTTTAGTGACACATCCCGCTTTCACACAATGTGGCATATTAAATATATCGTTTTAGTGACACATCCTGCTTTCACACAATGTGGCATATTAAAGATATCGTTTTAGTGACACATCCCGCTTTCACACAATGTGGCATATTAAAGATATTATTTTAGGTCCATATCTTTGAGTCTGTCAGCGGTAGATGAGGTATGTGGTGGTTACACACTGGCTGTCTTTTGTCTTCCAGGAAAATTTTTAATTTTATTTGGCTGGGTCTATCCAAGAGTGTCCGTGGTGTTGGGGTTGCTGGCGTGGTTTGTAAACCCACATACCCGCGTTCTAAACACTGTTGCTGGCGATTTGGCAGCAGACTGCCTTGTGTTGGTTTTTTACGAAATGGTCTGGGTGCCGGTCGTTCAGAAAGCAATGGCAAACTACCGAACGTACACCCACCAAGAGATCACAACAGAAATAAATTGCTGATGTTGACTGCTACGTCCTTTAAAGGATATGCAACTAACTTGACTCTATCCACACAACAATAAAAAAACAATTTGAAGGGGATTTGAACTTGGGGGGGGGGGGCGTCTGGCAAGTATGCAAGGTATTACCATATCGCATCTTCTTTTGGTTGTCAGTAGTTACACAGTTAGTTTATTTCTAAATATAACCAATACTAGTGCTGGCACCTGGCCGTCTTGACAGACAATAGTGTGCTAGAAACAGGGGAGATGGCAGAAGATTGAGAAGAGTGGCACGATGAGAGCGAGGCTTCTACACAGGACCTTCTACACAGGACTTTCTCAACGGCGATGGAAACTAGAGGGAAATTAATTGAGTAGTGGCTGGTCGAGTAGCTAAGAATGCCGGATCGATCCGAGTTCGAATCCTCGGTAAGGTGTGCATTTACTTTTTTTTCTGCCGGAGGGGGGGGGGAGGAGGATAGAAAACCCTAAACTGCACAGTTCGCGGCGACTACGTTAGCTAGGCGGCCTTAATTGCTCAAGGTCAAGTCCCCCCTATACTACATTGCAAGGTATTATAAGCAGTAGATGACAGAGACATAAATGTCGAGGAAAGACCAGTGTGGAGGGAGGAGTATCGAGGATGCGGAGAAGAGGGCGGGCATGGCGTAGATGGGTTAAAGACATAATATGTAAGTATTTACTCATGACAGAAACAGCGCCTGGGAATCTGGCTTATGATTGGGATAAATGTACGCACAACAGCAACAATGCCAGGGAATCTGGCTTATGATTGAGAAGAATTTGCCCTGGCAGTAACAATGACAGGGATTCTGGCTTATGATTGAGAAGAATTTACCCTGGCAGTAACAATGACAGGGATTCTGGCTTATGATTGAGAAGAATTTACACTGGCAGTAACAATGACAGGGATTCTGGCTTATGATTGAGAGGAATTTACACATGGCAGCAACAGTGGCAGGGAATCTGGCTTATGATCGAGAAGAATTGGCCCACAACAGCAACACTGGCAGGGAATCTGGCTTATGATTGAGAAGAATTTACCCATGGCAGTAACAATGGCAGGGCATCTGGGTTATGACAGATAGGATTGTTCAAATATTTTGTGGGGGGTGGGGGGTGGAGGAGAGGAGGTAGAGTTTTGCTTAAGAAACGCCACTGGGCTATAGCGGATTGGTGCATGTGTATGTATACCTACCTACCTACCTACTTACCTCACCCTACAGACAAACAGACAGACACGCATATATACATATATATATATATATATATATATATATATATATATATATATATATATATATATATATATATATATATATATATATATATATTGTAGCAGGAACTAGCGTTCCTACAACCAGAAATGATGCTTATGTTGGCGGCAATAAACGTCAATACGGAGTTAAAACAAGGATGCCGACCTTAAAAAACATATTTTCAAATACCCAAAAGTTCAAAGAATTAAGAACGGGATGACCTCGTGAACTGCCAACAACCTACAGTAGGACTTAGAGGCCAGTGTAGCCGGAATTCCCAGGCTAAGAAGATGCTAACGTTAGCGAAGGTATTGTCTCAACCCGTCACAAACAAAAGAGAAACACAGGATGTTGCAAGTTTAAAGGAGGTAGACAAGCCAGGTGACCTAAACTCTCCTGTGGGTACACAAACCCAAGCGGCAAGCTGGCAAGCTACAATTAACGGCAAGATGTGAACAAACCTGAAAAGAGCCGTGTAGGAAACACAACTATTGTAGATAAAGTACTCACTATTACAGTGGTTCTCAGCCGGTGGAGAATCCCCCCCCCCCACGGGGGGAGGGAGGGGATTTTAGGGTTTCCCGTGGGGGGGAAGGGGGAATTAAGATTATTTCAAGATCGCATTACTACAAGAACCAGTTACTTGATATTGTTTTCCCCTCTAAATTTTACGGTTCTGTACTTCTCGCCCTAATGAAATTCGTTTTATAACGTAAGTAGACCCACAAATCACGTTTCATGTAGATGTCTAGACTTGTTCTAGTATGTGTTTTTAAATTTAGCTTGCATTTTTATGTATACTATGTAAGGGTGGGGGGATTTATAGGGAGGAAATTCGAAAGGGGGGGTGAGGTTCTGAACATATGGTAAAGGAGGCATGGGCCAGAAAAGGTTGAGAACCACTGCACTATTACGAGGAACTAGCAAAACGCTTTCCTATGTAGAATTTTGGGAAATGAGGTAGCTACAATTGTATCGGAGAAAGCACAGGTGGCGGAATCACCCAGACGAGCAATCAACTGTCGACAACCAGGTTCATGAAGGAGGAACCGCCTTCCTGTGTAAATTAGTGGATAGCGGTGGTCATTAGACAGTGGTAGCGGATTGTACTTCTTTAATACTGGTACTTCTTTGGAGGAAATAAGTGGGCAATCTTTAGAACTGTGTCTATGGTTGTACCTTGCATTTATTGATGGTCGTACCTTGCATTTATTGTTGATTGCATCTTGCATCTATTGATGGTTGTACCTTACATTTATTTATGGTTGTATCTTGCATTTATTGATAGATGTACCTTGCATGTCTGTTGTAATAGGTTTTCGATGTGAAGTAAACTCTAATTTGTGTTGACTTTTATTTGGCTTGTTAGACTAAAATCCTGTAGGTGGATCTGTGGCCCTTGTAGTGTGTATACTCGTTCATCTTATCTGACACCACGGTACAAAAGCAGAGCGGTTACATTCAATAGTAGTCGTCCCCATGACGAGAAAGAACCACATCTTTCACACCTTATATTCCCTTCTTATCTCCTTCCGTCTTTCCTCCCTTTACTCTTTACCATTTCTCCACCTCTCTACTCCCTTCCTCCTGTCCTCTTCCCCCTCTACTTTTTCATACTATCATACACGCACGCACACACACACCCACACACACACACACAGACACACACACACACAGACACACACACACACACACACACACACACAACAATACGAAAGAGACAAACAGCTTTCTTTGGCATGTGATGAGAAGAGAGACATTTGAGAACATCGTGACAACTGGAAAGATCGAGGGGAAAAGAGGCAGAGGCCGGCAAAGAGAAATTATGCTGGGTGGATTTAGACGGTGGCATGGAGGAATATCAGTAGCAGTTGAACCAGAACACCAAAGACCGAGATCTGTGGAGAAACATGAACGCCTACGCCAGCTGGCATGGCATCTGGTTATGATGATGATATATATGCATGTATGTGTGTGTGTTGTGTGTGTGTAGCTTCTAACTAAATTCCAAGTTACCTACATAAAATTACAGCTAATGCTGATAAAGGCAAGGACCGAAATGTCTTCTAATTAAACTTGGTAAATACAATTACTCAATTATATGCCGCATAAACCTTGTACAGTAAGCAAGACGACACCCTATGTTTGCACAAATTACCGAGAATGACTGTCTTAAACCAACTCTCAAATCGGTACTTACTTGTGGCTGCAAATAAGGGGAAAATCAATGAAGCCAGATTCGGAATAAAATCCCAGCTATGTGACACGATCAACACAAAGTCTGGTCATCAAATAAATTACAATAAACCGACAGAAACAACCGGTTGATTTTTGTGAAATCTACATATTTGACCTCCTCCGGCTGCCCGTGCGGCATGTATGCAGAGATCCGGAAAGATTTCGGAACAATATGCGGTAATAATGGCCGACATAGGACAGTAGACGACAAGCTGTGCAGATTGTCTCCCTGTTACCTTTGCGCGCTCGGGTTGTCTCCTTGTTACCTTTAAATGTATGGAGGGACAGAGAAAGAGGGTGAATAGGAGAGAGGAGGAGGAGGAGGAGAAAGCACACGGGAGGGCTAGGCTCGGCTGGTAAAATTCTGGCATCGCCAGGAAAATCGATAACTCAGATAGTTCTGTTCTAAAATGGAGGGAAGCGGAATTATGTACAAGAAAGATTCAAAGAATAAGGCTGAAAATTATGAAACACAAAGTAATGTTTGAGTTTAGACCTTAGTATTGGGTCGAGGGGATGTGGTGATAGAAAATTAAGGGGTGGGTGAGTAAATAACACACTTCAAACGGCTGGGAATGTCAGCTTTATCGATAAGTTGATTGACAGCTGAGGGGGGAAAATTGAGAAATTATGGATCGGCATTGGAGCTTGGTAGGTTTCTTTTCGATAGGAGGTTGAGGACATGCTGTGGGCTGTGGTTGAGGAGAGGAGAATGCAGGAGAATTACGGGGTGGTGGAGAAAACCTCTTCTTTAAGTCTTTGACGGATGAGGTTGGTGATTATGCCTTTCCACATCCCTCTGTCTCGTGTGTTGCCACTCATTTCTGATACGTATGTTTCTCCGTGCCACGATGTTAAAGTGTCTATAGTATGTCCACATTTGTTTGCCTTCATTCACGATCAATTATTTTGAAAACTGTCTGTTGCATCGTTATGAAATTTTTCCAGCCGTCTTATATTTACCCCCACCCAAGGAATATGTCTTTGATAGGTCCAAAAACAACTTAAATCATTGAAAGCGGCGACATTCCTTTGATGTTTTGCTGAACAACTAGTGATTTCTCGCTAACAAAGTTATTTTTACGGTAATGGGAGACCTGCAAATTCTGATGACACACAAAGGCGTATCCGGATTCGTATGGGAGTGGGTGCAATGAAAGAACTAGCTTAAAATCGACAGGGTCGGCTGCATTGCACCGGGTTTTTATCCCATATGGCTCAGTTTCTTTCCGCAGCGCGGAAAGCGTCGCACAAAGCACGAACTCCGTAGCTCCAGCGACGACCCTCGGGAGTCTCCGAAAAAATGCACTCGTGAAATGAAGGACGCGGCCCGGAATCGAACATACAACCTTCGGAGCCCGAGTCAGACGGCTTGACCACTTCACCACGGAGAATCCCGAGAGGGGTGCAATGTGTAATATTAGTAAAGACAGAGAATTTACAGAGGCACGGGGTAAATAATTTGTAAATTAACAGGAAAGTAGAAGGAATATATTTCTTACCTTATTTTTCATTTCCTTCTTGTTTCTTCAGCTGATGCTGATGCTGTAATGTTTAGGGCCTGCAATTCGTCTGAATAGTTGGAGCAAAATATCCCAGTAAGTGTGTACGTAGATTAAGGTCTGCGATCTGCTCAGACCTTAATCTGTGTCGGACGATTCCAGTAGGTTGATGATTGCTCTCGGTTGCATAAAATTCAATCCATCCTTTCTCCAATAGTCCTCTTCCTCTTTCAACACATGGTCCTTGATGTTTTTTCCAGTAACTTTTATCAATATTTAATAGCGCGGACAGACAGACAGACAGACAGACAGACAGACAGACAGACAGACAGACAGACAGACAGGTAGGTAGGCAGAAAGGTAGGTGGGTGGGTGGGTGGATGGCTGACTGGCTGACTGGGTCGGTGGGTCGGTCGGTCGGTCGGTGGGTCGGTCGGTCGGTCGGTCGGTGGGTGGGTCGGCCGGCAGGCAGGCAGGCAGGCAGGCAGACAGACAGACAGATAGATAGATTAGATAGATAGATAGATAGATAGATAGATAGATAGATAGATAGATAGATAGATAGATAGATAGATAGATAGATAGATAGATAGATAGATAGATAGATAGATAGATAGATAGATAGATAGATAGATAGATAGATAGATAGATAGATAGATAGATAGATAGATAGAACGAACGAACGAACGAACGAACAGACTTTATTTTCAAAGGGTAACAAATTGGGCACGCAGGCCCGTCTTACATTCGGCCCTTCCAATCACTCATCTTTCTTTCATCAACAGTGCATAGGAAAAAAAACATTGTCACGTGAATTTTGTAAACATAAACAATGCATATTACTATGTTATGAGACACATCCACCACCCACCCACACATCCCCCCATTCACTCCAACTCCCCCACCCAACCACACACACATACAATACATTCCCCCACCCATCCACCACATCCCTACACCTACACATCTCCCCGCCCACACACACCTCTCACCCACCACACATCCCATCCACCCACACCCCAAGCACACATACATTCAATAACCCACACATCCCCCACCTACACACATCTCCCCACCCACTCACATATCCTCTACCCGTCCCATTTCCCACCAACAATCACTCATCCAATATCCTCCTCCACCCACACACCTCCAACCACTCAACCAAACACATATTCCTCAGCCACACACACATCTCCCCGTCAACTCACATATTCCGCACCTACCCACACACAAATTCCGCACTCACCCACATAATCTCCCATCTCCCCCAGCCCACTCACAGATCCCGAGCCCACACCTGCAAACATCCCCCACCATCTCCTAACCTGCACACACTCACCCACCCACATATCCTCTACCCACCCACACATCCTCTACCCACCCATCCCCCAACCAACATCCCTTAACCACACACCCTTACTCATATACAATCACCCACCCACACATCCTCTACCCAACCACACATCCTCCACCCAACCACACATCCTCCATCCACCCATTCCCCCAGCCACACATCCCTTAACCACACACCCCTACCCATATACACACACATCCCCACCCACGCACAATCTCCCCACCCATACAAACATCCCTCACACACATCCCCACCCACCAACACATTCCCCATTCACAAACACACACCTCCCATCCACGCACACACAACCCATACATTCATCCCCTCACACATCCCTAGACACACGTACTTATCCCTCAACCACTAACACCCACACATCCCTTACCCACTCATCAACACATACATCTCCTATCTACCCACCCACACTCACACATCCTAACCACCCATCCCCCACCCTCACACACATCCTTCACCCACCCACAAACCCAACCACACCTGCACCCACCCACACAAACATCATTTATCCACACCCAGCTCCCCTCCCACACAATACCACACCCACACACATCCCAAAGACACATCCCTCACCCACACACACATCTATCCACACATCTCTTACCCATCCACACATCCCCCAACTACAATCACCCTCACTACCCACACATACATCCTCCATCCAGCCACACACACCCCCACCCAGCCAGACATATCCCCCACCCACACACACATCTCCAAATCCATCACCCACACCCATCACGCACCCTCCCCCAACCCACACACATCCCCCACACACATTCACCCACACATCTCTCACCCACACACACTCCCCACCCATCCTCCCAAACATCCCACACCCATACACATCCCTCACCCACACACACATCCCCAAACCCACAACCACCCCCACCTGCACACATCTGCCACCCACCACATATCTCCCCACCCACACATATACCCCCACCCATCCCATAACCCACCATCAATCATCCACCAACATAACCTCCTCCACCCACTCACCCACAACCACCTAGACAAACACACATCCCCACCCAAAAACACATCTCCCCATACACCCATACATCTCGCACGCACCCACACACAAATCCCACACCCACCCACACACAAATCCCCCACCCACCCACACAAACCCACCCCGCCCACCCACACATCCTGAGCCCACCCACACACATCACGAATCCACCCACACACACATCCCCCGATCCCCCAATCTACTATTATGATCAAACTCCCACACTTTACACACACATACAGTGACGATTGTCGTGAGCATTGTCGTAAAATTGTAAAGAAAATGGAGAAAAATTGTACATATACATTTTGTAACTTAAAAATTAGTGATGCAATTCAACTCTCTCTCTCTCTCTCTCTCTCTCTCTCTCTCTCTCTCTCTCTCTCTCTCTCTCTCTCTCTCTCTCACACACACACACACACACACACTCACTAACGCTCTCACTCACATTACAGTAATGTTATATTATACATGATAAAATCAAGTGTCATACATACAAAATGATAATGTGAAAGATGAAAATACACAAAAAATATGGAATGGCATGTTACAGGACATGCGAGCACTGAATTCTCTCTCTCTCTCTCTCTCTCTCTCTCTCTCTCTCTCTCTCTCTCTCTCTCTCTCTCTCTCTCTCTCTCTCTCTCTCTCTCTCTCTCTTACACAGGCACACACACATTCCCCCCCTCCCCACACACACACACATATCCCTCACATACACACCCATACATACATCCTCACATCTAGACAAATACATGATGCCTCACATGATAACTGAAACTAATAAGAACAAACTCCCACACTTTACACACAATTGAGACACTGACGATTGTCGTGAGAATTCTCGCAATTGCAAGAAGTGGAGGAAAAATTGTACATATACATTATGTAGCGTAAAAATTAGTGATGCAATTCAACTCTCTTTTTTTTCTCTCTCTCTCTCTCTCTTGCGCTCTCTCTCTCTCTCTCTCTCTCTCTCTCTCTCTTGCGCTCTCTCTCTTGCGCTCTCTCTCTCTTGCTCTCTCTCTCTCTCTCTCTCTCTCTCTCTCTCTCTCTCTCACTAACTCTCTCACTCACATCACAGTAATGTTGTATTATACATGGTAAAATCAAGTGGCATACAAAATGATAAGATGAGAATTAAAAAAAAATATGGAATGGCATGTTACAGGACAATCAGGTGGCATTAAACGATACCTCGTAATATGAAAGATGAGAATACATAAAAAATATGGAATAGCATGTTACATGACATGCGTGGGCTCAACTCTCTCTCTCACTCTCTCTCTCTCTTTACATACACACACTCTCACACTCATTCACTCTCTCTCTCTCTCTCTCACTTACACTCACTAACTCTCTCACTTGCTTTACAGTAATTTACATGAATTCATTTTATGCATGTTAAAATCAAGTGCATCAAATTGATCATATGAAAAAAAAAATGAGAATACACAAAACATATGGACCAGCATGTTAGATGACATGCGTGCGCTCAACTCTCTCTCTCTCTCTCTCTCTCTCTCTCTCTCTCTCTCTCTCTCTCTCTCTCTCTCTCTCTCTCTCTTCTCTCTCACACACATGTACATACACACACCCACACACATCATACCCACGCAATACACACACCTGCACACATCCATATACTTACTCACACGTACTCACATAACACCCGAATATACACTCCCTCGCATACACTGCATGCATGCACACTTACACATACAAAGATATACAATACATACACGAGCACACACACACACACTCATCCATACACACATACACACACGCACATGCATATAAACGCATATAAACACATGAACGCACACCTTAACACACGTACAGACATATACACAGAGTCACACACAGATACACACATGTACACACATATACACCCATCCAGACATGCACACATACATCACACTTTCTCATGCACTCTCTCATTCAGCCACGCTCTCTCTCTCTTTACACACTCACTCGCTCTCACACTCACTCATTCGCGCACATACACGCATACCCACAAATTCTCTCTCACTCACTCACGCTCCCTTACTCACTCATTTACTCGATGACTCTCTAACTCACACTCACTCACTAACTTTCACACTCTATCACACAGACAGGCAGAACACACAACACACCCACTCTCTCAGATTCACTCATTCTCTAACTAAATCTCTCACACATATGTCCACACACTCACTCACTTTTACACTCACTCAGGCACACGCGCATGCATACTCTCTCACTCTCACTCATACTAATTCTTCCACTCACACTCTTTCTCACTCACTCTCTCACCCACTGTCTCGTTCACACACATACAGTGAAGAATGATAGTGGAAAAATGATACTAGTAGGTGACTTATGGAGGCATATAGTCGGTATGAAGTAAGTATTGAAAGAGTTCTCGGTTGAATGTGTAGGGACTCATTGGTGTTTTCAGTTCTGGTGGAAGGCTATTCCACAAGTGAGCACCAGAATATGCGAAACAAGTTTTGTATAAGTCCAATCTAGGCTTAGGAAGCTGTAATAAATTTAAGCGCTTACTGTTCATTGCATTAGATTGAATTAACGGTAGAAGATACTCTGGGGTATTTTCAGATATAATTTTATTCACTAATTTGGCTTTGTTAAAAAGGAAGCGCTTTTGAAGTGATAGAAGTCTTAGATGGCTGTATAATTTATTACTTTCAACGTGCTTTATGCTAGAAACTAGACGTATAGCGCGGTTTTGAAGCGAACACAATCGTTTCATATTAGATTTAGGGCAGCCATCCCAGACTGTGGAACAATAATCGAGAGGTGATTGGATATAGGATGCATAGAATATTTTACGTGTGCTTTCATCCAAAAAGTGTTGAATTTTAGCAAGTTGGTAAACTTTTTGTGCTATTCTCTTGGTAAGGGCGTGAACATGAGGGCTCCAGTTTAAATGTCTGTCAATTAAAAGACCTAATGTTTTATGTTCATTTACATTAATTATAGGTAGTTATGGCTAGGGTCTGTAGTTTTTGTCTGGTCGTTATTAGCATGGATTTGGTTTTGTCGATGTTAATTAACATGCGATTTTCATTGCTCCATCTACTAAGGTTGTCAAGATCGTTTTGTAAAGAGCTCTCTAAGTCACAAAGGCTCTCTTGACTTGTGTAAATAGTGCAGTCGTCCGCAAATAGATCACACGAAGTATTGAGGTATAAAGGAAGATCGTTAATATACACTGCAAAAAGCAGCGGACCTAGTATTGAGCCCTGAGGCACCCCAAAATTAAGTTGTGTGGGTCTTGATAGACAGTTATTGAAGGACACTACTTGTTGTCTGTCTGATAAAAATGACGTAATTAGGTTCACCATATTGGTGCTAGTCTTCATGTGTTTTAATTTTCTAATTAAAATATCATGATCTACCATATCAAAGGCCTTTTTAAAGTCTACAAATACTGCTCCACAAATGTTGCCATTGTTGATACAAAGATGCCAGTTATCGGTAATTTTTGTAAGGGCACTATGGCAAGAATATTTAGGTAGAAACCCAGATTGACTGTCAATTATTAGATTGTTGTTAATTAAATGATGTAGTGTTATTTTATGCATGTGTTTTTCTAATGGCTTTGAAAACGACGATAGTAAGGAAATAGGTCTATAATTACCCAAGGCGCTAGTATCAGTTGAGCCATTTTTAAGTAGAGGATACACTTTAGCAACTTTAAAGGCAGATGGAAAGTAGTTTTTGGATAGGCACTGGTTATATATGAACGTTAAGGACTCACTAATAATAGGTGCAGCACACCGAAGAATTCTATTACTGATACCATCTAGGCCTTCTGAATTTGTTGCTTTGAGATTCGAGAGATATTTATATACTTCTGCAACAGACATCAAGGGAATCTCAGGGGGAATATTTCTAGAGCACTTCCTTTCACAGAATGATGACAGTGAACTTAAATTACATACTGAGTCTGGTATTGAGGACTTTAGGTTCTCTATTTCTGATTGAAAGAAGTAACTGAAATCCTCGCATATTATAGAGTTTGGTATTGCTGAATCTGAAGCGTGTTTCTTGTTGGTTAGCGAGTTAATAGCCTTCCATATATTTGTATTATTTGATTTATCTACAATCAAATTTTTGAAATGATCTTTCTTTATTCTACGAATTTCATATTTAACTTTATTTCTTAGTTTGCGGTAATTGGTAAAATCTTTATTTTTGTGTGCTGTATCTCGTTCTCTCATGATTTCGAGAACTTCGCTAGTGACCCACGGGGACTTATGTTGATTCTTGACTCGAACTTCTTTGACTGGCACATGTTTATCAAATACATTGTAGACTGTCTTTGTCCAGTAAGCTAGTGCATCATCCGGATCAGGAAGTTGGTAAACATGTTCAAGGGCTGCATTTTTTTAAGTCTTCTAAAAATAAATTTTGGTTGAGAGCTTTAAAGTTTCTAAATTTATGCTTAAATGTTTATTTTTAGGAGTTTTGAACCCAATTTTCGACCATGTACAACATATTGGGTAATGGTCACTAACTGCACTAACAGGAACAGAACATTCGGTAATATTAACTGGACAAGTAACATATATACGATCAATTATAGTTGAGGAGGTGTCTGTAACTCTTGTGGGACGATTTATTAGTTGTTTGAAATTGTAAGATAGAATGATATCTTCCCATGTCTGGTTGGATTTAGTAATATCTATGTTAAAGTCACCTAATACCATGACTTCTCTACCTGCTGTAAACACCCTATCCATCATTGTAGTGAAACAGTCATACCAACTATACCCAGCACAGGGATTTCGATATAGGTATCCAATGAGAAACGGTTGCTGGCTGACTGGCTTCACCTCTAACCAAACACATTCTATCTCTTCTATCTCGAGATCACTTCTACGGGAACAGTTGAGAGAATTTGAAATGTATACAGCAATACCTGTCTCTAATTTTTGATTTGCGTCTCTTCGAATTACTTTAAACCCCTTAAGAGAGATATCAGAGTCGGTTATTTTGTCGTTGAGACGACTTTCTGTGATTCCAAACACATGGAACTGTTTGCACAGTATTACTGAAAGCTCAGGTAATTTATTGAGCAAATGATAGATGTTGAGATGGCCTATATGTAGACCATCTTTGTTGAGCCACTGATCGTGATTGGCGAACATTACACAATGAAAAGATGATGTCGCTTGTGGTAGAAAAATTTCAGAGGTATTGAAACTTTATTTAGTGGTAGTTACGACTATTAGAGGGGATAGGAAAATGTCTGTGATGGAGTGACATCATTAAAGCTTGGTGCAGGGCTGCAGGATTATATTGCATTAGCTGTTGAAGTTGACAATTCCACTGATAAGAGTGTGGATTACCGTCTAACGAGGGACCACTGCTCTGAGAGCTACTGGAAGTGCCTACATTGGAAGCAGGCATCGGGGGCACCGCAACATTGTTTATCGGTGTCCCCTTTGACATGCTAGGTGGAGACTGTTTTATGGGCAAGGGAGGAAACAATGCACCATAGTTAGCAACATTGGGGTTGGAGCCTGGGTCGCTATTTACAGCCTTGTATTCCTGGGGAATAGGCAAGGGTGGTGTGGGCAGAGGTTGAGTGTTTTCTGAACACTGAGAGATCGCTACAGCCGGAGGTGAAGATCGGTTTACTCCTGTAACTGAAACTGGTTCTAATTGTTGTGTACGTTCAGGATATTTTATGTTCTTCGCTAGTATGCTAGTTCCTAGTTTTGAACAATGTAGTTGATCCTTATATAGTTTTTTAGATAGATAGATAGATAGATAGATAGATAGATAGATAGATAGATAGATAGATAGATAGATAGATAGATAGATAGATAGATAGATAGATAGATAGATAGATAGATAGATAGATAGATAGATAGATAGATAGATAGATAGATAGATAGATAGATAGATAGATAGATAGATAGATAGATAGATAGATAGATAGATAGATAGATAGATAGATAGATAGATAGATAGATAGATAGATAGATAGATAGATAGATAGATAGATAGATAGATAGATAGATAGATAGATAGATAGATAGATAGATAGATAGATAGATAGATAGATAGATAGATAGATAGATAGATAGATAGATAGATAGATAGATAGATAGATAGATAGATAGATAGATAGATAGATAGATAGATAGATAGATAGATAGATAGATAGATAGATCCCCGCCAGAAGCCGGGCCTTATCAGCTAGTTTATTTATATAATCACGTTTCATGAAAGAACCCCATTTGGAGACACCTCTGAATCTTCGCGCTGTTTGTTTCAATACGGAAATCACGTGAAAATTTTAAAAAATGCGGGGACGTGTCTTGGTGAAGCTTGTAATACTGTTAAAATCATGGACGTAATCTCTAAGTCGTAATTAATATACCGCATATAAACTAACTTTGAAATCTGCTGTAAAATCTCCAGAACAAAAAAATTTTTGTTGGGTGGACATAATGATAAGGTTATATACTAAATCTCATCATTTTCCCCTCAGTTGGTTACTGAGATATTGAATTTTATATTGAGGCAACCAAAAAAAAAAAAAAACACACACACTATAGTATCTGTTCTCTTGGTATTCCCTTTCCTCTCCTCCACTCCAACTTTTTCGCTGTGACGACATTCTCCAGCTTACTCCTTCTCGTGATCTGCCTACAGAATGTGTACTGTTATCTTCTGATGCTAGTAACCTGTTCTGTTTGTGAGTTAACTTCTTTAAATATATCTTCATTGCTCTTTCTATCCGTCCACAGTGTTCTCATCATTCGTCTATAAAACCACATCTCCGCAGCTTCCTCGCATTTTCTCACTTGTTTGCTAATTGTCCATGATTCGCTCCCATAATCAGGATTGGCTCAAAATAACCCTTCAGAACAATGTTTTTCACTTCGAGTGATGAGGATAAATTGCAGAGAATATTCAACATCTGGTAGGGTAAAATTGACTACACATAGCTAAGTAGGTCTTCGGAATTTATAAATATACAATCATATAATGGGGCAATATGGAAATAATATGTGAAGAAAATGAAACAACTTCTTGGTGTACACGAGAAGTGAAATTATTGTGATGTATTGTGGAGACAGTGTGATGTATTGGGAGAGGATGAGTCAGTGTGATGTATGGTGGAGTCAGTGTGGTGTATGGGGGAGTCAGTGTGATGCATTGGGAGAGGATGAGTCAGTGTGATGTATGGTGGAGTCAGTTTGATGTATGGTGGAGTCAGTGTGATGTATGGTGGAGTAAGTGTGATGTATGGTGGGTCACGGTGGTGCTTTTTGGAGTCAGTGTGATGTATAGTGGAGTCAATGTCATGTATCGGAGAGTTGTAGTCATTGTGATGTACAGTGGAGCCAGTGTGATGTATGGTGGAGTCAGTGTGATGTTTGGTTTTGTCAGTGTGATGTTTGGTGGAGTCAGTGTGATGTTTGGTGGAGTCAGTGTGATGAATGGTGGAGTCAATATGATGTATGTTGAAGTTAGTGTGATATACCGTGTTGTCAGTTTTATGTATGGTGTATACAGTGGATGAATGGTGGAGTCATTGTGATGTATGGAAGAGGTGGAGTCAGTGTGATGTTTGGTGGAGTCACTGTGATGTATAATGGAGTCAGTGTGATCTGTGGTGAAGTGAGTGTGATGTTTGGTGGAGTCAGTGTGATGTATGACGGAGTATGTGTGATGTATGGTGGAGTCAGTGTGATGTATGATTGAGTCAGTGTGATGTATGGTGGAGTCAGTTTGATGTGTGGTGGAGAGAGTGTGCTATATAGTGGAGTCAATTTCATGTATAGGAGAGATGGAGCCAATGTGACGTATGGTGGAGACGTGTAATGCATGGTGTAGTCAGTGTGATGTGTGGGAGAGGTGGAGTCAGTGTGAAGTGTGGGAGAGGTGTAGTCAGTGTGATGTATGGGAGAGGTGGAGTCAGTGTGATGTATGGGGGAGGTGGAGTCAGTGTGATGTATGGGAGAGGTGGAGTCAGTGTGATGTATGGGAGAGGTGGAGTCAGTGTGATGTATGGGGGAGGTGAAGTCAGTGTGATGTATGGGAGAGGTGGAGTCAGTGTGATGTATGGGGGAGGTGGAGTCAGTGTGATGTATGGGGGAGGTGGAGTCAGTGTGATGTATGGGAGAGGTGGAGTCAGTGTGATGTATGGGAGAGGTGGAGTCAGTGTGATGTATGGGGGAGGTGGAGTCAGTGTGATGTATGGGGGAGGTGGAGTCAGTGTGATGTATGGGAGAGGTGGAGTCAGTGTGATGTATGGGGGAGGTGGAGTCAGTGTGATGTATGGGGGAGGTGGAGTCAGTGTGATGTATGGGAGAGGTGGAGTCAGTGTGATGTATGGAAGAGGTGAAGTCAGTGTGATATATGGGGGAGGTGAAGTCAGTGAGATGTATGGGAGAGGTGGAGTCAGTGTGATGTATGGGAGAGGTGAAGTCAGTGTGATGTATGGGAGAGGTGGAGTCAGTGTGATGTATGGGAGAGGTGGAGTCAGTGTGATGTATGGGGGAGGTGAAGTCAGTGTGATGTATGGGAGAGGTGGAGTCAGTGTGATGTATGGGGGAGGTGGAGTCAGTGTGATGTATGGGGAGGTGGAGTCAGTGTGATGTATGAGAGAGGTGGAGTCAGTGTGATGTATGGGAGAGGTGAAGTCAGTGTGATATATGGGAGAGGTGGAGTCAGTGTGATGTATGGGAGAGGTGAAGTCAGTGTGATGTATGGGAGAGGTGGAGTCAGTGTGATGTATGGGAGAGGTGGAGTCAGTGTGATGTATGGGAGAGGTGGAGTCAGTGTGATATATGGGAGAGGTGAAGTCAGTGTGATATATGGGAGAGGTGTAGTCAGTGTGATATATGGGAGAGGTGAAGTCAGTGTGATATATGGGAGAGGTGTAGTCAGTGTGATATATGGGAGAGGTGAAGTCAGTGTGATATATGAGAGAGGTGGAGTCAGTGTGATATATGGGAGAGGTGAAGTCAGTGTGATGTATGGGAGAGGTGGAGTCAGTGTGATATATGGGGGAGGTGAAGTCAGTGTGATGTATGGGAGAGGTGGAGTCAGTGTGATATATGGGAGAGGTGGAGTCAGTGTGATATATGAGAGAGGTGGAGTCAGTGTGATATATGGGAGAGGTGGAGTCAGTGTGATGTATGGGAGAGGTGGAGTCAGTGTGATATATGGGGGAGGTGAAGTCAGTGTGATATATGGGGGAGGTGAAGTCAGTGTGATGTATGGGAGAGGTGGAGTCAGTGTGATGTATGGGGGAGGTGGAGTCAGTGTGATATGTGGGAAAGGTGGAGTCAGTGTGATATATGGGAGAGGTGAAGTCAGTGTGATGTATGGGAGAGGTGGAGTCAGTGTGATGTATGGGGGAGGTGGAGTCAGTGTGATGTATGGGAGAGGTGGAGTCAGTATGATGTATGGGAGAGGTGGAGTCAGTGTGATGTATGGGAGAGGTGGAGTCAGTGTGATATATGGGGGAGGTGAAGTCAGTGTGATGTATGGGAGAGGTGGAGTCAGTGTGATGTATGGGGGAGGTGGAGTC
This sequence comes from Cepaea nemoralis, assembly GCA_014155875.1. Taxonomy (NCBI): domain Eukaryota; kingdom Metazoa; phylum Mollusca; class Gastropoda; order Stylommatophora; family Helicidae; genus Cepaea; species Cepaea nemoralis. Next base: position 191,389 of record JACEFZ010012301.1, on the reverse strand, counting down.
AGTGTGATATGTGGGAAAGGTGGAGTCAGTGTGATATATGGAAGAGGTGAAGTCAGTGTGATGTATGGGAGAGGTGGAGTCAGTGTGATGTATGGGGAGGTGGAGTCAGTGTGATGTATGGGGAGGTGGAGTCGGTGTCATTTATGGGAGAGGTGGAGTCAGTGTGGTGTATGGGAGAAGTGTAGTGAGTGTGATGTGTGGAAGAGGTGGAGTCAGTGTGTTTTATGCTAGAGGTGAAGTCAGTGTGATGTGTGGGAGAGGTGTAGTCAGTGTGATGTATGGGAGAGGTGGAGTCAATGTGATGTATGGGGGAGGTGGAGTCAGCGTCATTTATGGGAGAGGTGGAGTCAGAGTGAGGTATGGGAGAGGTGGTGTCAGCGTGGTGTATGGTGGAGTCAGTGTGATGTATGGTGGAGCCAGTGTGATGTATGGTGGAGTCAGTGGGATGTATAGTGGAGTCAGTGGGATGTATGGTGGAGTCAGTGTGATGTATGGTGGGGTCAGTGTGATATATGGTGGAGTTAGTGTGATGTATTGTGAAGCTACTGTGGTGAAAGGCGGAAACAGTGTGTTGTATGGGAGTAGTGTAGTCAGCGTGATGTATGGTGGAGTCAGTGTGATGTATGGTGGAGTCAGTGTGATGTATGGTGGAGTCAGTGTGATGTATGGTGGAGTCCGTATGATGTATGGTGGAGTTAGTGTGATGTATGGTGGAGTCAGTGTGATCTATTGTGGAGTCAGCGTGATGTATGGTGTAGTCAGCGTGATGTATAGTGGAGTCCGTGTGATGTATGGTGGAGTCAGTGTGATGTATGGTGGAGTCAGTGTGATGTATGGTGGAGTCAGTGTGATGTATGGTGGAGTCCGTGTGATGTATAGTGTAGTCAGTGTGATGTATAGTGGAGTCAGTGTGATGTATGGTAGAGTCAGTGTGATGTATGGTGGAGTCGATGTAATGTGTGGTGGAGTCAATTTGCTGTATAGTGGAGTCAATGCCATGTATAGGAGCGATTGAGTCGGTGTTATGATATGGTGGAGACAGTTTGATGTATGTTGGAGTCAGTGTGATGTATGGTGGAGTCAGTGTGGTGTATGGGGGAGTCAGTGTGATGCATTGGGAGAGGATGAGTCAGTGTGATGTATGGTGGAGTCAGTTTGATGTATGGTGGAGTCAGTGTGATGTATGGTGGAGTAAGTGTGATGTATGGTGGGTCACGGTGGTGCTTTTTGGAGTCAGTGTGATGTATAGTGGAGTCAATGTCATGTATCGGAGAGTTGTAGTCATTGTGATGTACAGTGGAGCCAGTGTGATGTATGGTGGAGTCAGTGTGATGTTTGGTTTTGTCAGTGTGATGTTTGGTGGAGTCAGTGTGATGTTTGGTGGAGTCAGTGTGATGAATGGTGGAGTCAATATGATGTATGTTGAAGTTAGTGTGATATACCGTGTTGTCAGTTTTATGTATGGTGTATACAGTGGGATGAATGGTGGAGTCATTGTGATGTATGGAAGAGGTGGAGTCAGTGTGATGTTTGGTGGAGTCACTGTGATGTATAATGGAGTCAGTGTGATCTGTGGTGAAGTGAGTGTGATGTTTGGTGGAGTCAGTGTGATGTATGACGGAGTATGTGTGATGTATGGTGGAGTCAGTGTGATGTATGATTGAGTCAGTGTGATGTATGGTGGAGTCAGTTTGATGTGTGGTGGAGAGAGTGTGCTATATAGTGGAGTCAATTTCATGTATAGGAGAGATGGAGCCAATGTGACGTATGGTGGAGACGTGTAATGCATGGTGTAGTCAGTGTGATGTGTGGGAGAGGTGGAGTCAGTGTGAAGTGTGGGAGAGGTGTAGTCAGTGTGATGTATGGGAGAGGTGGAGTCAGTGTGATGTATGGGGGAGGTGGAGTCAGTGTGATGTATGGGAGAGGTGGAGTCAGTGTGATGTATGGGAGAGGTGGAGTCAGTGTGATGTATGGGGGAGGTGAAGTCAGTGTGATGTATGGGAGAGGTGGAGTCAGTGTGATGTATGGGGGAGGTGGAGTCAGTGTGATGTATGGGGGAGGTGGAGTCAGTGTGATGTATGGGAGAGGTGGAGTCAGTGTGATGTATGGGAGAAGTGGAGTCAGTGTGATGTATGGGGGAGGTGGAGTCAGTGTGATGTATGGGGGAGGTGGAGTCAGTGTGATGTATGGGAGAGGTGGAGTCAGTGTGATGTATGGGGGAGGTGGAGTCAGTGTGATGTATGGGGGAGGTGGAGTCAGTGTGATGTATGGGAGAGGTGGAGTCAGTGTGATGTATGGAAGAGGTGAAGTCAGTGTGATATATGGGGGAGGTGAAGTCAGTGAGATGTATGGGAGAGGTGGAGTCAGTGTGATGTATGGGAGAGGTGAAGTCAGTGTGATGTATGGGAGAGGTGGAGTCAGTGTGATGTATGGGAGAGGTGGAGTCAGTGTGATGTATGGGGGAGGTGAAGTCAGTGTGATGTATGGGAGAGGTGGAGTCAGTGTGATGTATGGGGGAGGTGGAGTCAGTGTGATGTATGGGGGAGGTGGAGTCAGTGTGATGTATGAGAGAGGTGGAGTCAGTGTGATGTATGGGAGAGGTGAAGTCAGTGTGATATATGGGAGAGGTGGAGTCAGTGTGATGTATGGGAGAGGTGAAGTCAGTGTGATGTATGGGAGAGGTGGAGTCAGTGTGATGTATGGGAGAGGTGGAGTCAGTGTGATGTATGGGAGAGGTGGAGTCAGTGTGATATATGGGAGAGGTGAAGTCAGTGTGATATATGGGAGAGGTGTAGTCAGTGTGATATATGGGAGAGGTGAAGTCAGTGTGATATATGGGAGAGGTGTAGTCAGTGTGATATATGGGAGAGGTGAAGTCAGTGTGATATATGAGAGAGGTGGAGTCAGTGTGATATATGGGAGAGGTGAAGTCAGTGTGATGTATGGGAGAGGTGGAGTCAGTGTGATATATGGGGGAGGTGAAGTCAGTGTGATGTATGGGAGAGGTGGAGTCAGTGTGATATATGGGAGAGGTGGAGTCAGTGTGATATATGAGAGAGGTGGAGTCAGTGTGATATATGGGAGAGGTGGAGTCAGTGTGATGTATGGGAGAGGTGGAGTCAGTGTGATATATGGGGGAGGTGAAGTCAGTGTGATATATGGGGGAGGTGAAGTCAGTGTGATGTATGGGAGAGGTGGAGTCAGTGTGATGTATGGGGGAGGTGGAGTCAGTGTGATATGTGGGAAAGGTGGAGTCAGTGTGATATATGGGAGAGGTGAAGTCAGTGTGATGTATGGGAGAGGTGGAGTCAGTGTGATGTATGGGGGAGGTGGAGTCAGTGTGATGTATGGGAGAGGTGGAGTCAGTATGATGTATGGGAGAGGTGGAGTCAGTGTGATGTATGGGAGAGGTGGAGTCAGTGTGATATATGGGGGAGGTGAAGTCAGTGTGATGTATGGGAGAGGTGGAGTCAGTGTGATGTATGGGGGAGGTGGAGTCAGTGTGATATGTGGGAAAGGTGGAGTCAGTGTGATATATGGAAGAGGTGAAGTCAGTGTGATGTATGGGAGAGGTGGAGTCAGTGTGATGTATGGGGGAGGTGGAGTCAGTGTGATGTATGGGGGAGGTGGAGTCGGTGTCATTTATGGGAGAGGTGGAGTCAGTGTGGTGTATGGGAGAAGTGTAGTGAGTGTGATGTGTGGAAGAGGTGGAGTCAGTGTGTTTTATGCTAGAGGTGAAGTCAGTGTGATGTGTGGGAGAGGTGTAGTCAGTGTGATGTATGGGAGAGGTGGAGTCAATGTGATGTATGGGGGAGGTGGAGTCAGCGTCATTTATGGGAGAGGTGGAGTCAGAGTGAGGTATGGGAGAGGTGGTGTCAGCGTGGTGTATGGTGGAGTCAGTGTGATGTATGGTGGAGCCAGTGTGATGTATGGTGGAGTCAGTGGGATGTATAGTGGAGTCAGTGGGATGTATGGTGGAGTCAGTGTGATGTATGGTGGGGTCAGTGTGATATATGGTGGAGTTAGTGTGATGTATTGTGAAGCTACTGTGGTGAAAGGCGGAAACAGTGTGTTGTATGGGAGTAGTGTAGTCAGCGTGATGTATGGTGGAGTCAGTGTGATGTATGGTGGAGTCAGTGTGATGTATGGTGGAGTCAGTGTGATGTATGGTGGAGTCCGTATGATGTATGGTGGAGTTAGTGTGATGTATGGTGGAGTCAGTGTGATCTATTGTGGAGTCAGCGTGATGTATGGTGTAGTCAGCGTGATGTATAGTGGAGTCCGTGTGATGTATGGTGGAGTCAGTGTGATGTATGGTGGAGTCAGTGTGATGTATGGTGGAGTCAGTGTGATGTATGGTGGAGTCCGTGTGATGTATAGTGTAGTCAGTGTGATGTATAGTGGAGTCAGTGTGATGTATGGTAGAGTCAGTGTGATGTATGGTGGAGTCGATGTAATGTGTGGTGGAGTCAATTTGCTGTATAGTGGAGTCAATGCCATGTATAGGAGCGATTGAGTCGGTGTTATGATATGGTGGAGACAGTTTGATGTATGTTGGAGTCAGTGTGATGAATGGTGGAGACAATGTGATGTATGTTGGAGTTAGTGTGATAGACCGTGTTGTCAGTTTTATGTATGGTGTAGACAGTGTGATGAATGGTGGAGTCATTGTGATGTATGGGAGAGGTGGAGTCAGTGTGATGTTTGGTGGAGTCACTGTGATGTATAATGGAGTCAGTGTGATCTGTGGTGAAGTGAGTGTGATGTTTGGTGGAGTCAGTGTGATGTATGACGGAGCCGGTGTGATGTATGGTGGAGTCAGTGTGATGTATGATTGAGTCAGTGTGATGTATGGTGGAGTCAGTTTGATGTGTGGTGGAGAGAGTGTGGTGTATAGTGGAGTCAATTTCATGTATAGGAGAGATGGAGCCAATGTGACGTATGGTGGAGACGTGTAATGCATGGTGTAGTCAGTGTGATGTATGGGGGAGGTGAAGTCAGTGTGATGTATGGGAGAGGTGGAGTCAGTGTGATGTATGGGAGAGGTGGAGTCAGTGTGATGTATGGGAGAGGTGGAGTCAGTGTGATGTATGGGAGAGGTGGAGTCAGTGTGATGTATGGGAGAGGTGAAGTCAGTGTGATGTATGGGAGAGGTGGAGTCAGTGTGATGTATGGGAGAGGTGGAGTCAGTGTGATGTATGGGAGAGGTGGAGTCAGTGTGATGTATGGGAGAGGTGGAGTCAGTGTGATGTATGGGGGAGGTGGAGTCAGTGTGATGTATGGGGGAGGTGGAGTCAGTGTGATGTATGGGAGAGGTGGAGTCAGTGTGATGTATGGGAGAAGTGGAGTCAATGTGATGTATAGTGTAGTCTGTGTGATGTATGGTGGAGTCAGTGTGATCTATAGTGGAGTCGGTGTGATGTATAGTGTAGTCTGTGTGATGTATGGTGGAGTCAGTGTGATGTATAGTGTAGTCTGTGTGATGTATGGTGGAGTCAGTGTGATGAATATTGTAGTATGTGTGATGTATGGTGGAGTCAGTGTGATCTATAGTGGAGTCGGTGTGCTGTATAACTGAGTCAGTGTGATGTATGGTGGAGTCAGTGTCATGGATAGGAGAGGTTGAGCCAGTGTGATGTATGGCAGAGGTGGATTCAGTGTGATGTATAGTGGAGATAGTGTGATTCATGGTGGCTGATGTATGGTGGAGTCAGTGTGATGTATGGTGGAGATAGTTTGATGTATGCTGGAGTCAGTGTGATGTATGGTGGATTCAGTGCGATGTATGGTGGAAATAGTGTGATGTATGATGGAGTCAGTGTGATGTATGCTGGAGATAGTGTGATGTATGGTGGAGTCAGTGTGAGGTTTGGTGGAGTGATTGTTTTGTAAAAAAGAGGTGGAGTCAGAAGTATACAGGAGAAAAATCGGAAGGATATTGACGGGGAAGAATCAGAATAATGCAAGAGAAGTTTCGGTATAATGCATGTGTTCAATCAAAATAATACCAGAGAAGAGTTTGGTAATGTGGAAGTTAAAATTAATGGGAGATAAGGCAGAAGAATATTGACGGAGAAGAGTCAGAATAATAGTCAGATAATATATATGTCAGAATTATATTGAAGAAAAATCAGAATAATGCAAGAGAAAAGTCAGAATAATTCAAATGTAGAATAAGGTGATAATGAAGTCAGAACTATGTTGCAGAAATGTCAGAATGTTACTAGAGAGAAGCCAGAATAATATTGACTGAGAGAAGTCAGAATAATATTGACTGAGAAGAGTCAGAATAACACAAGAGAGGAGTCAGTATAGAAGTTTGTATAATATAGGATAAAAGTAAGAATGATTCTAGTGAGAAGTCAGAATAATGCAAGAATAGGATATTACAGAAGCTAGAATTATATATTAGAAAACTCACAAGGATGTTGTCAGAGAAGAATAATACAATAGTAGAATGTGAGGAAAGTATTGAACAGTTCAATACATTATTTCATCCACACATTAGATATGAGGCTAACCGAGACCACTAACACTATCAATATACGCATTATAAAGGCATGGGAAATGTGCAAAAATTATTACTACATGACTCACTAATGTTAATTGCTGATGTGACAGTTGGTGTTAGCTATCGGAGACATATTGTACTGAGACAGACAGACAGACAGACAGACAGACAGACAGACAGACAGACAGACAGACAGACAGACAGACAGACAGACAGACAGGCAGGCAGGCAGGCAGGCAGGCAGGCAGGCAGGCAGGCAGGCAGGCAGGCAGGCAGGCAGACAGACAGACTCAATTCAATTCAATTCAATTCAATTCAATTCAATTCAATTCAATTCAACTTTATTTTAAAAGGGTTACAATGGGCAGGCCCGTCTTACATTCGGCCCTTCCAATCACTCATCTTTCATTCATCAATAGTGCATGATGCATTCACATAGGAAAAGCATTGTCAAATGAATGTTGTAAACATAAACAATGCATATTACAATGTTATGAGACACATCCCTCACCCACCCACACAACCTCTTTGCACCCACATACCCAAACCCACCCACACACATCCCCATCCATCCACATACAACCCCCACCTCACCCACCCACAACCCACACCTCACCCACCCACACCCTCCATCCACCCACACACAACCCCACCCACCCCAGCCTCCCACATACCCACACCACCCATCCACACACAGCTCTCACCCAGCCTTACATAACCCCCCACTCACCCATACACTTCCCCCACACACACCCCACCCACTCACCCACACAGACCCCCACCCAACACACCACCAACCCATCCTTCCCTGTTAACACACATCCCCTACACACACATCTCCTCACAACACCACCCATCCCCAGCCTACACATACCCACCCACCCATATCCACACACCTCCAACCACCCAGCCAACCTCTCATCTCCCAACCACACACACACCCCACACCCACCCACATACACATTCCCCACCCACCAACCCACACAACCCACCACCCACACACACCCTACCCTCCCACATACCCACCCCACCCACCCACAGCCTTACCCAGCCATACACATCCTCCACTCACCCACACACACCCCACCCACACACCCCACTCACCCACACACACACCCACCCAAACATCCACCAACCCACCCTTGCCCATTAACACACAGCCACCACACACACATCTCCCGCAAACACACCCATCCCCCAGTCCACACACACCCACCCACCCACCAATATCCACACACCTCCAACCACCCAGCCAAACACTCACCCCCCAACCGCTCACACCCAGCACCCACCTACCCACACACACATTCTCCACCCAACAACCCTCACAACCCCCACCCACCAACACCCACACACTTCCTACCATCCACCCAACACCCCCACACACACACATCACCCACCCACCACACATAACCCACCCACACATCCCCCACACATCTCCCCACCCACCCATACATCCCCACCTACCGGCACATCCCTCACTCACACCCGTATCCCCCACCCACGCATCCCCCACACACATCCTCCTACACACACTCCCTCCACACATACATCCATTACACGCGCATCCCCCGCACACATACGTCCCATACACACACTTTCTTACATCTAGACATGATGCCTTACATAATCACTTAAACTAGTATGAACAATCTCCCACACTTTACACACACACTTACATTGGCGACTGTCTTGAGCATTCTCACAAAAATTGTAAAAGAATTTGAGAAAAAATTGTACATATACATAGTGTAGCATAAAAAATAATGATGCAATTAAACTATCTCATTTCTCTCTCTCTCTCTCTCTCTCTCTCTCTCTCTCTCTCTCTCTCTCTCTCTCTCTCTCACACACACACACACACACATACACACACACACACACACACACACACACACAGAAACGCACTAACTAACTCTCTAATAAAGTGGCATTCAAAATGATAATATGAAGATGAAAATACACATAAAATATGTAATAGTAATAGTAATAGCATGTTACATGACATGCGTGCGTTCAACTCTCTCTCTCTCTCTCTCTCTCTCTATCTCTCTCTCTCTTACACACACACACACACACACACACACGTGCGCACACACACTCACAAACACGAGACAGATAGACAGACAGACAGACAGAAACATAGGCAGATCTACAGAGAGAGAGGGAGAGAGAGAGAGAGAGAGAGAGAGAGAGAGAGAGAGAGAGAGAGAAGGAGAGGCGGAGATAGGCTGAAACAGATATACAGAGAGGGATAGAGAGATACAGAGACAGATATAGACAGAGACACAGAGAGATAGAGACAGAGTGACAGAGATAGAGAGAGATGGAGAGAGTCAGAGAGAGAGATAGAGAGAGGCGGAGAGAGACATACGGAGAGACAGAGACAGAAAGACAGAGACAAACAGAAACAAATATGTTGAGAGAGAGAGAGAGAGAGAGACCCACACAGAGGCATCGACAGACAGGATGTGTTGTATGAATTTAGAATTTCTGTATGAGTGAATTTCTGTTACAACTAAAGTAAGGAAATGAAAGAATTAAGATGCACGCAGAGGCGCTGTCAGACCGCATGGATAGAACGATGCAGGCCGCCAATGTCGGACAAAACAATGCAACCAATAGAATTCCCGCTGTGTATTCTCACTGTCATTTAAAATGTTTTCTCTAATAAAATATCAAAGAAACAGATTTTGCCTAAATGTACAAATAAAGAAAATGAAGTTATTTTTAAGTAAATGCAGAAATTCAGATATCTAAGTGTATGGATAAAATCAGATGAAAGAAGCATCACATAGATACAGAACAGCATAGGACAAGCAAAAACTGCATTCTATCAAATGAAGAACATTTTATGTAATTCTGTAATGGCGGTGTATATGTAATTATTTGGACACTATGACTGACTGGCGGGGGGGGGGGGGGGGGGGGGGGGGCTGAGTGGTCTCGAGGTATGGTGTCCGCCTCGAGTGCTGGAGGTCCCGGGTTCAGGCCCCGGCGAGGACCAGGATTTACTTAAAAAATCCACCTGGACTTCCAGTAATAAAATTTCCCCTGGTCTCTGGGTAGTGAGATCGGACGCCCGTGTGTATTGTTGCGCACGTAAAAAATCCCTTGGCAGTTGGAAATCGAAAAAGAGTAGCCTAACGGCGCTGCCCGGGCAAAATTTCGAGTTAAAAATCTACCCAAAGTATTTCAGGATCCTCGCCGATGCATCGGAGTTCGTGCATTGAGCTGAGTTTCTCCAGACTCAGGTTTAAGTTAGGAAAACGGAGCACTTGTGGGTTAAACCGTGTGCCGTGATGTTGATCCAACGACTAAACTAAACTAAACTCCAACTTATCACAAACATTAGAAGGAGACAATCTTTTCTAAATGAAAATTTACGAACAATAATCAACTGCTAAAATATATTGAAGAATGATTCTATTAATCGATTCCAGTCGTTAAATAGTGGTTTCAGCTTGAAGGTATATCTAATTACTTTATGTGGTGTGAATTCTGCAGTATGTAACATGAGATGCAGCGAAATATGTCAGACATTAAATTGTGCAATCTATTGTTTGTTTCTTCATTATTCTTATTCACTACGGGGAAACATTGCTTTGATTTTCTGAGACAGTCTTAATTTATTTTTATTTTTTTTTTATCACATTATGAGAAGACCAAAAAAAAAAAAAAACATTTGGGCAACGAGAGATAAGAGTAAGACAGCGAGAAAACATTCTTCACTCTTGTGTCGTGGAACCGAAGGGAGTTTGCGCACAAACTGATCCATGCCGTTGGAGATCGCAATTTGTGGAGAAGCATGGTCACCCACTTCTAAGCCAAAGATGCTTTCAGCAGCATGAAATCAGTATTAACACCTAGAGAGATTTTTTTTTTAAAGTTGCTTATCCCTTACAGGACTTTGCAGTCAACACCAGCATTTTTCAGCTGTTGTTGATGTTCTTGGCAAGATTGCGCTCAGTAGTTTGCCATTGCTTTCTGAGCGACCAACTCACATACCACGTAAGTAACCAACGTGACGCTATCCGCTGCCGAATCTTGCGCAGATGTGATCCTCGCGTGAATATGCGGGATTACGGAGAAAGTCCTTAAAGCCAGGGAGTCCGGCTAGAGTAGTGGTTCTCAACTGGTGGGAATTCGACACCCCCAGGGGGAACTTTAGGGTTTCGGGGGTGGGGGAGAGAGAGAGAGAGAGAGAGAGAGAGAGAGAGAGAGAGAGAGAGAGAGAGAGAGAGAGAGAGAGAGAATTAAGATTATTTCACGATCACGTTAATACAAGAACCGATTACTTGATATTGTTTTTCTCTCCATACTTTATAGTTCTGTACCTTCGCCCTTCTGAAATTCGTTTTATAACGTAAGTAGACCCGCAAATCACGTTTTATGTAGACGTCTACACTTGTTCTAGTATGTGTTATTAAATTTAGCTTCCATTGTACGTATACTGTGTAAAAAGGGGTGGGGGTATAGGGAGGAAATACGAAAAAAAGGGGGGGGGGGGTGATGTTCCGAACATATGGTGAAGGGGAGCACAGGCCAAAAAAAGGTTGAGAACCACTGGGCTAAAGAGATTAACAATGTATTAAAATTAGAATTGTCAAATGTTACGTATATTCAACACAACTGTGTGGCGCGGAAGTTTGGACATTGAACAAACAACTAGAAAGACGAATAGAGGCCATGGAGATGTGGATATACAGAAGAATATGTCATATTTCATGGAAACAAAAACAATCAAATACAGAGGTTCTAGAAAAACTTAGAATGAAGAGAGAGTTGATGAAGGAAATAAAAAATAGGCAAGTGAAATAAAAAAAAAAATATTTCGGCCACATAAAAAGACATAACACTCTTATAAAAACCATACTGGAGGGCAAGGTTGAAGGCAAGCGAGCAATAGGTAGACAATGATACAAGTGGAAAGATAACATCAAGAGATGGACGAACATCAATCTAACAGAATGTACAACCAAGGAGGCGAGAGACAGTGTTGGAGATCCATTGCAGCCAACCTTCATTGAGGAGACGGCATCTGATTGATTGATGAGAAGACAAAAACTAAAACATTTCTGGAAAGAGAGATAGAGAAAAGTGGCAAGTTGTGGAGAAACAAGATCACCCACGCCAGCCAGAGTCCAGACGACCGGCCGACCGTCTAGGCACTTGATGATGATGACCTCCGGTCCTGAAGTGGTAAACAAACATGGCAGACGACACGGTGGTGTTCTTCCAGAAGGAGCTGCCCATGACAGCCTTCCCTGCAATCGCAGACATTCGGAGACAGGGACAATTGTGCGATGTCACGCTGAAGGTTAGATTTACTGGCTGGACATTTGTGCACGGTGTTTAGTATCCAGATGTAGTCGTGGTCTTGCATTTGTTTTGAAAATAGTGAACTCCTTTCACGTTTCTTACTAAAAATATTATTAGATTACTAAGTACTAAGTAAGTAATTATCTTACTCTCGTGGTCTGCCATTATTCAATTTATTCCATTAATCATTTTGTTCCTGTCTTGTCTTGTTTTGTGTTATATTCTTTTTTTAATTTTTAGCTATAATTTGTAGTTGTAGTTAGTTGCATATCATTTACAGGACGTTGCAAATCAACCCCATGATTTATTGGCTGTTTGTGATTTTTAACACAGATGATGCTATACTATGAATAAAATATGGGAGAGTTTATACATAGCTGGAGTATGAATAAACGGTTAATTTATACATAGCTGAAGTATGAATAAACGGATAATTTATACATAGCTGAAGTATGAATAAACGGATACTTTATACATAGCTGAAGTATGGCTGTTTAAATATCAAGAATAATATTCCAGATTGGTATCCCCAATAAAAATAATTGTGTCCCCAGGCGAGTTCAAGAATTGTTAACTTGCGTTTCTGTACACTTACTGTTTACAGGCTTCCATCTTTGTTTACATTACCGACCTACTATTTCCTGCTATTTATGTCCTCATAATTCCGGTCCAAGCTGACAATAATATGCGTCGCCTCAGAGAGACATGATTAGGCAATTCAAACACCAGGCTTCCGACTTACTCATCATCATCATCATCAAGTGCCGTGCCGGCTGGCGTAGGCATTCATGGCTCTCCACAGATCTCGGTCTTTGGTTTTCTGGATCAACTCTGCTGCTGATATTCCTCCATGCCACCGTCTCAATCCATCCAGCATCATTTCTCTTGGTCTGCCTCTGCCTCTCTGACTTTTCCCTCTTTCCGACTTACTGGCCTGATGAATTAACAAACAAACAAGGACATGCTACTCATATAAAGTGCAGGAAAACCTGGTATATGTGAAGCAGGTTGAAAAGAGAGAGGAGAGAGATAGATAACGAAGCTAGTGTGAGAGACAGAGATATGAGAAAGATGTGTTGAAAGACATAAAAAAGTGATAACTTTTATATAATATAAATAAGATAATATAAGTGACAAAAAGAAATAACTTCGATAAACAAATATTTAAAACATCAGTTCATAATCATAGTTCCTAATATTTGTTTATTAAAAAGTCCCTTTCACCCAATTAATTGCTGAAGAATTTAAAAAAAAATAGTGTCCGGCAGGGAATCGAACCAACAGCTACTGCTTATCAGGCAAAGACACTTACCACTGTGCTACTGAGGATACGATTTTGAATCAACAAAAATATATAACATAGCCAAGCTCATGTCCCGATGACGTCACATACGTGACCAGGACCAGCCGGGGTTTCCGGGACCGGGAAAAATCACGTGATAGTCCAGCTATGAATAAACGGATAATTTATACATAGCTGAGGTTTGAATAAACGAATAGTTTATACATACTCCAGGTATGAATAGACACTTCCATAAAATATTGCACAATTTGTTGCCTGGCATTCTAAACTTCGGGCACTCCTCCGAATAACGGAACATTCGCAAATTATTTATTGTAAAAAGTATCCCTTACAGGGCCTCATTAGTTGCTATAATAAAAACATTAAACACTACGAACTAAAATATAGAACTGAGAAAATCAAAATACGTACCAATAATATTTGACAGTTATATGTGGAAATACTTAAGTACAATAAACAATTTGGTACCGTTATTTATTATGTGCACTTATTGAGTGTGTGGTGGACTGCTAGACTGATCAATGGATGCAATAAATGTTTCCGGGCCCGGAGGACCCTCACTATTGTTGGAGTGTATACCTATATCAGTTATATGTGGAAATACGTACGTACAAGATATAGATATACACTCCAACGACAGTGAGGGCCCTCCGGGCCCAGAAACATTTATTGCATCCATTGATTGGTCTAGCAGTCCACCACACACTCAATAACTGTACAAAGTGCTCCTGAATCAGCATATTGCCCTGGAACGAGCATAGTTACCTATTGAGGCCCTGTAAAGGATACTTTTTACAATAAATAATTTGGGACCATTATTCGGAGGAGTGCCAAACTTCACTGCATCTCGTTGGGTGCATGCTGAATTAAATAGTAATTTTGGTCATGATTTAAAAATTGAGTTTGTAATTATGGAACCATCATAGTTTGATACAGCTTGACAAGACAAATCCAACGCTATCTCAATGAAGACTGTACTTCAATTCTAAGCGAGATATTAATAATTTAGTGTCGTGATCTACAACAAGTGCAGAGGACTCATATAAAATTAGCAGTTCTGTTCACGGCCCTGTGAAAATGGGAGTTAAGAACATTACATTTTGCCTTCTGTTACTGTGGCTTGCTTATTTTTAAACGAACCACATAGCAACCATTTATCATTGCATCCACTGTGGCGAGGCCTAACTTGACATGTTATCTATTTTTCTAAAGGATGTGCTGTGACCTAATTAACAGTCAGAAATAGGCACCCACTTATATTCATTAAGTGTCAAGTGGAATGCTAGTTATATGGCTAAGAACAGTTCATGAAAATGTACTCACATTATCTTTATGTACTCACTGTGCACACTGCCTTGCGATGGCTTTCTTTGGTTGATTAAATATCCTGCAATAATGTAAGTAATAAGTTTGTAACTGCTGCATAAATTAAGCAATCACTTTCGCTAATAGTTGATTTCTACTTCTGCTCTATAAGTACACTATTTTGTAATTAAAAGCGAGCAATTAATAATTAAATAAATACTTTTAAGAAAACCATAACGTTTTTGACGGTATTTTATTTAAATTTAAAATTAATTATGTACTGCTGCACTAAAAAAATAAAATTGCTTATAAATTATAGATGGGTCTGAAAACTAGCTTTCAAGATTATTTTCAGTCATGTCAAATGGTGAGAAATTATACAAGTACACTGATTGATATATTACTGCTGCAGATGAAACTTTGACTCTGTTTAATTTTAGTAAAATTGCCAATTTTAATTATAAAATAAATACAAGTCTGCTATACTATGCTATGCTATAGCATGGCTCCTCCATTGTGAATTTTGCATTATGAGATATCTCATTGTTATTCTACAAAATGTTTTCCAAACAAAGTTAGTTAGTTAGTCTTTCCTCTTGAGCCTAAGGCGGCGCATAGGGCAGAAGTCATGTCTCTCCATGCTTGGCGGTTCGCTGCTACCTGTTGTAGATCTTGGATATCTACTTGGCCGTTGAATGAGCCTTCTCTAATGATGGTTCTATGCTAGGGTCTCTCTTGGTCTTCCCCGTTTTCTTTTCCCTACTGGTGACCATATGAGGGCTTGGTAGGGGAGTCTTGACTTGTCCATTCTGAGTACATGGCCGATGTAGTTCCAACGGCGTCTTCTTATGAAATTGGATACTGTATCTTGCTTAGTCTCTTGTCTTATTTGCGAATTGGTTCTGAAGTCTGTCCAGTGAATGTTTAGAAGTCTTCTAAGACATTTGTTCTCAAAATTGTCTAATTTTTTATCTAAAGCTACCGTTGATTTCCAACTTTCACATCCATACGTTAACACTGGAATCACACAAGAGTTGAAGATTTTAAGTTTTGTGTGTTTGCTGAGTGTCTTTGACTTCCAGATGTTTGACAGTTTATTGAAGGCACTAGATGCCAGTGCGATTCTAGATATTTCTGGTGTTGAGTCCCCTGTAGATGTCATTTTGCTTCCTAGGTATGTGAAGCTGTTGACTTTTTCAAGAACTGTAGCTATTCAATTTGGTGTCATCTGAACTGTTGGTAAGATCAATAGTCTTTGTTTTTGTGGTGTTAATTTGGAGACCAATTTACCCTGAAACATTTTGGAGATGGTTTATTTTCTCTTGGGCATCCGGGTGTGTTGAACTCAAAAGCACTATGTCGTCGGCAAAGTCCAGGTCTTCTAGAATTTTGTCAACCCAATGGATACCCATATTTGTGTTGCTTGTGCATTTGCGCATGACCCAATCGATAGCTATTCCAAAAAGCATCGGTGATAAGACACAACCCTGTTTCACTCCTGTTTCGACTGAGAACCAGTCAGAGTTGCCTGTTTCTATTCTTACGCAGCAACGTGTTTCTTTGTAGAAAGATTTTATGACGTTGGTATATTTGGTAGGAAAACCATAGATGTTGAGTAGATTCCAAAGTGAAGGACGCTGGATACTGTCGAAGGCTTTTTGAAAGTCGACAAAGTTGGTGATTAATTTCGACTGGATTTCTATGGAGTCTTCAATGATTATTCTGAGGGTGAAAATGTGGTCTATGCATGACCGTTTTGGTCTGAAGCCTGCTTGTTCTTCTCTGAGCCTTTCATCTATCGCCTTTTTCAATCTCTCAAGTAACATGCTACAAAAAATGTACAAAAAATGCTACAAAAAACAAAGTAACAAACAGCAATTGTTGAAACTCTTCAAATATATGTATAAATGAACACAGAATTGAAAAATGCATCAAAAAGTCAAGTGTTATTAAACAGACAGGAGTTATTTTTAAAATTACCTTACCGTAAGCCAAAAAATTAAATAAATTCTCAGAGATGAAAGTTCTCGGCGACAAATGCATGCATTCTAGCAGACAGACCACAGTTGCAATTTTTAGAGTTGTTTCCCCTGATGTGTGGATCATGATTTTCAAATACATCCAGTCAGAAGCAGGCAAAGGTACATATTTTTACACCAGGTCCAGGGAATACCCTCTGCATATAACTGACCTCCTTCCCCACCACCCCCCCACCTCCCAGTTTTAGGAAAACTGTCATTCTGTCATTTACTGCCAATATAGTACCATGCGGTGTATGGCAGAGGGGTCTTTGAGCCTGAGGAATAGCCTGGCTAGTGCAGTCGCCGCAAACTGTGCAGGTTTTAGGAAAACATACAACTGAAAATGGTAGTATATATCATGCTATATGAAAACAATGTGTATGATACATTAACTGAAATAAGATTTACATCGCCGATTTACATATTGCAGGATTTTGAATAACGTTATATCAATGGAAGTGTAACTCCTAACAGGAAGTCCTTCTGTTTAAATAGTAATGGCTGGAATCAACTAATATATAATGCTTTGATAAAGGCTTTCAATAAAGTAAGACATGTCAACATTATGGAGATACTTGCAGATCTACAAATTGATGGGAAAGACCTCAGACTTATAAAACACATATATTGGAAACAACAAGCTGCCATAAATATTGATAATGAAGTATGTCAATAACAGCCAACGAGAGAGGTTTTGAAACAGGGATGTGTAATATCTCCAGATATTTTTTCCCTGTACAGTGAAAATATATTCAGAAATGTTGACGATATGAAAGGAATGGGACGCAGAGGTGTTTGCAAGGCACTAGGGCTGGGTTCTATACTGGCCAAGACCTATTGATGCATCCTCGCTGAGCGTCCTGAGGTCCCTTTGGGGTCCTGGCTAAAGTCAGTAGGATCGTTGATTCCTCCGAAGTCGGAGTGTGTCTGCTTGCATGGCGAGGAACCACCAGTCTGCACACCAATAGGCCAGACATGGGACAACGGATACTCATGCAAGCCTCAGGTCCTATATGACATCACACTGGTGTTGGACAGCAGGATGTCTTCATCCGGCATACAGGACTTCACGCTGGAGTGAACACAAGCAAGCAAGCATGAAAGGAATCATCATTGGGGGACATAACATCAATATCATTAGATATGCGGATGTTACAGTATTGATTGCAGACAACGAGCAGGATTTGCAACATTTAGTAGATGTGATTGTTGCACACAGTGAACAACTTGGGTTAGAATTAAATTGTAAGAATTCACAGATAATGGGGTCACTAAGAAGAAGGAAATACCACAAAGTAATATACAAGTAAATGGAATATTCTTAAACAAGTGAATCGGTACAATTATCTCGGAATAGTTCATAACATATGATGGGAGATGCCTTGAAGATATTAGAACAAAATTGCCAATGGCGAAGGCAGCCTTTTGCAAGATGAAAAACATACTGACCAATAAAAAGATGTCATTTGCAACGAGAAAAAGAGTGCTGAGGTGCTATATAGAACTTATGCTTTTGTATGGGTGTGAAGCAAGGACAATGAGCAGACAAGCTGAAATACATCTGATGGCTGTGGAAATGTGGTTTCTGAGGAAAATGCAAAGAAACCATGGACAGCAGAAAAACCAATGACCAAGTCCTACAAGAGACAAATGAAAACCGTAAACTGATAGAGAAATTAGATGTAGACAGTCACAATTATTTGGTTATGTTATGAGAAGAAATAAATTGGAGAACTTGGTGACAACTGGCAAGATCAAGGGGAAAAGAACAAGGGGAGGGCAGAGAAGTAAATACTTGGATGGCTTGGTCTCGTTGTATGGTCGAGACAAGAACACTGAGCTGATCCACTACTGGTGATTGAGTGAGATGGCAAAACATGACCACCCATGCTTACCGGCATGGCTTTTGATGGTGATGAATGCTTTGATATATCTGACCAACTGATTATTGTTCATCCATTGTGATTTACTTTAAAATTTATTTACTAGGTAGGTTTAATTCAGTAGTTTCCCATAGCTTTATGAACGGTTGATGTTTCATACAATCAGATTCAACACAAAGTATTTCCAGCAGGTATGTTTGGAAATTATGAAACTGCATGTTCCACTATCCCTTAAGTCTTTGACAATGATTGATATATGGTTACTGGCACTGAAATATTAGTATCTCTGCTTAGAATTGACATACTTACAGGCTTCATTGTGGTACCGTTGGATTGGATTTTTCAAGGCAAGTCTAATTGTGGCTTCCTGATTAAAAATCTCATTTATGAAACATGATAAACTGTTAATTAAATAAATTTGTTGTACCTTACCATGATCAAACCATTTATTAACTATTTTTTGTACCCCCAATATGATCAAACTATGTATTAAATACATTTCAGCATGATTAAACTATTTATTAAATATATTTTGTTTACCTCACCATAATAAAACTATTTCTATTATATTTCACTGACTCACTCGCTGCCATCTTGCGTCAACGTGAATTAACTATTTGTTAAATAGTTGTTTTTACCTCAGCATGATCAAATTTCTTATTAAATACATTTTTTATCTCAACATGATCAAACTATTTATATTATATTTCACTGACTCACTCACTGGCACCTTGCCATCTTGACAGACGATGGTTTGTTAACATTGTGCTACAACAAAATACATGTGGCAGTACAGCCCACTACGGTAAGACCAGAGATGGAGTTATACCTCTCCATAGCACAGTTTTTAAAAAAAAAGTTAGTTGTATATCCTTTACAGGATGTAGTAGTCAACTCCAGCATTGTTTGGCTGTTTGTGATTCATGGGCAAGTTTACCTTCAGTAGTTTGCCATTGCTTTCTGAATGACTGGCACCCACAGCATTTCATTAAAACAACCAACGCAAGGCGGTCTGCTGCCAAATCACCTGCAGCTGTGTTTTGAGCGTGGTATGCGGATTATGAACTGTATCTATAACCTCTTCACAGCCGTGCCAGCTCCATAGCACAGAGCCAGGGCTGAATTATAGAGACCATATATTGCCCATGTAGTATGAACCCTCCTCTCGGCCTGCCAATTTTACTCCAGAGGAAAGGTAACACCAATACATCTGGTACAAGCAGTAGCTGCAGGATCAGCAAAGCTCTAACTGTCCGCCTGTTGGAGCTTTGATCCTAGACCAGTTGCTGACCAAGGCTTAGGGCCTGGTCTGCCCTGCCAGGATGTTTAGTCTTTCAGTTGCATTTGCTTGCACTAAGATAAAGCCTATATCATTCCAATTGCTCTCCTCCACACAAAGCTGTTAGCACAATGTGGGGTGTCGGGTTTAGTGAGCGCTGCCCAACATTCGGTGCTAACAAAAAGCAGGTAGTAACGTTTACTGTCATACAGTAGCTCAGTCATATCTGACTAATACTTTAATATTATATGGTCAAATACTGTCATGTCGCTCAATCAGGGTGCTGCATAACCATCAGCCATGGGAGCTCTTTGCTGGCTACTGAAGAAGGGGAGTGAGCACTTTGGGGATTGTCTTGAGTACAGAAATGTTGATTCTTGAACTTACACTTTTTCTTTCTTGTTCTTTTTCTTCTTTCGTCCACTACTTTCAGGTTGTTCTTTGACTTCTTTCATGCACTACTTTCAGGTTGTTCTTTGACTTCTTTTGTGCGCTACTTTCAGGTTGTTCTTTATCTTCTTTCATCCGCTACTTTCAGGTTGTTCAATCAGGATACCGCCGGCTCCATGGCAAAGCAGTTATGGATACAGTTCGTAATCCCGCATAACTGTGTTTGAAACACTGCTGCAGGCGATATGGCATCAGACAGCCTTGCGTTGGTGTTTCACGAAATGGTATGGGTGGCGGTCGTTTAGAAAGCAATGGCAAACTATTGAATGTAAACTTGCAAAGAGATCACAACAGCAAAAAATGCTGGTGTTAACTGCAACGTTCTGTAAAGGATATGCAACTAATTTAACTTAATCAGGATGCCACTGGTACCATGAGCATGAAAACTCTACTGAGCTAATGAAGAAGATGACTGAGCACTTTGGGCATTGTCCTGAGTACAACGATGTTGATTCTTGAACTTATACTCTCAGGTTGCAGACCAGAAATTTTCAGCTCATCGTATCATCCTGGCAGCGACAATTCCCTACTTCCACGCCATGTTTACACATGACATGGTGGAGACCAAACAGGCAGAGATCACCATGGAAAGTGTCGAGCCTAGGTAAAGTTCCCTTGGCAGTTTTCATATTAGTTTAGTTAGTTAGTTAGTTAGTTAGTTAGTTGGTTGGTTGGTTAGTTAGTTAGTTAGCTAGTTAGTTAGGTAGATAGGTAGTTAGTCGACAGATCATCCTCATTGCACATCGAACCATTCAATCCATAAGTGCTCAGATCCCCTCCTCAGTAAATCCTGCAGCGTGTAGCGGCTCACGACACCAGTTCTGTGTTGGTTTATTAATCTTCTTTGGCTTCCTGCATTGTGTTCTTGTTTAGCCACACCTCTTTTAACTTGCTGTTCTCAGTCTGACCATGTGACAACCATGTGTAATTGTATATATATTTCACCATGTATAATTGTAAATATGTTTCACCATGTATAATTGTAAATATGTTTCACCATGTATAATTGTAAATATGTTTCACCATGTATAATTCTTGTTTTATTTGTGTTATTTTGTTTCTGTGCTCACATTTTATCCTCATTGCTGCGCTCAGTTTGTCTGACTTCTCAGTGCTGTTTCTGTTTGTCTGACATCTCAGTGCTGTTTCTGTTTGTCTGACATCACAGTGCTGTTCTGTGTCTTAATCACAGTACTATTCTCTGTCTGTCTTACATCATAGAGCTGTTCTCTGTTTGTCTTACATCACAGTACTGTTCTCTGTTTGTCTTACATTACTTTTGTTCTGTCTTTGTATGTCTTACATTACTTTTGTTCTGTCTTTGTATGTCTTACATTACTTTTGTTCTGTCTTTGTCTTACATCACAGTGCTCTTGAGTCTTTAGTTAACTTTGCCTACACGGGCCGCGTGGTGATCGACGCAAATAATGTCCAGTCGTTGTTGATTGTGGCCAGCTTCCTCAACATGCAAGCGGTCAAAGAGGCATGTAGCAACTACCTCAAGAACAGGTATGCCTGGAGTTTCCATTTCTCATTTGCTGTTTTGTTTGTTCTGCATGTTTGTTTGTTTGTTTTGTTAACAAATTCATTGTCATCATCTTTTTGTCATCATCTTTTGCCTTGCTAATAAGTGGGCTATCACTAAGTGGTTTGCCATCTCACACGATCACCAGAGTCCTGGATCAGCTCTGTATTCTTGTCTCGATTAGTTCATGTGGCCACGGCATCTTGATATTTACTTCTCTGCCATCCCCGTGCTCTTTCCCCCTCGATTTTGCCAGTTGTCACTTCTCCTCATATCGTACCCAAAAAATGTGGACCGTCTATGTCTAATTTCTCTCTTTTTACAGTTTTCATTTCTTTCTGTGGGACAGGTTTTACTGTCTGTCCATGGTATTCTTTGCATTTTCTTCAGACACTACATGTTTCACATTTATACACTAGTAAAGGTTCTGTATAGCACCTGTAACACTCTTTTTCTCATTGCAACTGACAGCTTTTGATTGGTCAGTGTGTTTTCCATCTTGCAAAGGGCTACCTTTCTGGGCAATCAGCAAGTGATATTCTGCAATGTGAGGAGCACCTGGTCAGGTGGCTTGAATCCCCAGATCCTGTTTTTAAAAAAACCAGGTATGAATCGCAGTAGAGCGATGGAATTTTTTCTGTTGAGGGCGACAAAAGATAACTCTAATCTGCACAGTTTGCGGCGACTGCACTAGCCAGGCAGTCTTAATTCCTCAGGCTCAAGACTCCGCTGTCCTACCGCAAGATGCTATAGACAGTAATAACAGTTTTCATTCTGCTACTGAAAGAAGCTAGTGGGTTGAGAATATCTGGCCACCTTGATAACAACAGATGGAATGTGTGAGAGGTCAGGTGGAAAGTCAGTTCAGGATCCTTTTCCACGCCTTGAAACACATTTAGATATTTATTGCAAGTTCCATATTTGTATACAGCACAGCGCACTCGATGGGTGATGAGGTCAATATCATGCCAGCCGCCTTTATTTCCCAGGTATTTTCCTTGTGCCCAATTTAGGCTGTCTTGACCTGGAGGCAGACGTAAATTTGTAAAATCTGCCTAAGCGTAATTTAGACTAAAACAACATTGAAGAAGAATAAGTCATGTATTCAACCATCTTGTGCCATGTCCGATAAGCGTGGGCGGTCATGATTCACCATTTCACTCAATCATCAGAGTCGTGGATCAGCTCAGCGTTCCTGTCTCGACCATGCCATGTGGCCAAGCCATCCAGGTATTTACTTCTTTGTCTTCCTCTTATTCTCTTCCCCTCGATCTTGCCAGTTGTCACAAGTTCTCCAATTTATTTCTTCTCATAACATGCAGAACAAATGTTGACTGTCTGTGTCTAATTTCTCTAATCAGTTTATGGTATTCATTTGTTTCTTGTAGGACTTGGTCATTGGTTTTTCTGTCTGTCTATGTAAATGTTGCAGATCCTGCTCATTGTCTGCAATCAATACTTATAATACTTATCATTTATAGATATTACTAAACCAACGACGAGAAGAAGAATTCTTGTATAAATGTTACTAAAACAACAGTGTGTGAGCATGCATAGATTTTGCTTTTTAATTTATGTGGATTTTTATTTTTAATCAGACTCGACCCATCCTCCTGCCTGTCAATCAGAGCCTTCGCTGACCAGTATCTGTGCTCCACACTGGTCGAAGCTGCCAACAAGTATCTCCAGAACAATTTTCAAAAGGTTTGTCTTTTTATTTCTCGTATAATTTAATTCTGAGATATCCCCCATGATCACCGTGGTCAGAAATAAGATTTGATGGTCATGACAACATTCCAAGAACAAGATTATGTGGCCATGTGTCACATTGCAACAAAATCATTCTGTGGCCATGTGTCACATTGCAACAACAACATTCTATGACCATGTGTCACATTGCAAATATGAGATTCTATGGCCTTGCCTTATGTCACATTGCAACAACAACATTCTGTGGCCATGTGTCACATTGCAACAATGATATTTTGTGACCATGTGTCACATTGCAACACAGATTCTTTGGCCTTGTGTCACATTGCAATGACAACATTCTGTGGTTAACCCTTTAGCGGGCAAAGCGTCCGGGAACGTTTCTAGTCCCGAACGGGCAAAACCATCTCAAATCGCCCGTGACTATTATGCATTGTAAAAACGCGATCTCTCAGGCTTTCCGAGACTTCCGATTGGTCTACTTTCAGTTTCGTCGATAGCTTGACAACGTGGCTGCCATTTGCAAGCATGTACTTTGAATTTGAACGGATTTGTTTAATAGTTTTTGTGGGTTTTACGCTTTGTATTTCAAAATGGATTTTGACGATTCTTCAAGTGCTAGCAGAGATTTCGCTGGGTTCAATTTAAGTGACATTGAAAGGCACGAAATTGACTATTAATCGGAGCTAGATATCAGTGATCAGCGTTACTCTTTGCGTTAGCAGTCTGAGTCGGACTTTAAAGAAAGTGATTATGATTCGGAAAATGTGTTTGTAAATTGCCGTATAGATGACTGACAATCACAAACAATATGTTGTATTTTGTAAATATTTGTGTTCATGTGTGGATTAGCGGCATCATTCACGTGAGTAAAATATTCTGCATGCTTTTCCCTTCATTTTGCTGTTTATTTGACTAAAATCTGTTGACTAACAACTTATATGTGATATTTTTACTAACGTAACCCAAAATTTTACCGCACCTCAAAATTCTTCTTGCCCGTTCAGGGCTACAAAACAGACAAACCGGTAAAGGGTTAAGGACACATTCCAACAACATTCTGTGGTTAAGGTCACATTCCAAGAACAAGATTCTGTACTCATGTACACATTCCAACAGAGATTCTATGATCAGGGATCGCATTGCAACATGTTGATGCTTTACTATCTCAAACATTTTCGATTGGTCCAACTCTACTCCCCGAGATCAAAAGATGTTGCAGATGGAACCTATGACTGCCGTGCGAGTGTCCAGCCTTTACGTTACCTCGGCTCCTGGGCATGTAGTTGATATTTAAATAAGAAAAAGGTTAAGGTAGTCTTGTGGCAGATACTGGACAATGAGTAACAAAACTGTGGGAAGTTGATATTTTGAGAAGAATGTTGTGGACAGCAACGGTAATGAAGGACAGTAATGACAGCTGCAGTCGTTACAAGATCACTCATAAAAAACCATAAAGACAGCAAATTAAATGGTGCTGAAGCCTGGACATTGAACAAGCAACTAGAAAGTCGAATATAGACCCAGGAGATGTGAATATACAGACGAATATATCGTATTTCATGGAAACAAAAACAATCCAATACAGATGTTCTAGAAAAACTGTGAATGAAAAAAGATTTGATGAAAGAAATAAAAAAGAGGCAAGTAAAATATTTTGGACATGTTAAAAGACATAATACTCTTATAAAAATCATACTGGAGGGCAAGAGGTAGACAATGATACAAGTGGGAAGATAATATCAAGGGATGGTCGAACAGCAATGTGACAGAATGTAAAGTCAGAGCAAGAGACAGACAGTGTTGGAGATCCATTGCAGCCAACCTTCATTGTGGAGACAGCACCTGATTGAAGATTGATGTGGCAGATACTGCCATTGGGGTTTCAAATGGTGGGTCTTCATATATTCTAGGTCATGAAATATGAGGTGGGTTGCTGTTTTTCTTCCTCATGACCTTTCCTTCCAGGACATTTACCATATTAAATGTTTTGGATAATGGAAAATGCATGTTGCATGAACAGCACTAAAATAGAAGTGTGATGGAAAGACAACACTAAAATTAGAAGTGTGATGGCAAGAACAACACTAAAATTAGAAGTGTGAGGGCAAGAACAACACTAAAATTAGAAGTGTGATGGCAAGAACAACACTAAAATTAGAAGTGTGATGGCAAGAACAACACTAAAATTAGAAGTGTGATGGCAAGAACAACACTAAAATTAGATGTGTGATGGCAAGAACAACACTAAAATTAGATGTGTGATGGCAAGAACAACACTAAAATTAGAAGTGTGATGGCAAGAACAACACTAAAATTAGAAGTGTGATGGCAAGAACAACACTAAAATTAGAAGTGTGATGGCAAGAACAACACTATAATTAGAACTGTGATGGCAAGAACAACACTAAAATTAGAAGCTTGATGGCAAGAATAACACTAAAATTAGAAGCGTGATGGCAAGAACAATGCTAAAATTAGAAGTGTGATGGCAAGAACAACACTAAAATTAGAAGTGTGATGGCAAGAACAACACTAAAATTAGAAGTGTGATGGCAAGAACAACACTAAAATTAGATGTGTGATGGCAAGAACAACACTAAAATTAGAAGTGTGAAAGTGTGATGGCAAAAACAACACTACAATTAGAAGTGTGATGGCAAGAACAACACTAAAATTAGAAGTGTGATGGCAAGAACAACACTAAAATTGTAGAAGTGTGATGGCAAGAACAACACTAAAATTAGAAGTGTGATGGCAAGAACAACACTAAAATTAGAAGTGTGAAAGTGTGATGGCAAAAACAACACTACAATTAGAAGTGTGATGGCAAGAACAACACTAAAATTAGAAGTGTGATGGCAAGAACAACACTAAAATTAGAAGTGTGATGGCAAGAACAACACTAAATTTAGAAGTGTGAAAGTGTGATGGCAAAAACAACACTACAATTAGAAGTGTGATGGCAAGAACAGCACTACAATTAGAAGTGTGATGGCAAGAACAACACTACAATTAGAAGTGTGATGGCAAGAACAACACTAAAATTAGAAGTGTGATGGCAAGAACACTAAAATTAGAAGTGTTATGCCAAGAACAGCATTCACAAGAAGTAGACAGTGCTGTATCCATGTCTTACAGAGGCCCATAAGGAAAGCAGAGAAGGTTACAGGACAACGGGCAGAAGAAGAAGAGCCTACCTTTCATGTTGTATGATGTGACTTAAAAGGGCAGGCATTGAAACTGAAGAGATTTGTGGGAAAAGAGATAAAGGAAGACAGAGAACAAAATTGTTGACAGCTTTGTGTCATGGCACAAAAGGGTGTCATCACACGAATTGATACATGTGTTGAGTTGAGATGAGTCGAGTTGAGTTGAGATGAGTCGAGTTGAGTTGAGCTGAATTGAGATGAGTCAAGAACCAACATCACAGCACTCTGGACATTCCCATACGTGCTCCGTCCTCAACTTTAACAGCTAGTGAAGAGCCCCAATACTAATGGTACCAGTTGCAGTCTGATTATGTGTCCGCCTGGCCTTTCCTCGAAGTTCTGATGTGTCGACCAGATCCTGTGGTCATTCCCTGCAGTAGGCAATCATTTTTACTCTGGCAATCTAACGTTTGTTAGGCATTTGAAAAGAAGGTAGTCTGTCCTTGCAGAGGACTTTCAAGCAAGCAAACAATTAGGTTCTGTTAACATAATTCTATGTTATGTTTATACAAGGGGGATTCAAGTGAAAAACCTTGATTGTTTTTTTTTTAGGGTGAATATATTCTGAACCTGTTTTGCTGTTCGGCAGTGAATCTTGGAATGTAAATGAACAAATTAGGAAGAATTTGGAAGCAACAGAGATTTTGTTCCTGAGACAAATGTTCCGAATTCCTTGGACTGCCAAAGTAACTAACAACGATTGCCTAAACATTACATACAACAATAAGAAAGAGGCAAACAGCTTTCTTTGGTCATTTGATGAGAAGAGAGGCATAGGAGAACATCATGACAACTGGAAAGATCGTTGGGAAGAGAGGCAGAGGCACACCAAGAGAAATGATGCTGGATGGATTGAGAGGGTGTGATGGAGGAATTGTTGATGGAGGCTTTGTCATCATATATGCCCATATTAGTCCTAGATGGCTTTGTCATCAAATATATGCCCATATTTGTCATTCTAGGTGGCTTTGCCATCATATATTAGCATATTTTTCCTTCTAGGTCGCTTTGTCTTCATATATGCCTACATTTGTCCTTCTAGGTGGCTTTGTCATCAGATTTCCCAGCTTTGTCCAAGCCAGACATGCTTGAGATCTTGTCCAGGGATGAGCTGTATGTTAGCAGCGAAGAACAGGTATGGGAAGTAGGTTATTGCATTAAGTGAAATTTTTTGCGTTTAATGTATGTGACGTGACTTCTTCTTCTTCTTCTTCTGCTTCTTCTTCTTCTTCTTCTTCTTCTTCTTCTTCTTCTTCTTCTTCTTCTTCTTCTTCTTCTTCTTCTTCTTCTTCTTCTTCTCACCTGATCTCATCTCACCTTTTTCCTCTTGTACCTTGCGGTATCAAGGTGAAGCATAAACAGCAGGAGAGTGCCCATTTATGGGCTTCATATATTGAGATTCCTCCTTCTTTCACTCTATTCCAAATGGGGCATAGCCCTCAGCCAACTCACTGCAAGCCCTCCTATCAGCCTTTCCATTGAGCCCCCTCCATGTTCTCCTCACACCATTCATCTCGCTCTTTTCCGATTCATACTGAGTTCTAGCATTCCAGATGCCAATTCTGGAAAATTTCCCTGGATAAAACAATGAAAATCTGCTTCTTTCCAAATCTTTGGATTTGTTCATGGTTCATTAAACTTTACAGCTGTAGTTTTTCTAACCCTCCTTCATCATCTCTAATTAATGTATGCCAGGCAAGAGTGTGTTGCTATACTTTGCTTATCTTAAAGGTCCCGGTAATATGCGGGCATGACATATGCATGCTGTTACGTATACAGATAGTATACAAACATGTATTTTCTGTAGATAGTAAGTACTGTCCTGTTCTAGGCAGTCACAGTAAGTAAACATAACAAGTTGACTTGTGTAAGAACCAACATTACTGTACTTGGAACATTCCCATACATGCTCCGTTCCCGTCTGCAACAGTCAGTGAACGAGTCCCAATACTAATGGTAACAGTAACAGTCTGAGGCCTTTTCTCAGAGTCCAGAATGTCAGTCAGATCCTCTGGCCATTGTGCCTGTCCATCATGTCTTCCGAAACTTCAACCCACTCTTTTTTCACGATTGATGGTCTCTTAGATCACACACCTGATGTATAGATAGTTCTACCTGTGTCATCCAGGACCTGCCTCATCTTAGTCTATGACCTTGACCATATCCATGGCTTCATGCATCCCTATCTGCGACAACTCTCAGGTGACATAGTCATCTACACCAATGAGTCAGTGGTGAGAAACAGACATAGTGGTTGGGGTTTCAGTGCAAAGGCTAATGGACAATCTTGAAAAAGGAGAGTCTGGCATATGAGAGGGGATAGATCAAGGGGATAGATACACAGTAGGAAACTATGGTTTAGGAGAGAGAATTGAAAGAGGATACAGACTCGTAGAGTGGGCAAAAGAACAGGAAATGATTGTAGGAAACACTTGGTTTAAGCAACACCCTAGAAGATTATGGACATGGAGGAGTCCTGATAGCAGGATTAGAAACCAGATTGACTACATTCTCATTAGCAGAAGATTTAGAAACGCGCTAACAGTAGCAAAAACAGTTCCCAGTGCTGATTGTTATAGTGACCACAGATTACTCACAGTAACATTGAGGATAAAGTTGAAGAAAGTCAAGTATATAACATGAAACACTAAATATGATTTGTTTACATTGAGTAATGACAAAGAAATACAAAACAAATTCAACATAGAAGTACAGAACAGATTTGAAATATTGTCTGATCTAGAGATATTATTCCAGGATGTGGATGATCAATGGGAAACGTTGAAGAATTCAATCAATGTGGCTGCAGAAACAACTATTCCAAAATTAAAGAAGGTGGGTCGTAAGAAATGGATGACTGAAGAAATTTTACACCTCATGGAAACAAGAAGACTCAACAAAATATAATTCTGTCAAATATGAAGAAATTCACAGACAAGTCAGAATATTATGTAAGGAGGCAAAAGAAGCATGGCTTGAGGAAAAGTGCTTAGAAATTGAAAACCAACACAACAGTCAAAATACCAAATTAGTGCACAAAATAATTCAGGAACTTACTAATAAAAGAACAAGTACATCAACAGGATGTCTAAAAACTAAAGATGGCAAAATCATAATAGAAAAAGACCAGATTCTACATGTATGGACAGATTATGTGAAACACCTTTATGATGATAACAGAGAGGAGCAGTATGATATTAGATTTAATAATGAAGGACCGCCAATTTTGGAGATGGAGGTTCTAAATGTTCTTAAACATATGAAAGTTGGCAAGGCCCCCGGTGCAGATAACATCACAAAAGAAATGATTAAAGCTTTAGAAGAATTTGGACTAGAGCAAGTCACCAGACTGCTGAACACATTATATGATACTGGAGATATACCTCCTGAATTATGTAACTCTGTATTTATTGCAATCCCAAATAAATCAGGAACCTTGGAATGTGATCAACATAGAACAATTAGTATAATGAGTCACATCACAAAGATTTTGCTAAGAATTATCATGCAAAGAGTGAGGAAGAAGATACAACCTGAAATAGGGGAAGAACAATGTGGGTTTGTAGAAGGAAAGGGTACAGTAAATGCTGTGTATATGCTGCGAACAGTTATTGAACGTGCTATAGAAGTAAACAAGGATATACATCTTTGCTTTATTGACTATACAAAGGCTTTTGATAGAGTTAGACATGTCAACATGGTGGATATGCTTGCAGATCTACAAATTGATGGGAAAGACATTAGACTTATAAAAAACATATATTGGAAACAACAAGCTGCAATAAGGATT
Source organism: Cepaea nemoralis (assembly GCA_014155875.1). Taxonomy (NCBI): domain Eukaryota; kingdom Metazoa; phylum Mollusca; class Gastropoda; order Stylommatophora; family Helicidae; genus Cepaea; species Cepaea nemoralis. The sequence continues at coordinate 161,078 of JACEFZ010012301.1, read as the reverse complement.
GATAATGAAGTGGGACAGTATCAGCCAATTAAGAGAGGTGTTAGGCAGGGATGTGTGATGTCTCCAGATCTTTTTTCCCTATACAGTGAAAATATTTTCAGAAATGTAGAGGATATAAATGGAATCAGCATTGGAGGACGAAACATCAATAACATTAGATATGCAGATGATACAGTATTAATTGCAGACAATGCGCAGGACCTGCAACAATTAGTAGATGCGGTTGTTGTACACAGTGAGCAACTGGGGTTAGAATTAAATTGTAAAAAGACTCAGGTTATGGTCGTCACTAGGAAGAAAGAAGTGCCACAATGTAATATACAAGTAAATGGAAATATTCTTCAACAAGTGAATCGGTACAATTATCTTGGAACAGTCATAACATCTGATGGGAGATGCCTTGAAGAGATTAGAACAAGAATCGCCATGGCGAAAGTAGCCTTTAGCAAGATGAAAAACATTCTGACCAATAAAAAGATGTCAATTGAAACGAGAAAAAGAGTGTTGAGGGGATACATAGAGCCTGTTCTTTTGTATGGATGTGAAACTTGGACAATGAGCAGTCAAGCTGAAAAACATCTGATGGCTGCAGAAATGTGGTTTCTGAGGAAAATGCAAAGAATACCATGGACAGACAGAAAAACCAATGACCAAGTACTACAGGAGACAAATGAACATCGTAAACTGATAGAGAAAATTAGACGTAGACAGTCAAAATTTTTTGGACATGTTATGAGAAGAAATGGATTGGAGAACTTGGTGACAACTGGCAAGATCGAAGGGAACAGACCAAGAGGAAGACCGAGAGGAAAATACCTGGATGGCTTGGCCACATGGCATGGATGAGACAGGAACACTGAGCTGATCCACAACACTGGTGATCAAGTGAAATGGCGAGTCATGACCGCCCACGCTTTCCAGCATGGCACATGATTGATTGATTGATTGGCATATGAGACTGTAACCTCCAGCATGAGAATGGAGGTAGAAGCAGTAACAGCGGCATTCCATTGGTTAGAGAAGACTACTGCAACACACATTTTATTCATTACGGATTCAGAGAGTATGCTTAGTAAGGTGGAAAAAGGAATGTTTTGTGTGGAGTGGCTATCGTCGTTTCAGAGGTCGCAGATTGTGAGAATTGTATGGATATTTTGCCCTGGCATGCGAGGGTGTGGGGGGAATGAACAGGCTGATAGGCTGGCAGGGAATGCACCTCTTGGTGGTAGATTACCTATGGACAAGGGGGAAATGGTCTTGCGCTTGTGCAACCATGTGGAGAAGGCTGGGGAACAGATTGAGAACCCGTATGTAGAAAGAATGAGATTGATGGAGATTGACAGGGGTTCTGGAAGAATCTCAAAACAGAGGGAAGACCAGGAGAATTTTTAGTCAGATAGTGGTGGGAATGATTAGTCATATAACTCTTCACTGCCTGTTGAATGAGGGGACGGAGCTCATATGGGAATGTCCTGAGAGCAATGATGTCGGTTCTTAGCTCAACTCAACTCCTCTAGTCACTCCCTGCCAGACCATTCACTCCAGGCCGTGATAATGTCTGTTTTTTTGCACTATACTTACGATCTTAAAGGGCCCCGATCACGTCTGTCTGCCATATCATGCACAAATACCCCACCAAGGGGTGCAGACCCAGCCAATGTGTCTGCCTGCTTGTTTCCCATCCCACCAGCATGTCCCTGAAAATAAATCCAACAGTTGCTCTCTATGTTTGATTGTTGAATGAAAACCTGCCACTCTGCCCAAAGCATGCCTGTCTTCACCTTTCTCATCAAACTTTGTGAGTCCATCACTATCACAACATGCGTGTGCTGTTTATCCTCCTGCCAACAGAACGCCATAGTGACTGCCTCCACCTTCATTCTCAAACTAGATGTTGGGGTATCATACGCCAGGCTCTCCTGCACCCAACACAATCTACCAACCTTCACCAAAAACCCCCAGGCAAATGTAAAGACCCTATTCCACCCCTAGGGATGTCCTGGGTATATGATGCCACCCCCCATATTTCTATAGGCCTGTCAGCACTCAGTGAGTGATGTGGTCATTAACATATCAGCTGCCTGTACTTCCCAAGCACACTTGTCTGCCAACTTGATGGTCATGTGTTCGAATCCTCATTGAGGCAGAGGCCTCTTGGTCAACCCAGTTTAACATGGGTACCAGGAAATGTCATGGGAAGTCACGTCCACATCAGCCACCTGGTGCTGGTTGGTCCATACTATATCCTTGCTATATACCCAAGGCTTGTAAACGGGTCATTGTCAGATATGGCTGAGTTAACGTATGACAGTAGACGGTACTACCTGCTTTCTGTTAGCGCCAAATGGCAGGTCTTAGATTTGACTGAGCTACCATTTGGCAGTAGACTGTACTGCCTGCTTTCTGTTAGCGCCGAATGTTTAATCTTAGTTAGATATGACTGAGCTACCATATATGACAGTAGGCGGTACTACCTGCTTTCTGTTGGCACCGAATGTTTGATCTTAGTCAAATATGACTGAGCCACCATATGACAGTAGGGTACTACCTGCTTTCTGTTAGCACTGAATGTTGTTAGTCAGGTCTTAGTCAGAAATGACTGAGCTACCGTATGACAGTAGGCTACTACCTGCTTTCTGTTAGCACCGAATGTTGTTAGTCACATCTTAGTCAGATATGACTGAGCTACCGTATGACAGTAGATAGTACTACCTGCTTTCTGTTAGAACCGAATGTTGGGAGGAAATGCAACCTAGATACTAAATGTCATGGCAGGGCAGACCAGGTCCTAAACCTTGGTCGACAACTGGTCTAGGATGGAAGCTTCGATAAGCAGACAGTTAGAGCATTGCTTTGCTGATCCAGCAACTTCTGCAGCTTGTCTTGTTCCAGACATATTGGTATTACCTTTCCTCACCTTACTGCCATAGGTTGTAGTTATTATGCCTTTTTGTGTAGCACCATATAACAAACCATCGTCTGTCAAGGTGGCCAGGTGCCACTGCATTGTTCTAATTTTTTCATCTTTTCATTCTTCTCAACCCATTTTTATGCCTTAATGTAGTCACTGGAGGGTCTTCTCTGTGATTATATGTTGTGTTTTATGTATGTATTTGTTTGTTGATGAAGGCTAGACTTCAACCTTCAATTACATGTGGGCAGCATACATCCTGCTCTGCCTCGCCCCCCATGATGTGCCCAAAATACCTTTCAGCAGTATCTGCCTTGTGATTGCTTGTTTTCGTCCATGTGTGTGCGTGTATGAGGGGGTTTCAAATGAAAACCTTAAACGTGTGATAGACTTTACAATAACCATGCCATTGTCTTGTAACCTGTCAGTATTGTTGTTAAGGACAGTTTGAAGGTGGCCGCCCCACTTTTGACATGCCCCAAAGAGGAGCAGTGTTGTCTTACCTGTTCTTGGATCAGTGAAGTAGTGACACGTATAGAAATTCATTGTTGAATGAAGATCCAGTATGGTCCATGCCTGTCACTACAGCAAGTGTATGAGTGGAGTCGGAGGTTTCAAAACGGTATGACTTCTGTGACAGGCTGTTCACGACCGGGTCAATCACACCAAATAATGATAAAGAGAATTTTTGTCTACAGGAATCCAAGCACTTTATCGGTGCTGTTGGACTTGCATTGAACGCAGTGGTGACTACATCGAAGAATGATACATTTGTTCTTTACTTTTTCAGAATATATTCACACACACACGCCCCCAAATAATGTAAGGTTTTCATTTGAAGCCTGCTCGTATAAATCATCTTGACCAGGTGTTCGAGGCAGTGATGCGGTGGATCAAGCACGGTCCTGAGACTCGTGTGGCCGACCTGCCGGAACTGATGGTGAAAGTCCGGCTGCCATTGCTGACCCCGCAGTATTTGAGTGACAAGGTAGCCACAGAGGATGTCATTAAAAACTCCTTGCAGTGCAGGTGAGAGGTGTGGCAGTGATGAGTAGTGCACTGGTGTGGGAGTGATGAGTAGTGCACAGGTGAGAGGTGTGGGAGTGATGAGTAGTGCACAGGTGAGAGGTGTGAGTGATGAGTAGTGTGCAGGTGAGACAGAGTGATGAGTAGTGCACAGGTGAGAAGTGTGGGGGTGATGAGTATAGTGCACAGGTGAGAAGTGTGGGGGTGATGAGTAGTGCACAGGTGAGAAGTGTGGGGGTGATGAGTAGTGCACAGGTGAGAAGTGTGGGGGTGATGAGTAGTGCACAAGTGAGAAGTGTGGTAGTGATGAGTAGTGCACAGGTGAGAAGTGTGGTAGTGATGAGTATAGTGCACAGGTGAGAAGTGTAAGGGTGATGAGTATAGTGCACAGGTGAGAAGTGTGGGAGTGATGAGTAGTGCACAGGTGAGAAGTGTGGGAGTGATGAGTAGTGCACAGGTGAGAAATGTGATGAGAATAGTGCACAGGTGAGAAGTGGGGGTTATGAGTAGTGCACAGGTGAGAAGTGTGGGAATGATGAGTAGTGCACAGGTGAGAAGTGTGGGAGTGATGAGTAGTGTACAGGTGAGAAGTGTGGGGGTGACGAGTATAGTGCACAGGTGAGAAGTGTGGGGGTGATGAGTATAGTGCACAGGTGAGAAGTGTGGGGATCAAGCACGGTCCTGAGACTCGTGTGGCCGACCTGCCGGAACTGATGGTGAAAGTCCGGCTGCCATTGCTGACCCCGCAGTATTTGAGTGACAAGGTAGCCACAGAGGATGTCATTAAAAACTCCTTGCAGTGCAGGTGAGAGGTGTGGCAGTGATGAGTAGTGCACTGGTGTGGGAGTGATGAGTAGTGCACAGGTGAGAGGTGTGGGAGTGATGAGTAGTGCACAGGTGAGAGGTGTGAGTGATGAAGTAGTGTGCAGGTGAGACAGAGTGATGAGTAGTGCACAGGTGAGAAGTGTGGGGGTGATGAGTATAGTGCACAGGTGAGAAGTGTGGGGGTGATGAGTAGTGCACAGGTGAGAAGTGTGGGGGTGATGAGTAGTGCACAGGTGAGAAGTGTGGGGGTGATGAGTAGTGCACAAGTGAGAAGTGTGGTAGTGATGAGTAGTGCACAGGTGAGAAGTGTGGTAGTGATGAGTATAGTGCACAGGTGAGAAGTGTAAGGGTGATGAGTATAGTGCACAGGTGAGAAGTGTGGGAGTGATGAGTAGTGCACAGGTGAGAAGTGTGGGAGTGATGAGTAGTGCACAGGTGAGAAATGTGATGAGAATAGTGCACAGGTGAGAAGTGGGGGTTATGAGTAGTGCACAGGTGAGAAGTGTGGGAATGATGAGTAGTGCACAGGTGAGAAGTGTGGGAGTGATGAGTAGTGTACAGGTGAGAAGTGTGGGGGTGACGAGTATAGTGCACAGGTGAGAAGTGTGGGGGTGATGAGTATAGTGCACAGGTGAGAAGTGTGGGGGTGATGAGTAGTGTACAGGTGAGAAGTGTGGGGGTGATGAGTAGTGCACAGGTGAGAAGTGTGGGGGTGATGAGTATAGTGCACAGGTGAGAAGTGTGGGGGTGATGAGTATAGTGCACAGGTGAGAAGTGTGGGGGTGATGAGTAGTGCACAGGTGAGAAGTGTGGGGGTGATGAGTAGTGCACAGGTGAGAAGTGTGGGGGTGATGAGTAGGGCACAGATGAGAAGTGTGGGGGTGATGAGTAGTGCACAGGTGAGAAGTGTGGGGGTGATGAGTAGTGCACAGGTGAGAAATGTGGTAGTGATTAGTAGCGCACAGGTGAGAAGTGTGGGGGTGATGAGTATAGTGCACAGGTGAGAAGTGTGGGAGTGATGAGTAGTGCACATGTGAGAAGTGTGGGGTGATGAGTAGTGCACAGGTGAGAAGTGTGGGAGTGATGAGTAGTGCACAGGTGTGGGAGTGATGAGTACTGCACAGGTGTGGGAGTGATGAGTACTGCACAGGTGAGAAGTGTGGGGGTGATGAGTCATGTAGGGATATGAATAATTACGTTGTTGACTTTGTTTAAACACAGAAGCCACCAACAATATGTTGCAAGATTTATTGCCTGGAATATCTAGCCAACTTATCACAAACATCATAAGCATTCATCATTTTTGGCCACATTAAGAGAAGACAAAAAGTGGGACATGTGACAGCCAGAAAGTTTTGAATTTTGTGGAAAGAGAGATGGAGGAAGACAGTTTGCAAAAATTCTTTATAGCCTAGGGCGACAACACACGAATTGATCCATGCCGTCAGAGATCGCAATTTGTGGAGAAGCATGATCGCCCACACCAGCCGGTAAAGGCACTGGATGATGATGATTATATTTCACTGCATCTTGTCAGGTGCATACTGCAGAGTTATATATCATATGAAGAAAATAAATGAATATGCTTACCCTGACACAATTAAAACGCATAGTCCCAGGTATTGTTTGAGTGTGGAACATCTGTTATCCCCACAGTAATTTCAAATTTACAACAAACTCTTTCTGTTTGCACAAGACTGGCTGAAATCACCCGATTGCTAATATCTCACTATATTTGAGCAATCATTTATTGTTTGTCGAATACAGTATTTGAAACTCTTTTTCTTTGTTCACGCTTTTGCCATATTTTATTAGGGATTGAGATATCGACGATGACAGCATTTTATAGCCTTTCGACTGCACAGGGATTCCTGAAGAGTGATCAACTCTTTTTTCCACTTACACTGATGTATGTTTGGCTACTCGATTTGCTAATTGCCTTTCCATTCTACCTATGTAAGTTGCTTGGCGCTCACACTGAAATTGACGAATGCAGTTTGTTGACTTTGTTGTTACTCTGCCAGTTCATATATGCCTGTTTTCAATCATGATCTGATTTTACACCCAAATATGCCTCCGAGAACAGTGATGGAAGGCAGCATGGTAGCTAGTAGAAGAGGTGAGGTGTGGACCAGCATGAAGATAGACACCTGACATTCCACACACCTTTGGCATGAAGGTGTATGAGGCAAAAGACACGGCAAGAGATCCAGAGGCTCCTCCATGAGAGTGACGTCCTGCAGAGGACACAATGGCAACTGGGCTTTCACCCTTTACACACAGAAGCCACAAACAATATATTGCATGGTTTATTGCCTGCATATTTTGCTACATGTCGTATATGTTGTTACATACCACTAGGAAAGATTGTCAGTCAGCGGACAATGCTGACACCTTTGTCTCTTGTTTCTCCCACCAGGGACCTCCTGGATGAAGCCAGAGATTATCACCTGATGCCAGAGCGAAGACTCCTCATGCAGACATTCAAGACAAGGCCCAGATGCTGCACGGATGTTCCTGGATTTGTATTTGCTGTGGTACGTAACACAATCATCTCTGTTACAAGCAAAAACAAGAAGCCATCTGTTGGATTTTTCCCCCAGGACATGCTGGTGTGGATGAGAAGTCAACATTATAGTCAGCTGACCGGTGTTGGAGCTTAATCCGCTACCTCGATATCAGCACACCATTTGTTTGAGAACAAGCGCTCTTATCCATTCAGCCATGCTGACCTCCGTGTTAGTAATTCATGGCAGCCGACCTTCAATTGACTATCTATAAATATGTATATGATATCTCAGTCCACTCATTGAGGAGCGGCTGGCTGAGGGGTTAGAATACCGGATTCTCTTTCGGGAGACCCGGGCTCAAATCCTCAGTAAGGTGTGAAGATTTTTTCTGTCAGGGGCAAAAAGAAAATTCTAACCTGCACCGCTCGCAGTAAATGAGAGTTGTTGTTTTTTTAACAGTTAATCCACTCGTTTATTTTCTTGTATCTTTTTTATATTGCCACTCTAAATCTACCCCACAATTTGTTCAATCTTTACCCCAGGACATGCTGGTATGTTGAGAAACGAGCAGACAGATTGGCTGGGTCTGCACTATTGGGTGGGGTATTGATGCATGATAAGGCAGATGTGGCTGGGGCCCATTTGGATTGTGTGTGTAGTGCGGAAGAACAGGTAGATCATCACGGCCTGAAGAGAATGGTACTGCAGGGAGTGACCAGAAGATCTGGCCAACACTCAGGACTCCAAGGAAAGGCCAGACGGACACATAATCTGACTGGTACTGGTACTGTTAGTATTGGGACTCTTTGCTTGCTGTTGAAGATGAGGACGGAGCATGTATGGGAATGTCCCAAGTGCCGTGATGTCGGTTCTTCACTCAACTCTCTTCCTCTTTGCCTTGTGATATGCTGTTTATCTTTTTTTTTCTTATATTTATTCCATCTGATTTGTCTGGTTTATTTTTATCTAGGGATCATGTGGCCTGGTATCTAAAGCACTCTCATGCTGAACTGATTGTCCTAAGTTTAAATCCCTCTAAGAAGTCATTTTGTTGTGACCTCATTTCTGCACTGTCAACCCAGGTTTGTGAAATGGCTGACAGAAATTGTTTTGTGAGTTTGATAAGTTGCATGGAGGGAAAAGATCAGAAATTTCATAAAGACACAGGAGAAGATAATTGCATCTAGATCAAACACTGAGCGTGTGAGACGTCAAATGGTACAGGATGGTGGAAATGACCATGCGTTCACAAGCATCCATTGTGGATGAAAATTTACAGCGTGAATTGGTCTAATTAGTCACATTTGCTGTCGCCATGGGTTGTCGTTATTATGCCTTTTTTTAAGCACGGTGTAATAAACTTTCATCTGTCAAGACGGCCAGGTGCCAGTCAGTCGGTCACTGAAAAATAAATATAAGTAATGTAAATGTTTTAACAGACACTAAGACAGAAAGACAACTTATCACAAACAGAAAAAGGCAGCTATAATATTTTAGCCACAAAAGAGGAAAAAACTGAAACATGTAACAACTGGAAATATTTGTGAACAGAGATGTAAGGAAGACAGCGAGAGAAGATTTTTGACAACCTCGTGTCATGGCACAGAAAGGTTTCAGCACACGAATTGATACATGCTGTGAGAAATCACAAGATGTGGAGTAGCATGATCACCCATGCCAGTTATCAAGGCACTTGATAACATAGTTTGTTTTGGATTTTGATCACTTTATCTGCATATCAGTGTCTTCGTAAGTGCTCCAGCCCACTTCCACAGATCACACAGGGAGGTTCTGAGCACATTGCACAAAATCTGCATACCAAATCACACATGCTATCAATATTCTTTTCATGGGTATGTTTTTTTTTTTTCTAATTTTAAATCATAGCTTGAGCAGCTGCCTATCCAGGCTGCTCTTTTTAAAACATTTTGTTGCGTTCGCTCACTGCTTCTAGTGCACTGCACTGATTTTTGCATGTGGATTAGCTTTCCCTATTATCAGTGTCCCTCACCATCAGGTGAACCCGCACTAACTTCTGAGGTACTGTAATTTACTTCCCGAAGTCAAGAACGAGAAGTCAACATTTTAGTCTAACTGACCGATATAGGGGTGAACCCCTTACCTCGGCATCAGCACACTGGATGTTTAAGAACGAGCTCTCTGATCCATTCGGCCATGCTGACCTCAGCTGCCTTTTCATTGAACAGGGAGGTCTGACCTCTGCTGGAGATTCTTTGAGCACGGTCGAGAGATTTGACCCTTTGACTGTCCAGTGGGTGTCTGGAGAACCGATGAGCACAATGAGGAGTCGTGTGGGCGTGGCAGTGTTAAAAGGTCAGATTTTGTTTAGTTTTGTTGATTTAACTTTACTCTCATGTGTTTCTTGGGCAGATGAGGGAAGTTTGGTGTTTGTCCATCAAGAATGATGATGACCATTCATTTCATCCAGTGGGGTTGAAAGTTTGTGGCCGTGAGTTCTAAGATTGTTGGTAAGGCCTATTTTGGCTCGAAATATTTTTGACAATGTGAGCAAAGAATGCTTGATGTTCCAGGAGGAGGATCTCCTGCGGTGGTGATTTTGATATAACCTATATAAAACCAAACTACACAATCTCTGCCCTATAATGTATAGAAACTAAATTACACAATCTCTGCCCTAAAATCTTTAGAAAACCAAACTACACAATCTCTGCCCTATAACCTATAAAAAACCTTAACTACACAATCTCTGCCCTATAACCTATAGACAACCTTAACTATACAATCTCTGCCCTATAACCTATAGACAACCTTAACTATACAATCTCTGCTCTGTAACCTATAGAAAACCAAACTACACAATCTCTGCCCTATAACCTATAGAAAACCAAACTACACAATCTCTGCCCTATAACCTATAAAAAACCTTAACTACACAATCTCTGCCCTATAACCTATAGACAACCTTAACTATACAATCTCTGCCCTATAACCTATAGACAACCTTAACTATACAATCTGTGCCCTATAACCTATAGAAAACCAAACTACACAATCTCTGCCCTATAACCTATAAAAAACTTTAACCACACAATCTCTGCCTTATAACCTATAGAAAACCTTAACTACACAATCTCTGCCTTATAACCTATATAAAACTTTAACCACACAATCTCTGCCCTATAACCTATATAAAACTTTAACCACACAATCTCTGCCTTATAACCTATAGAAAACCTTAACTACACAATCTCTGCCTTATAACCTATATAAAACTTTAACCACACAATCTCTGCCCTATAACCTATATAAAACTTTAACCACACAATCTCTGCCCTATAACCTATATAAAACTTTAACCACACAATCTCTGCCTTATAACCTATAGAAAACCTTAACTACACAATCTCTGCCCTATAACCTATAGAAAACCTTAACTACATAATCTCTGCCCTATAACCTATAGAAAACCTTAACTATACAATCTCTGCCTTATAACCTATATAAAACTTTAACCACACAATCTCTGCCCTATAACCTATATAAAACTTTAACCACACAATCTCTGCCCTATAACCTATATAAAACTTTAACCACACAATCTCTGCCTTATAACCTATAGAAAACCTTAACTTCACAATCTCTGCCCTATAACCTATAGAAAACCTTAACTCTACAATCTCTGCCCTATAACCTATATAAAACTTTAACCACACAATCTCTGCCTTATAACCTATAGAAAACCTTAACTAACAATCTCTGCCCTATAACCTATAGAAAACCTTAACTATACAATCTCTGCCCTATACCTATATAAAACTTTAACCACACAATCTCTTCTGCCTTATAACCTATAGAAAACCTTAACTACACAATCTCTGCCCTATAACCTATAGAAAACCTAACTATACAATATCTGCCTTATAACCTATTAAAACGTTAACCACACAATCTCTGCCCTATAACCTATATAAAACTTTAACCACACAATCTCTGCCTTATAACCTATAGAAAACCTTAACTACACAATCTCTGCCCTATAACCTATAGAAAACCTTAACTACACAATCTCTGCCTTATAACCTATAGAAAACCTTAACTACACAATCTCTGCCCTATAACCTATAGAAAACCTTAACTACACAATCTCTGTCCTATAACCTATAGAAAACCTTTACACAATATCTTTCCCCTATCCCATAGAAAACCTTAACTACACAATCTCTGCTCTATCTGCCCTATGTTATCTGATTGGTTGTTTACTGTATGTAATCTGATTTTTGTTTACTGTATGTAATCTGATTGGTTGTTTACGAGTTTACTGTACGTTATCTCATTAGTTGGTTTTTACGAGTTTACTGTATGTTATACTATTGTTTGTTTTGGTGGGTTACTGTATACCATTTCTTAAAAAACCAAGGCAAGGCGGTCTGCTGCCAAATCGCCTACAGCTGTGTTTCAAACACTGGTGTGCGGGATTAGAAACTGCGTGCATAACCTCTTCAATTGGTTGTTTGTTGGTTACTGCATATTATCTGTTTGGTTGTTGCAAGTTTACTGGCTGTTATCTGGTTGGTTGTTGCAGGTTTACTGTATGCCATTGGAGGTTATAATGGGATGGAACGCCTGGACACAGTGGAGATGTACGACCCCGTTGTCAAGAGATGGAGCAGGGTGGCGCCCATGAAATGTAAACGAAGGTAGTTCCTTCTTTATTTTTCTTCTCATGTCAGAAGTTAGTTTTGTGCCATGAGCTATGTTTATCTCGTTGTTAATCCTCTGTAAGATGTGAGTTTTACGTCAAGTCCAAAGCTTTCTCCCTACAGGTCGTTTGAGCACTGAAAAGGACTTGTCCGAGGGGGCTTCAAATGAAAACCTTTAAAGCAGTGTTTCCCAACCTTTTTTGTGCTATGCCCCACCTAAGCCTTTCTAAAATTCTTATGCCCCCACCCCCAACATATACATAATTTTTAATATTCAAAAATTGAAATGTTCCCTAAAGAAACTTGAATAATAGGTTTTAGGAAGAAATCACTAAGAAATTTTCAAAAAATATAATGGAGAACTGAGATTCAAGTACAAAATAATTTTAATGGAAGATTTTTCTATATTATTTTAATTATTAGTAATTATTTATTATTTAAATTTAGCGAGATCCTTGTCACATCGACCACTTCCTCGTGGGGGGAAAGTTTAACATAAAACTTGAAAGAAAAAGTCGCTTAAAAGTCGACAGGGTCGACTTCATTGCACCGTGTTTTATCCCATACGGCTTGGTATCTTTCCGCAGCGCGGAAAGCGTGGCACCGAGCACGAACTCCATAGCTCTAGCGACGACCCACAGGAGTCTCCGAAAAATTTCACCCGTGAACCGAAGGACGCGGCCCGGAATCAAACCCACAACCTTCGGAGCCCGAGTCAAACGGCTTCACAACTTTGCCACAGAGACTCGCAAAACTTGAAAGAGCTTTCTATACTAAACTACAGTGGTTACATCCAACATAATATACAGAAAAACTACAAGAAATTACAGTCAAAGAGAAATTTACAGATGAAATAAAATGTAAACTTGAAATTCTGCAAAACCCGTTGGAGCAAAGCGTTGACCAAACTTGGTTGAACATCAAGAATACGATTCAAACCATCGCAGAAGAATGTCTCGGTGTGTTAACCACGCATAGAAACAACAGATGGTTCAATCCAAAATGTGAAGAAGCAGTCATTAGGAAAAAGAATGCCAGACAGCTATGGCTAAATGACATCAACAACATCCAAAAGGAAGAGCAATATAGAAATGAATGTAAAGAGGCTACAAAAATAGTTCGACAGCAGAAGCGAGAATATATGAGCAATATAATCAAAGATATGGAATCTAATCACCAGAAAAACGGATCCAGAAAGTTTTTTTTAAAAGAACTGAAGTCAATGAAACGAGGGCACCAACACAACACATATGGTTTAAAAGACAAAAATGGGAATATGATAAATACCAATGAGGAAATGTGCAACACATGGAAAGAATACTTTGTTGAATTACTAAATTGTGAAGCTCCAAGTAACACTTTCCCACAAGGAAGAGGTTCTAACATGCGAACCACAAATTGAAGAACCTACATTTGAAGAAATCCTATATGTAATCACGCGACTTAAAAACAATAAGGCAACTGGGGCTGATGGAATTGCTGCTGAATTTATAAAGGCAGGTGGCCATGCATTACATCTAAAGCTATACAAACTAATAATAAAATCTGGAGGACAGAAGAATTACCTCATGACTGGAAAGAGTCATTATTGATACCTATCTTTAAGAAAGGAAACAAGTTTCAATGTGGAAAAAAAAGTCGCTTAAAAGTTGACAGGATCGAATTCATTGCACCGGGTTTTATCCCATATGGTTCAGTCTCTTTCCGCAGCGCGGAAAGCGTCGCACAAAGCACGAACTCCGTAGCTTTTAGCGACGACCCACAGGAGTCTCCGAAACATTTAACTCGTAAACCAAAGGGTGCGGCCCGGAATCGAACCCACAACCTTCGGATCACAAGTCAAACGGCTTGATCACTTCATTTGAATAATAGAGGATAATCACTACTGTCCACAAGCTATAAGATACTATCCGCTATTTTACTGAACAGACTAAAATCATATTCAGAAGACATATTAGGTGGCGACCAGGAGATGTTTTAGACAAAACAGATCAACAGTAGATGAGATATTTATCTTACGACAAATAGCCGAGAAAAATTGGGAATATAAAAGATATCTTCATAACATTTTTGTGGATTTTAAAAAGGCTTATGATAGTGTCCATAAGAATAGACTATGGAATGCTATGCAGGAATTGGGAATACCAAGGAATTTAATCAACATGACCAGACTCTGCATGGAAGATACTTACAATATAGTAACATATAAAGGCAGGAAATCAGACCCTTTCCAAATAACATCTGGCTTGAAACAGGGTGATGCACTATCGCCGCTCCTTTTCAATCTGGCTCTAGAGAAAGTTGTAAGGAAGGTAAAGGAGGAATGTGCTACTGGAGGAACATCCAGACTGCTTGGTTATGCAGATGATATAGATATTATAGGGGAAAATGAACAAAAGACATTGGAAATATTGACTCACTTAAAGGAAAAAGCTCAACAGATGGGGCTGGTTATCAACCAAGATAAGACAGAATATATGGTAATTTCAAGAGAAGGAACGGCTAAAAACTCTGGCCACATACAAATAGATAATATGACCATTAAAAGAACGGAAACATACAAATACCTGGGTACAATCTTCAACTGCTCCAACATAATAAGGGAAGAAATACAAGCTAGAATCAACTCTGGAAATAAGATATACTATGCACTGCAACATCTGCTAAAATCAAATGCGCTATCTCGTAACACCAAGATCACAATATACAAAACACTGATCAGACCAGTTGTGCTGTATGGCTCTAAAACCTGGAGTACAACGAAAGGAGACGAAGCCTTGTTACAAACCTTTGAGAACAAAGTCACAAGACGCATCTTTGGACCCATTAGGGATACACAAAGTGAAGAGTGGAAAAGAATAAGCAACAAAGACATTTATGATCTGATTAAGTCCCCGCTAATCATTGGTATCATGAAGGCTAATAGACTGCAATGGCTGGGGCATATAGAAAGAATGGAAGATAATAGGGAAACAAAACTCGCTTACACTCAAGAAATAAATGACCGTAGACCCCGAGGTAGACCAAGAAGACGGTGGAGAGATAATATACATACAGACCTACAAGCACTTGGAATCAGCGACTGGCAAGAGAAGGTCAACCAGAGAGACGAATGGAGACGGCTTGTATCTGCAGCAAAGAACCTCAAGTGGCTCGGAATGCTGAAGAAGAAGAGATCCTTGTGCTTGATGCTTGCTGCAAAGAGATTTTATATCAGGTTCCAAATTAGTTAACTTCAGTCTCAAGTCTCCCCGTTTTGTTATATCCAGCCGATTTCTTCCATTTTCGAATTGCCCCCCTTAACAATCGAATTGCCCCCCTGTGGGGCGTGGGCCCCACGTTGGGAAACACTGCTTTAAAGTGTGATAGAAATTACAATAACCTTGCCATCATTTTGTAACCTGTCAATATTTTTGTTAAGGATGCCAAGAGTGTTAAGCATGTGACATCACGGTGCAGATGAACATGTGTTGTCATTGGGACCGTTTAAAGATGGCCGCCCCATTTGTGACATGCACCAAAGAAGAGCAGTGCTCTGTTATCTGTATTTTTGATCAGTGAAGGGGTAAAACCTATAGAAATTCATGTTCAAATATAGGTCCAGTCCTGTGATGCATGCCTATCAGTTAAGCAAATGTGTGAGTGGAGTAGGAAGTTTCAAAATGGCGTGACTTCTGTGACAGACTGTTCACGACCAGGCACACCAAGTAGTGACACCAGATAATTTATTTCTACAAGAATCCAAGCACTTTATCATCGCTGGAAGACTTGCATTGAACAAAGTGGTGACTACATTGAAAAATAATACATTTGTTCTTTACTTTTTTAGAATATATTCTCCAAATAAAAACATTTACGGTTTTCATTTGAAGCTCCCTCGTATATATTAGAGTGAGGTTAGTGTAGATCTTTGGAGGTAACAAACAAACAAACAGACAGGAGTATTTTATTATGTCTTATTCCCTATTATCAGTGTCCCTGACCATCAAGCGAGCCCAGTCCGACTTCTGAGATAATGTAATTTACATCCCCAAGTCAACATTTTAGTCCAGTTGACCAGTGTTGGGGTTGAACCCGCCACCTTGCCGTCAGCACACAGGAAGTTTAAGAGCAATCATTCTTATTCATTCGGCCGTGCTGACCTTAAATATTTATCATATACTTCTTCTTCTGCGTTCGTCTGGAATGTTCTTCTTAAACGTAATTGAGTTGTGCCTGTTTACAGTAGTGCTGCGATATTTGCACCTTTCAGCCGACACATCTGACTTCTTCAGGCATTTGTTGGCCGGTTTACCTTCGCGAAGTCATTTACTAGACACAGAATTGTGGTCTGACGTATTTGTATTATTGTTGTTTGATATTTGCTTAGTTAATATAGAATTCTGAGACCTACGGTGCTGTTTCAATGGTTGGATAAGAATTCTGTCCATATTTTATAGTTGTGGGTTCATGTGGATGATAGACATGGCTAATGAAGACACCTTTTTTAAGGGTGACTAGTTGGTCATGCGTCAAGCACACTTGTTCCTGAAGATCTCGGTCTTTGGTGTTCTGAATCAAATCTGCTGATGATATTCCTCCATGCCACCGTTGCATTCCATCCAGCATCATTTCTCTTGGTCTGCCTCTGCCTCGCTTCCCCTTGATCCTTCCAGTCATCACAATGTTCTCCAATGCCTCTCTTCTTATCATGTGACCAAAGAAAGCTGTTTGTCTGTTCCTTATTGTTGTAAATAATGTTCTAGTTTCATTAGCCTGTTTCAGGTAATCGTCGTTAGTTACTCTGGCAGTCCTATAAATTCACAACATTCGTCTCAGGAACCACATCTCTGTTGTTTCCAAGTTCTTCCTAATGTGTTCATTTACATTCCAAGATTCATTGCCATACAGCAAAACTGGTTCTGTATATCACTTCAGCACTCTCTTACATTCCGTGATAGTGACTTATTGCATAAGATACTTTTCATTTTCTGAAATGCAGCTTTTGCTTAAATGGTAGTTATAGCTTTAAAATGTTATGTTGTATAGTGTGTCCTCTAATCTCTATTTCTTTCTTTTACTTCTGTCGAGAGTCTTTGTGGTCAAGTGGTCAAGTCGTTTGACTCAGGCTCCGATGGTTGTGGGTTCGATTCCAGGCCTCTGTCCTTCGATTCACAAGTGAAATTTATCGAAGACTCCTGTGGGTCGTCGCTAGAGCTACGGAGTTCGTGCTTTGTGCAACACTTTCCGCGCTGCGGAAAGAGACCGAGCCATATGGGATAAACACCCGGTTACAATGAAGTCAACCCTGTCGACTTTTAAGTTACTTTACTTCTGTGAGTGCCGGTCAAGACTTGTGTGTGTGTGTTTATGTTCTGTGGATATTGTGTATGCCTGTATTATCCATAATAAACAGTGTAACTAATAGGGTCAGTTGAGATGTATACATGTGAGATCCAACAATAAGCAGCTAAAGGAATAGCAGCAATGAAAGGAATAGTAGCAGCTTAAGGAATAGTAGCAGCAAAAGGAATATTAGCAGTAACACTAAAATCAGCAGTAAAAACAAGAGTAGCAGTAACACTAAAATCAGCAGTAAAAACAAGAGTAGCAGTAACACTAAAATCAGCAATAAAAACAACAGTAGCCATTAAATCAAGAGACTCAGCAGCACTAGACGCTGTCCTGTATAAATGTTTGTTCCTCTCAGCAGTGCCTCAGTTTGTCTCATTTCCTACATCCACTGTCATTAATTAACATCTGCCTACCCTGTTTCAGTGCACTAGGAGCTGTCAGTCTCAACGGAAAAATCATGGTTTGTGGAGGCTACGATGGAGTCACTTCACTACACACGTGTGAGAGCTATGATCCAGAAACTAATTCGTAAGTTGTGTGTTTATGTTGAGTGGTAGAGGTCAGACCGTACGTGTATCGCTGGTAGCCCATAATGGAATCAGAAGATTGTAATACTGTTGTAGTAATCTACCTTGTGTGTCATACTGTTGTAATAATCTACCATGTGTGTCGTACTGTTGTAATAATCTACCATGTGTGTCGTACTGTTGTAGTAATCTACCATGTGTGTCGTACTGTTGTAATAATCTACCGTGTGTGTCGTACTGTTGTAATAATCTACCGTGTGTGTCGTACTGTTGTAATAATCAACCGTGTGTGTCATACTGTTGTAATAATCTACCTTGTGTGTCATACTGTTGTAATAATCTACCATGTGTGTCGTACTGTTGTAATAATCTACCATGTGTGTCGTACTGTTGTAATAATCTACTGTGTGTGTTGTACTGTTGTAGTAATCTACCTTGTGTGTCATACTGTTGTAGTAATCTACCTTGTGTGTCATACTGTTGTAATAATCTACCTTGTGTGTTGTACTGTTGTAATAATCCACCATGTGTATCATACTGTTGTAGTAATCTACCTTGTGTGTCATACTGTTGTAGTAATCTACCTTGTGTGTCATACTGTTGTAATAATCTACCTTGTGTGTCGTACTGTTGTAATAATCAACCGTGTGTGTCATACTGTTGTAATAATCTACCTTGTGTGTCATACTGTTGTAATAATCTACCTTGTGTGTTGTACTGTTGTAGTAATCTACCTTGTGTGTCATACTGTTGTAGTAATCTACCTTGTGTGTCATACTGTTGTAATAATCTACCTTGTGTGTTGTACTGTTGTAATAATCCACCATGTGTGTTGTACTGTTGTAATAATCTACCATGTGTGTCGTACTGTTGTAATAATCTACCATGTGTGTCATACTGTTGTAGTAATCTACCATGTGTGTCATCATCATCATTGGCACCTTGCCGTCTTGACAGATGATAGTTTGTGCTTTAAAAAGGCATAATAACTTTTACCTATGGCGGTAGCGAATGTGACTGATAAGGCCAATTCGCGCTGTAAATGTTTGTTCACAGTGGGTGCATGTGAACACGTGGTCATTTCCACCATCATGCACCATCTTATGTCTCACACACTCAATGTGTGACTTATCTGCAATATTTTCTCCTTTGCCTTTATTCCATTTCTGATCTTTGCCCTCCATGCAACACATTCAGCAGCGACTTGCTCCCACTGTGCATTATCAATGTCTGTATCAATCATGTCCCGCTTACACACATCTTTGTATCGTAGTAGAGGCCGACCCTGAGATCTCTTACCTATCTGTAATTCACCAAAAAAGATGTCCTTTGGTATTCTACCATCATCCATCCTCCTAACATGTCCTATCCATCTAAGTCTACGAAGACTGAGCATGGAATAAACCATCACACAACCTGATCTTTCCAATACTTCAGTATTTGTGATTTTGTCTTGCCACTTAATACCAAGAATTCTTCGCAGACACCGCATATGAAAGCTGTTTAAACGTTTCTCTTGGTGTGAGTAAGTTGTCCAGGTTTCACTGCCATAAAGAAGAGTACTAAGGACACAGGCTTGATAGACAAGGTCTTTTGTTTTGGCAGTAAGCTTCCTGTTCTCCCAGACTCTTTTTCTTAACCTGTTCATTGTTGTTGCTGCTATAACAGAGCAGTGTTATAAAAAAAATAATGGGAGGTCGGATGTAGCGCTGGTTATGTCTTTGGTTTTCTCCTATTTGGTGGAGGAGGCCAAAGAAGCACTGCACGAAGACGCACATCGTCTTCGTGGCAGCAATACGTCAGGGTAGCAACAAAAACATTGACAACGGCAGTTCGGTTTTTAGATTTGAAGAGGCAACACGCTTCCATTTGTTGAGGTCAGTTAAGGGTTACATCTGGTAGGTTAGTTAATTGTGAGCAGGGAAACATCTTTGAAGTGATTTCTGTTCTAGGAGCCGGAGTGTAGATAGTTGTTTTAATTGTTAAGTAATTAGTCATGTTTTTATACGCAACTACCCAATAGTATGAGTTCCGAGATAGCTGAATAAGCTGTATAACCATTTTGAACGCTCTGAATTAAATACTGTGGAAGTATTCAGAAAATTATCCATCTTGCGTCTGTGTTGAAGAGTTCTTAAATAGGGTGAGTTATACTCTTTGTTGAAATTGTTAATTTATTGTGTGTTAAAAACAAAGCGAAGATTTCTACCATAGCCACTATACGATGGATTATTAAACCATGGATCACAGCTATAACCACTCTCAATGGACTGACACGGTTACACTGCCTTACCAATCCTGATGTTGATTTCCTGATCTAGGGATAATTTGCTATTTACCACTGATCCTAGACATGTAAAATGGTCTACCATCTCTAGTTCGGCGTCGTCAATAAAGATTGATGGTACCCCATGTGCACCTTGTGACATAATCTGTGTCTTCTTTTTGTTAATTGTCAAACCAAATTCAGAACAAGCATTGGAGAATGCCGATAGTAGTCATTGCAATTCTTCCTCAGAGTGGGTCGTAACTGCAGCATCATCTGCAAAAAGCAACTCTCTGATCAGTACCCTCCTAATTTTGGCCTTCAATCTCTGAGCATTGTAGAGGCCGCCATCTGAGTGTGAGTGAATGTATATACCACCATCCTGATCACGAAAGGCATATTTCAGTAGAAGTGAAAAGTATATTCCAAAGAGGGTGGGAGCTAGTACACAACCTTGCTTAACTCCACTCTTGATTTCAAACTCTTCAGAAGTTGCACCATCAAACTTGATTATACCCTTCATGCCTGTGTGGAACGATTCCACAATGGACAGAAGATTTGTTGGGCAGCCAATCTTCTTTAGTGCCTTGAACAGACCCTCACGACTGACCAAATCAAATGCCTTTGTGAGGTTGATGAAGGCAATAAACAGTGGTTGATTCTGTTCACGGCATTTTTCTTGCATTTGTCGCAATGAGAATATCATATCAATGGTAGACCAGTTTTGTCGAAAGCCACACTGTGATTCGGGATAGACTTGGTCTCCTAGGTCTTGAAGTCTGTGCAGAACAATTCTGGCAAATACTTTTCCAACAATACACAGAAGTGAGATACCCCTATAGTTGTTGCAGTCACTCCGATCGCCCTTGTTCTTGTACAGTGTTGTGATGCTTGAATCTTTGAAATCCTGTGGGACTTTCCTTCTCGTCAGCATAGCTCTATTAGCTGGTGGAGTGAGTGTGTCTTGCCCACTCCTGATAACCTCTATTGGAATCCCATCCTTACCTGGAGCCTTGCCAGATGCAAGTTCATTTATAGCACACTTAACTTCAGTTATGGTGGGAAGTGTGTCCAGGTGGTCAAGAGTTGGTAGAGCCTCTATGGCGTTGAGGGCATCATCCGCTAGTTTGGTCATGTGTGTCATACTGTTGTAATAATCCACCATGTGTGTCATACTGTTGTAGTAATCTACCATGTGTGTCATACTGTTGTAATAATCTACCATGTGTGTCATACTGTTGTAGTAATCTACCATGTGTGTCATACTGTTGTAATAATCTACCTTGTGTGTCATACTGTTGTAATAATCCACCATGTGTGTCATACTGTTGTAATAATCCACCATGTGTGTCATACTGTTGTAATAATCTACCATGTGTGTCATACTGTTGTAGTAATCTACCATGTGTGTCATACTGTTGTAATAATCTACCTTGTGTGTCATACTGTTGTAGTAATCTACCATGTGTCTCGTACTGTTGTAATAATCTACCATGTGTGTCATACTGTTGTAGTAATCTACCATGTGTGTCATACTGTTGTAATAATCTACCATGTGTGTCATACTGTTGTAATAATCCACCATGTGTGTTGTACTGTTGTAATAATCCACCACTCTGTTGCTTCGAAGCTCTTCCTAATTTGTTCATTCATGTTCCAATATTCACTGCTATCCAGCAAAACAGATTCTATATAACATTTCAGCACTCTCTTTCTGACATTCAATTATATTGACTTACTGCATAAGACAAGTTTTCATTTTCTGAAATAAAAAAAAAACAATAGTAGCTTTAAAATAATTATATGCTTCTATTAAATTAAATTTTAAAAATGAGATCATGAACTGTACTTTAATTCGTCCATGTGCCATTGAAAATTGTTTCACGTTCCACATTTGGCACACATGCTGTAGGTTGCAAACGCCTGCTCTAGATTGTAACAGGACATCCTGTGCCAGATATTTCTGTGTGAAGCAATTACCAATATGCTTCTGATATTTCTTTTGTTGTTTTATTTTGCCAGGTGGTCGCAAATGCAACCAATGCACAAACACCGGAGTGCATCCGGTGTGGCGGTGCTGCATGGCTGTGTTATTGCTTGTGGTGGCCACGACGGTTTGTCCATCTTCGATTCGGTAAGCCTTTTCTTTGTTTTATCCGAAAGCTTAGCCAGCATCGTAATTTTCTAAAAATCTTGTCTATCTTTGTGCCTGTTGAGACTATGTTGAGACTAATTTGAAACTGTTATATGAAATGGCTCCACTGCACCAAACATAGGAGCCACCATTCAGGATCCACCTTGTAGGAGCCACCATACAGGAACTACCATGCAGAAGCCACCATACTGGAGCCACCATACAGGAGCCACCAGATACAGGAGCCGCCATACAGGAGTCACTATGCAGGAGCCACCATGCAGAAGCCACCTTGAAGCCACCAAGCAAAGGAGAACTATAGGACCCTTGTACCCACCTTAAGCTGTATTGGATATATGGTGCTACACCCACATTTGTATAGACCCATCATGGCTCAGTGATGTGATGAGTATGGCATCAATGGCCTTCACTTCCCCAGACATTTCCTGGCACCCATGGTAGGCGGGTGTGGCCTGGAAACTTGGGTCAGATTTAACAATCTGCCTCGATGCAGAATCGAACTCAACACTGCCGGGTGGGCAGGCATGCACCTGATCACTACTCTACGCAGGTCTCCATGGCGGCATAATTAGATTAATTAAAGACAAATCTGAAACCACTATGTGGAATGAACCTCCGTCGCAGGTTAGTGGATAGTTAAAATATGAATAACATTAGTGGAACTGTGGTAAAGCTGTGGGAATGTAAACAATATAAAATAGCACAAAGTAATGCAGCTTTATAGAACACAATTATGAAAATACAGGACTTTGCGGCGACTAGCCTTCATTAGCAAACAAATGCATACACAAAATACAACACACAACACATTGTGTATGTATTTGCTGATGAAGGCTAGTCGCCGCAAAGTCCTGTATTTTTCGTAATTCTTTCTTTAAAGCTATATTACTTTGTGTTATTTTATATTGCTTAGTGGATAGTGAGACATGCACTTTCTTATTTTCTAGACATACCGAGTCGAGAGGTTCAAAATCAGCTTGAGCGGATTGAAATTATACCGCTTTGCATTTATTTTTATGGTATTAGGTGTCGGCCATTCAGAAAGCAAAGGCAGACTACTGAACTAAGATTGCCTAGTAGATCACAAACAGGCATTAAGTGCTGGGGTTGACTGAGGCATCCTGTAAAGGACATGCTACTAACATTTTTTTAAAATATGAAATGACCCGACCTCATAAAAAATAGTTGTCACGGTGGAACAGTGAGACCAATTTAAGCGTAATTTCCTCCTCATTTCTCTGTTGAGGAAAGTCCATAACACAGGCCTGCAACACACAAGTCAATGTGTACTGATTTCAGCCTGCATGTGTGTCAGGTTTGCTTCCTCTAGACAGGTTCCATCCAGGGTTACAGGCTCTGTCTACCCGTGGGTAGGTTTTTATTTCCTAGCTGTGTTACCAGGGCAGCTGCCTGGTGGCCTGCTCTTGGCAATTTCCAACTGCCGTGGAATTTTTAATGTGCACCACCTGTCATCTGCTGCCTGTCATCTACTGCTCCACATCTACTATCTGCCATCTACTGCCTGTAATCTACTGCCTGCTGTTTACTGCCTGTCATCTACTGCTCCACATCTACTATCTGCCATCTACTGCCTGTAATCTACTGCCTGCTGTTTACTGCCTGCCATCTACTGCCTGCCGTCTACTGCCTGCCGTCTACTGTCTATAATACCTTGCGGTGTAGGACAGGGAGATCTTGAACCTGAAGAATTAAGGCCGCCTGGCTAGTGCAGTTGCCGCAAACTGTGCAGATTACGGGTATTACTTTTGCCTCCTGACAGGCTACGGTTACCCCTAGAGACTAATTTACAACCATTATGTGAAATGACTGAGTCTCTAAGTGGAAGCTGTAGCAGTGAGTGTGTTAGCTTGCTAAGAAACAATCAACATTGATAATTTCTGGGTTTAAACGCTGGAACATTTCTATATCTGCTAGGTGGAATCTTATAACCCAACCCGAGGTGAATGGGTACAGCTTCCACCAATGAAATCCAAGCGTTGCAGACTCGGCGTGGCCACCTTGAATGGCAAACTCTATGCTGTGGGTGGTTATGATGGCTGTGTGTTCTTGAGGTCTGTAGAGAGATACGACCCTGACACCCAAACCTGGGAGATGGTTGCTTCCATGCAGGTACCATTTTGTTGTTGTATGTTTGTTTGTTCGTTATTGAGGCAGTGTTGTAGCTTGTTCATTCCTTCTTGTTGTCACTTCAGAACTTCTTTTTTTATTTCATCCACTAGCTTTGAACTCAAGCATAGTCCATACAGCTGTTACTACTTCTAGAGCACTAGACTGATTTTTGCATGTGGATTAGCTTTCCCTATTACCAGTGTCTCTCGCCATCAGGCGAACCCACTCCGGCATCTGAGGTACTTGTAATTTGCATGCACAAGTCAAGGATGAGAAGTCAACATTTTAGTCTAATTAATGGGTATAGGGGTTGAACCCGCTACCTCACCATTAACATAAGGATCTTTAAGAACGAGCGCTCTTACCCATTCGGCCATGCTGACCACCAGAACTTTTTTTATCTGCCTTTTCACTTATTGCCTTTGTCTGTGTCCTGGTGCTTGAAGTTTGACAAAATTGCTGTTGAGTAACACGGCAAAGTTACCCTCTCAGCATTAGGTTGAAGTCTGTTGAGGAAGGAATACCTCATTTCATTTAGTCTGTAAGTTCTGTGCCATATGGTGACCTAGTTCCATCCTAATATACGAGAGGGCTTCAAATGAAAACCTTAGAAGTGTGATAGAAATTACATTAACCATACCAGTGTCTTGTAACCTGTTAATATTGTTGTTAAGGATCTCAGGAGTGTTTAGTACGTGATATCATGGTGCAGACGAACACGGTGATGTCATAAGGACAGTTTAAAGATGGCCGCCCAACTTTTGACATGCACCAAAGAAGAGCAGCACTCTTTTAACTTTTTTTTTTTTTTAAATCTATAGAAATTTGAATAATGAAGACACAAACAACAGATTGCATGATTGCCTGGCATATTTCGCTGCAACTCATCAGGCACATACTGCAGAATTCACACAACATAAAGTAAAATAACTAGATAAATCCTTCAAGCTGAAATGTACACATGTTCGCACAGTAATGTCAATTGTCTACCACAGTAATTTTTAACTGACTATCATGTCTTTCTGTTTGCACAAAACTGGCCTGTATACGTTAATCATGGTCGCTTCTGCAAACTTTAACAAGCGACTATTTTGTGTATTAAACAACACATGAAAAGTGCTGTCTCTATCAATTACATGACCGGTTTCCAAAACGTGCCGTGCAATGTTCGACGCAGGAAGTTTTAATTGTGGTGTGTCTTCCCATGCTGCAATCGCCTGTGTAGTATCTTGTCAATCCAGTTGGGTTCAACAACCCTGCTGTGTAACTGCCGCTTTGTTCTGTCGATGTAGGTAGACTCACACCTGAATGTGAATTGGTAAATGCAATTGGATTTGGTGTACAGAGTGCAGATTTTTTTACTATTGGGGTGTTCATCTGCACTGTGATGCCACGTGCTTAACGCCATTCACATCCTTAACAATATTGACAGGTTACAAGACACTGGCATGGTTAATGTAATTTCTATCACACTTTTAAAGCAATAAATCATGCAATCTATTGTTTGTGTCTTCGTTATTCAAATTCACTATGGGAAAACATTGTTTTAATCTATAGACATTCATCGGCAAGAGTACATCTAATATGGTGCTGCATACCTGTTAGTCCAGCAAAGTATGAGTGGAGTAGGAAGTTTCAAAACGGCGTGACTTCTGTGACAGACTGTTCACGACTGGGTCAGCCACATAGAGTAGTCACCCAGGAGTGGTTACACGCACGACCAAGAGAATTTTTTCTACAAGAATCCAAGCACTTTATCGGCCCTGGAGGACTTGCATTGAATGTCTGTAATCAGAGTCAGAATGGGTGATCTCCAACTCACAACAGTTGATCCTTGTAATCAGAGACAGAATGGGTGTTCTCCAACTCACAACAGTTGATCCTTGTAATCAAAGATAGAATAGGTGTTCTCCAACTAACAACAGTTGATCCTTGTAATCAAAGATAGAATAGGTGTTCTCCAACTCACAACAGTTGATCCTTGTAATTAAAGATAGAATGGGTGATCTCCAACTCACAACAGTTGATCCTTGTAATCAAAGACAGAATGGGTGTTCTACAACATACAACATTTGATCCTTGTAATTAAAGATAGAATAGGTGTTCTCCAACTCACAACAGTTGATCCTTGTAATCAAAGATAGAATAGGTGTTCTCCAACTCACAACAGTTGATCCTTGTAATCAAAGATAGAATGGGTGTTCTACAACTCACAACAGTTGATCCTTGTAATCAAAGATAGAATGGCTGATCTCCAACTCACAACAGTTGATCCTTGTAATCAAAGACAGAATGGGTGTTCTCCAACTCACAACTTAGACTATATTGAAAAATTATACATTTGTTTACTTTTTTTTCAGAATATATTCACTGCAAAAAACAAAAGAAAATTCAGGTTTTCATTTGAAGCCCCCTCGTACTTCGCAGATGTGCAATTCCAGTAGCTGTCTTGCACACTCATCTTTGTCCCCATGGAGATGGTACTTCTGGTAGCAGGTCAGGAGAGAAAGCTGTACACCAATCACACTTCAGTAGATACACGCCCACTGAATGCTCAGATAATCTTGATACTTGTGTATGAGTGAAACATAATGGACCCTTTGACACACCTAGCTACAAATTGAGTTAGTTATATGTCAAGTACATGATGTTGCAGTCAACGACAGCTTTTATTCGCTGTTTGTGATTTACTGGGCAGATTTGTATTCAGTAGTTTACTGTTACTGATCACCAGCGCTGCACATTCATTCATTCAGTAGCATGTTTTTTGCAGAACCTCACTTCATAACTGCCTTACAGAAACTCTCTCGGTCATAAGCAAGATGTTCCCCATCCAATACACCCATCTTGAGATCATCTGCCACATCCTGCACCCATCTTCTCTTTGGCCTTCCTCTTCCTCACTTCCTGGGCATATACCCCTCCATGACTGTTCTCTCCAAACTTTCATGACGTTTGAAGCGACCAAAATATTTCAATTTTCTTTGTTTTATCATCTTTAGTAGCCAACCTTCAGTATTCAGATCTTGTCGTAT
This sequence comes from Cepaea nemoralis, assembly GCA_014155875.1. NCBI lineage: Eukaryota > Metazoa > Mollusca > Gastropoda > Stylommatophora > Helicidae > Cepaea > Cepaea nemoralis. Next base: position 133,677 of record JACEFZ010012301.1, on the reverse strand, counting down.
GGATGCATTTGTTCTTTTCTGTATCCAAGGTATTTTTACAACCCTTCTATAACATTTATATTCAAAGGCATTGATGCACTGTTCAGCTTGTTCAGTAAGTGTCCCTGTCTCACAGGCGTATGTTGCAATGGGAAAGATGCATACTCTTAAAAATATAATTCAATGCCAGACGGCATGGACTATAAAAAGAAGGAGTTTAATATTGCTTTCTGATTGGCCGACTCAGATAGCGTAGAAATCAACGCAAAGCTATTTGGAGGTCAGCGTGGCCGAATGGATAAGAGCGATTGTTCTTAAACATCCAATGTGCTGATGCTGGGGTAGTGGGTTCAACCACTACAATGGTCAGTTGGACTAAATTGTTGACTTCTCATCCTTGACTTGGGGACATAAATTGCAAGTATCTCAGAATTTGGAGTGAGTTCACCTGATAGCAGGGGAAACTGCAATAGGGAAAGCTAATCCACACTTTTTGGGAATTTGAATGCATGTGCACCTGACTGTGACTCCCTGATGCATCAGACAAAGAGCTAAAACTTAGTCCTCCAACGGATTCTTCCTCTTCTTCCTCTGCGTTCATCCGGAATGTTATTTTAGACGTAATTGCTTTGTGCCTGTTTACAACAGAGCTGCGATATTTGCATATTTTGGCCAACACATCCGACTTCTTCTGGCATTTATTGACCAGGTTAGGGCTTTTGACTCACTGTTGTGGTGCTATCCCCACCCGGCCCATTTAGAGCAGCTGAAGTCATCCCCGTCAGCCCTCAAGGGAAGGCAGGGGCAGACCATGGGAATTCCCCAACATCCAAAGAGGCTACCATAATTGCAGAGCCGACACATAGCGCCCTGGTACTGGGCTCACCCAAGAAATTGTCGTATACCACACATGGCTGGTCCAGAGTATTTCAACCAAACAAGCAACAAAGCCATAGCCAAGCAGCCAGTCTTTGATGTTTCTCTGTTGGCAAGAATGGTTCTTGCTAACCCCCAGCCCTTTGATATATCTATATCTTGTAGTGGTAGCACGGCATGTGTGTTCCTATTACCCCAAGAGCTAAGGTGTGTGCGCTCCAATGATGCCAAGAACTAAGGCATGTCTGTTCCAATGACACCAAGAGCTAATGCTTGTGTGTTCCGATTACCCCAAGAGCTAAGGATTGTGTGTTCCAATGTGTGCTGCAATTTCTTCTTCTTGCGTTCTCTTGAAATATGTCTATAACTGCAATGTTGTCTCTTGTATGAATCTAACAGTCTTTTTCAGTTCACACAGCGGTCCATAGAGTTTATCTTCCACTGTCGTCGCTCTAGGCCAGAAGGTTTGCCTAGATATGTTATATTTTGGGCAGTCTTGAAGTATGTGCTCTGCTGTCTGCGACGCCAATCCACATGTGCACATGGCTGTTTCACCAATCTTGAATTTTGTATACATGTGGTTGCGTAATCTATTGTGTCCTGTTCTGAGGCGCAGAATAATGACTTGTTCTGGTCTATCCATAACGTGGTAGTCATCTTGAGCAGGTTTTGGTGGCTTTCTGACTGATTTGATCATTCTTTTCTTTTGGTGGTATGTAACGGGCACATCAGGCTGTTCTTCTTTGGCTCCTTCCTTAGCCAATTGATCAGCTCTGTCGTTTCCGGGTACTCCACAGTGGGATGGTATCCACTGTATGGTGACCTTATGCTGACTGCTAAGTTCAGAAAGTAGTGTCCTTAGTACTGGCAATTTCCCAGACAGAAGCGCCTCGAGTACTGATTTTGCATCTGTCAATAGCACCACAGGTTGTGTACCATTGCTGGCACCCAGTAATTTCTCTGTTGCTATCTTGATTGCCTCAATTTCAGCATCATAGTTATGGCAGTACTTTCCTGTCGGTACTCTGGCTGTGTCCCTAGTATTATTTGGGTATTCTATGTACACTCCTGCTCCTCCATTTCGAACAGCATTTTGTGCTGACCCATCTGTGTAGACTCGGATCCAGAGGTCCTGTGGGTATTCTTCATCAAGGAAGCTGAGAGTGGCTGTTCTGCGCTGCACACTGTTCTGTTCTTCCTTGTCAAATATTCCTCTCACTTTTGTCTGGATTTGTAATGATAGTCTATGTTCATCTTTCCATGGAGTTCGCTCCGGAATAGTTGTTAGAGGGATACCAACTGTGGGCAGATCGGTGGTTTCTCTGCAGAGTCGTTTGGCTTGGTGGATAAAACTACTTCTTTTCAACCGCCCCATAGCTAGGTTATCAAATCTGTTCTTCATAGGGTGGCCTGGCAAGCTGAGGAACTTTTCTGCTTGTATTAGCGTTTTCGTATCTCTGCGCTCTCTCAGTGCTTGTGTCCTCCCCATCTTCTCCATTTCCACTATAGGGGTTGATCTCATCCCTCCTGTGGTGACTCTAAGTGCTTGATTTTGCACCTTGTCCAGCTCTTGTAGTGTGGTGTTTGATGCCGAACACCACGCAGTTGACCCGTATTCCAGGTGTGGTCGTATGCTCTGTTGATAAACTTTGCTAAGTATTTTCCCACTGGCTCCCCATGTGGTTCCACTTAGCTTTCTCAGGATGGCTATTTTCCTTCTTGCTTTTGCTACTGCTTTGTTGATGTGCTTTCTCCATGTCAGCCTGCCATCAAATGTTACTCCAAGGTATGTTGGTTCTTTATCTTCTCTTAGGGGTGTTCCATTTATCTGGATGACCCCTGCCTTTTGTTTTGGAGAGAGGGTAAATAGAGTGGTGCTGCACTTGTCAGTGTTTATGCTGACACACCATCTATTTGCCCATGCAACAAATGTATCTACAGCTCTTTGTAGCAATCTGGTGGCCACTGATGCATGTTCATTTGTGCTCCATAGAACCAGGTCATCGGCGTACATTGCTGCTTTAATTCCATGCGGTAGATTAGCAACGAGATCATTGATGAAGATTAGAAAAAGTGTGGGGGACAAGACTCCGCCCTGGGGAACACCGTGACGCAGTAGTACTTTCTTGCTCTTGAGTCCGTCTATCTGTACTCGGGCTCTTCTGTTGTGCAAGTATGCTTTCACCCATTTGTACATTCTTCCATTGACTTTGCAGTTTCTCAGTTTCTTCATCAGACCTTCTTTCCAGACTTTGTCAAAGGCTTTCTTCAGATCTATCCATGCTGCAAGCACCAGTTTCTTCTCTTGGAATGCATCCTCAATTTCTTGAGAGAGGTAGGTTGTCTGATCTTCCGTAGAGTAGCACTGCCTAAAGCCAGCCTGCTGTGGCACAAGGATGTTTTTACTTTCAATGTACCACTGCAGTCTGTGATTGATGATGCGCTCCAGTGTTTTGCAGAGACAGCTGGTGAGGCTAATTGGTCTGTAGCTAGAGGCAATGGAACCTATCTTTCCCTGATTTTAGGAGGGGTATCATGATTGCTTCTCTCCAGGCTTGTGGAACACTGCCTAAGGTCCAACTGTTATTAAAGATCTGCAACAGCTTTGCTTTGGCCTCTGTTCCTAGGTTCCTGATCATTTCATTGGAGATACCATCAGCTCCTGGTGACTTTCTCATTTTCAGTTTTGATATGGCTAGCTCCAGTTCGCTGATTGTGATGGGTGCCTCCAGAACCTCATGTACTATTTCCTTCTGTCCCGTATGTTGCTGTTTCTCTCGAATCTCTTGTTGTTTCTCTGGACTAATTTTGATATTGTTATCTTGTGCGAATGAGTCCGCAAAATGGTCAGCTGCTTGCTTTCTTGTTAAGATGTTTCCATCTTTATGTAGTGCAATTTTTGAGTTTCTCCCTGTGCCCTCATCGTTAAGTTGTTTTATTAGCTTCCACAATTTCCTTGTGTCTCTTTCAAAGTTCAGAGACTCCGTTTTCTCCTGCCAGCTTTTCCGTCTAGCCTGCAGCTTGGCCCTTTGGAATTTGGCTTTTGCATGCTGGAATTTATTGTGGTGCTCTTGGCTGGGTGTGGCCTCTGCTTGCTTTCTACACTCTTCCACATCATTATGCAACTGTTCCAGTTCACTACTCCAGTAGGGTTTATATTGTTTACGGGCTCCTCTTGGTACTGTTTCTCGCGCTGCCTGCAATATGCATTTCCCAAACTCTTCAACTACTTTATTTATGTCTTTCTCAGTGTTCAGGTTTTTAACCAGTATGCTGGTGCAATTCTTGTACATTGCCCAGTTTGCTTTCTTGTAGTTCCACCTCGAGAGGGTGCTGCTTTCACTTACAAGCTCATTTTCTACAGTTAGAAAGACTGTGTGCTGCAATGATTCCCAAGAGCTAAAGTATGAGTGTTCCAATGACCCCATGAGCTAAGGCTTGTGTGTTCCAGTGACCCCAAGAGCTAAGCTGACGGTAGTACAGCTATTGGTAGGATCTTTCATGTCCAACAGGTCCAGGGATAGGGACCAGATGAAGAGAGATACAAACCTGCTGCCTTGTAGGTAGACTACGGACGGTCAAAGGCTAGAGACCAGATGAAGAGAGACACAAACCTGTTGCCTTGTAGGTAGACTAGGCACGGTCAAAGGCTAGAGACCAGATGAAGAGAGACACAAACCTGTGCCTTGTAGGTAGACTAGGCACGGTCAAAGGCTAGAGACCAGATGAAGAGAGACACAAACCTGTGCCTTGTAGGTAGACTAAGGATGGTCAAAGGCTAGAGACCAGATGAAGAGAGACACAAACCTGTTGCCTTGTAGGTAGACTAAGGATGGTCAAAGGCTAGAGACCAGATGAAGAGAGACACAAACCTGTTGCCTTGTAGGTAGACTAAGGATGGTCAAAGGCTAGAGACCAGATGAAGAGAGACACAAACCTGTTGCCTTGTAGGTAGACTAAGGATGGTCAAAGGCTAGAGACCAGATGAAGTGAGACACAAACCTGCTGCCTTGTAGGTAGACTAGGGACGGTCAAAGGCTAGAGACCAGATGAAGAGAGACACAAACCTGTTGCCTTGTAGGTAGACTAGGCACGGTCAAAGGCTAGAGACCAGATGAAGAGAGACACAAACCTGTGCCTTGTAGGTAGACTAGGCACGGTCAAAGGCTAGAGACCAGATGAAGAGAGACACAAACCTGTTGCCTTGTAGGTAGACTAGGGACGGTCAAAGGCTAGAGACCAGATGAAGAGAGACACAAACCTGTTGCCTTGTAGGTAGACTAGGCACTGTCAAAGGATAGAGACCAGATGAAGAGAGACACAAACCTGTGCCTTGTAGGTAGACTAGGGACGGTCAAAGGCTAGCGACCAGATGAAAAGAGACACAAACCTGTTGCCTTGTAGGTAGACTAGGGACGGTCAAAGGCTAGAGACCAGATGAAGAGAGACACAAACCTGTTGCCTTGTGGGTAGACTAGGCACGGTCAAAGGCTAGAGACCAGATGAAGAGAGACACAAACCTGTGCCTTGTAGGTAGACTAGGCACAGTCAAAGGCTAGAGACCAGATGAAGAGAGACACAAACCTGTGCCTTGTAGGTAGATTAGGGACGGTCAAAGGCTAGAGACCAGATGAAGAGAGACACAAACCTGTTGCCTTGTAGGTAGACTAAGGATGGTCAAAGGCTAGAGACCAGATGAAGAGAGACACAAACCTGTTGCCTTGTAGGTAGACTAAGGATGGTCAAAGGCTAGAGACCAGATGAAGTGAGACACAAACCTGCTGCCTTGTAGGTAGACTAGGGACGGTCAAAGGCTAGAGACCAGATGAAGAGAGACAAACCTGCTGCCTTGTAGGTAGACTAGGGACGGTCAAAGGCTAGAGACCAGATGAAGAGACACACAAACCTGCTGCCTTGTAGGTAGACTAGGGATGGTCAAAGGCTAGAGACCAGATGAAGAGAGACACAAACCTGTTGCCTTGTAGGTAGACTAGGGACGGTCAAAGGCTAGAGACCAGATGAAGTGAGACACAAACCTGCTGCCTTGTAGGTAGACTAGGGACAGTCAAAGGCTAGAGACCAGATGAAGTGAGACACAAACCTGCTGCCTTGTAGGTAGACTAGGGACGGTCAAAGGCTAGAGACCAGATGAAGAGACACACAAACCTGCTGCCTTGTAGGTAGACTAGGGACGGTCAAAGGCTAGAGACCAGATGAAGAGACACGCAAACCTGCAGCCTTGTAGGTAGACTAGGGACGGTCAAAGGCTAGAGACCAGATGAAGAGAGACACAAACCTGCTGCCTTGTAGGTAGACTAGGGACAGTAGAAGGCTAGGGACCAGATGAAGAGACACGCAAACCTGCAGCCTTGTAGGTAGACTAGGGACGGTCAAAGGCTAGAGACCAGATGAAGAGACACACAAACCTGCTGCCTTGTAGATAGACTGGGGATAGTCAAAGGCTAGGGTAAGCAAACCTGAAAACACTCTTGCTGGATGCCAATAGCCTATAGGCTCAACGAAACAGTTCAACGCAATTCTCATGACGATTGTTGGATACGTCGAGATTGATGGCTCAACCCCAAAGAGAGAAAGGATGCAAAGTCCTTTTCCCAATGTGATCCTGCCCGTTTAATTAATTTACTGTACTGACTCAATTGTTTGAGACCAGAAATAGAGTTTTAGAGAACCAAGGAATACCTTCAGGAAATAACTGAATAAGTGTTATTCCCTTTTATACCCAAAATATCCTTTAAGTGGTTCATTGCCTCTCCTCTACCAACTAATTAATTCTATCTAGGGTAGTTTAAAACCATTTGACTATGACAAGTAAAAATACAATCAATACATGACATGACATAAGTTTTATTATTTAATAAACATAAACTTGGATTTTGAACATTGCATTCTAAATTGACAATATTATGAAATTCAAGTAGGACATATACATGTAATTTTAACTATACAGCATGGATGGGCCAGTTATAAAGTGTATATTTCCAGCTATATTTTTTCCAATGGCCTGTACGGCTCATCTTTTACTGGCATGGATGATCTGGAAAAAAAGAACTGTCTACACTCAGGGTTCTCTACTTCCAGGTTTGTGGATCCCTTTGGCTAACACTTGATTGCTGTATGTTCTGTAGTCTTAGTATTCCAGGTCTGAGTAGAACATTATAAGTTGGCTCTTGGTTTTCTTTCCATTTTTGGCAGGTAAATGTTTAAATAAAGATTACCTCTCCTATGAGACAAATGGAACTTTTGCAGGTAGATAAGTTTCTGCACTACTCTATCAAGGGCATCACTCAACAAGGTGCTCACTCAACAAGTGCTGCAGTCAACCTTCACAAAGTCAGGTCTGGATCTACACTAGTATGACCACTACCTTTCATGTTAAATGAATTTCTTCCAAACACTTCGGCGACAGGATTCAGATTTTTCCAATGCGATGTCGTAGGCTGATGTTTGTCTTCATCTACCTAACTAAGACTAAGTTATCTTTGGTAAGTTGATTTTGAAGAGACTATCACTCCCTCCGCTCATCGAATCTTCTCCTGTTCCCTTGCTTGGGCTGGTAAACAAAACAGGCTGCCGTCAGCTTTGCGTGCTATATTTATATGCTGGCTGTTCCGGTCCACGTTTTTCATTGCAAATGGGTTATATTAAATCTTGGATGGAATATTGCTTGGATAGCAAATCCATTACATGGAAAGTCCGAATCGAAAGCTCACTGTGTGGATGTCATCTGCAGACTGCATACTTCTGGTTTCCGGAAGAACAGCCTATGGTGAACGGAAGGCCCAATATACGGAAGTGAGGCTAAGCAGCCATGTGCAGGACGTGACGATTCCTTGGGTGAGCCCAGTACCAGAGCGCTATGTATCGGCTCTGCAAGTATGGAAGCCTCCTTGGATGGCGGGGAATGCCCATGGTCTGCCCCTGCCTTCCCTTGAGGGCTGACCAGGATCTTTGGCTGTTCTATATGGACCAGCTGGGATGGGGGATAACACCACAAACAGTGGTCAAACAGTGAGAGTCAAACGTCCTAAGAAACCCCCGGGAAGGTTAACCCGGTCAACAAATGCCCGCAGAAGTCAGATGTGTCGGCCTAACGGCGCAAGAACGCAGCTCTGATGTAAACAGGCACAACGCAATCATATCCGGAAAAAAAACTCCGGATGAACGAAGAAGAAGAAGAAGAAATCTTGGATCGTACAATTGTGGAACAAACAATCCTGTTGCGGTGTTCAGACTTTAATTGTCGACGGGAAATATTTACAGCATGTTATGTTTGTGAAAATAAAGTATATCATGACGATGATGATAACCTACATATTTGCTTATTCTTTCAGCAACAAAGTCTTTTATTTTGTACAAAGTGTATAAAAGTGTTCTGTGACTTTTTATAACATTCTCATGTCATTCAATTTGTTTCTTGCCAAATAGGTCAAAAGAAGTAGGGTGGCAGTGGCAGCAACGTACGGACGCTTATATGCCATTGGTGGATATGACGGACAGACGAACCTGAACTCTGTCGAAGTGTATGACCCGCATACTGATGAGTGGACATTCGTAAAGAACATGTCGGCCCACGAGGGTGGTGTTGGCGTTGGAGTTATTCCAATGGATTCATTTGGGGAAGAGAAAACACATTTTACAGATAAGCTTTATGAGGTTTATGAAACATCAAAAAATGAGAAGTAGGTTGTGAGCTTTTCTAGAACATAATCACAAGAAATAAAATGGACGTTGTGGCTGAAAATACAAAGGTTACTTATCTGTATCCTTGTCGTGGCTGAATTCATCTTAAATGATCAACATGTTTGATGACTATCTAGTGCATGATGTTTAACACCTTGGTCTGGTTGTTTGCATTTTTGCTTTTGTCCTTGTTGAATTGTTAGAGATTTAGCATGTTTCATTAATATGTCTGATCATCTTTTTGTTAATATGCTAGCAGACATGTAGTATTATAACACAGTGACAACATTTATCAGCAATATATAAGCCATTGGCAGATATGGTAATCTGCTTAAGAAGGTTAATCATCCCTTGATGCTTAATGGGTTAAATCATCAAAGAAGACTGTTTGTCACTGTCTTCCAGCCGTATAGAATGTTCTCATTTCATTAACCTCTTCCAGGCAGTTGTTGGTAGCTACTTGAGCCATCGAATGTATTTACAACATTCATCTCAGAAACCACATCTCGATTACTTCCAAGCTTTTTCTAATTTGTTCGTTCACATTTCCTTGGATTTTGGTTCCCAGGTAAACTCAGATTCAAATAGTGGAGAGGAGAGGCAGAAAATTATCTGGGAGGTGAGATGGCTAATGTTATTCTGCCCTATCAGCCATGAAGTGCCAGTTAGTCATGAAAAATACAGACCAAGCCCCATCCACATTGTACATAGAAATAAGAGTTTAGTTTGTTCCTTCTCTCTGGCACCTTGCCGTTTTGACAGACGATAGTTTGTTACATTGTGCTTTAAAAAAAAAAGGCATAATAACTACAATCCATGGCAGTTAAGACCAGGGATGGAGTTACACCTCTCCATAGCACAAAGCCTGAATTGTAGAGACCATGTGTTGCCCATGCAGTATGATGCCTCTCTCGGCCTGCCTAGTTCTAGAGGAAAGTTAACACCAATACATCTGGAACAAGACAAGTGCAGAAGCTGCTGGATCAGTAAAGCAATGTTCTAACTATCCGCCTGTCAGAGCTTCGATCCTAAACCAGTTGTCAACCAAGGCTTAGAACCTGGTCTACCCTGCCATGACATTTAGTCTTTAGGTTGCATTTACTCGCACAAGGATAAGACTTGCACCCTCCCAATTGTGCTTCTCCACCCGAACAGAACAAAACAAGGAGAGGATAAGTAGAGAGGAATCATAAGGAGAGGACATGGACGGAGCGGCATGGGATAGCTAAGGATAGGAGGGTTGGAGATGAGTTGGTTAAATTGTGAGAATTATATGGATTTTCTGCCCTGGCCATGCAGGAGTGCGGGTGAATGAACAGGCTGATAGGCTGGCAGAGAATGCACCTCTTGGTGAGAGATTGCCTATGGACAAGAGAGCGGTGGTTGGGCGCCTGTGGGACCAGGTGGAGAAAGCGATGGAACAGGCTGAGAACCCGTATATGGAGAGAATGATATGGCGGAAGATCGGCAGGAGTTCTGGACAAATCTAAACACTGAGAGGGAAGACCAGGAGAACTTTCAATCAGATGGCGGTTGGAACAATTAGTAGTATGACTCTTTGCTGGCTGTTGAAAAAAGGGTCGGAGCACATGTGGGAATGTCCTAAGTGCAGTGACATCAGGATTAAAGGTGAAAGAAGAAGAAGACCCTTTCTTTGGCTAACTTTTAACCATACACCATGCTCTTCCATGTGATTTTGTTTTTTCATGCACCATCAGATGTCAGTTTGAATATATTTAAAAAAAAGGTGCAGTCAACTTGAGCTTGTTGACATCTCCGTAGAGTTTGTTTTTGAATGGAGCGGATGTAGGTCAAAGTAATTTGTTCTGTTCTGCAATTGTTGGGCATTCTTGTAACAAATGTTTAGTTAGTTAGTTAGTAAGTTAGTTAGTTAGTTAGTTAGTTAGTTAGTTAGTTAGTTTGTTTGTTTGTTTGTTTGTTGTTTGTTTGTTAGTTAGTTAGTTGTGGTTCCAAATTCACAGGAAAGGGTCACCCCATTATGCTCCATTCCTGTGCCAGTGAATATCACACAAAATGCTCCTCACTGCCCCATGTGAAAAGTGGAACAAACAGGAGTCTCAACAAACCAACAGCCCGCACTGGTATACTATGTATAATGCTGCTGCCTGAATACCAACACAAAAGTCCGCCACGAAAAATACAGTTCATCGTCGATGGAAGCGGCTGTCACTAGGAAACCAGCAGCCACACATTACTGCATAAGGCAAACCAATTCAGTCATTTATCCAATTTTATATTGATATTCATTCGTGTCTCCTTATCTTTAGTTTACCATGTCATTTGATTATTTTGTTTCTTCTCCTTCTTCCCCCTCTGCTTCTTCTTCTTCTTTGTTTTGTTGTTGTTCTTCTTCTTCTTTCGCTTCTTATTTCTCCTCAACTTTTTTATCTCCTTCTGCGGCTGCTCTTTTAAAATCTTCCTCTTCTTCTTCTTTGCCCTCTACTCCTTCTCTGTAATCAATATTTAATGTGCAGCGATTCTGTTATGGGTTATGAACAGGAGGCTTTGCCTGATTTTTCTAAACCGCCCTTTGTGTTTCCCTTCTCACCCTGTTCATAGTTTGCTTCTGTGGACCATGGGCCATTCTCTGACAAGTTCTGGACAGTTTTCTGTGATGTTCTGTGAAAGGTGTCCTTTATTTTACTTACCTGTAGTAAGTTCTACCAAGTACATCTGTTATCTTATGTTATTTACCTACACAAGTACTAGCAAGTACATCTGTTACCTGACTTTACTTACCTACAGCAGGTACTACTGAGTAAATGTTATGTTGTGGTTTAGAAAGCATTTATCAGCACACACAAAAACAAAAAAGACGCTGCTGTAACTATATTTAACAAACTAACAAAGACGGATTTGCTGAGATCCTGGTTATATCTAAGTCATAGTACACAACCGATTGTGCGGTTTGTGTGACTCCAAACCTCAGCTAAGCTTACATGTAAGAGTTGTATATAAAGTTTACAGGATGGAGAAGATATAGACCTCAGATGAAGCAATGTTGGATGTTGATCACTGTTGGCCAAAGAACACCCATCCTGCTGTGGTAACCGCACAACTCATTTTAACTTGGGGAATCGCCAGCTTCGCTGAATGGGTGTTCTCCAACTCACAATAGTTAAGCCTTGTAATCAGAGACAAAATGGGAGTTCTCCATCTCACAGCAGTTGATCCTTGTAAAGACAGAATAGGTGATGTCCACCTCAAAACAGTTGATCCATGTAATCAAAGACAGAATAGGCGATCTCCAACTCACAACAGTTGATCCATGTAGTCAGAGACAGAATTAATGATCTCCAACTCACCACAGTTGATCCATGTTATCAGAGTCAGAATGGGTGATCTCCAACTCACAACAGTTGATCCTTGTAATCACAGACAGAATGGGTGTTCTCCAACTCACAACAGTTGATCCTTGTAATCAAAGATAGAATGGGTGTTCTCCACCTCACAACAGTTGATCCTTGTAATCAAAGATAGAATGGATGTTCTCCAACTCACAACAGTTGATCCTTGTAATCAAAGATAGAATGGGTGTTCTCCAACTCACAACAGTTGATCCTTGTAATCAAAGATAGAATGGGTGTTCTCCAAGTCACAACAGTTGATCCTTGTAATCAAAGACAGAATGGGTGTTCCCCAACTCACAACAGTTGATCCTTGTAATCAAAGACAGAATGGGTGTTCTCCAACTCACAATAGTTGATCCTTGTAATCAGAGACAGAATGGGTGATCTCCAACTCACAATAGTTGATCCTTGTAGAGACAGAATGGGTGATCACCAACTCACAACAGTCGATCCTTGTAGAGACAGAATAGGTGTTCTCCAACTCACAACAGTTGATCCTTGTAGAGACAGAATAGATGTTTCTTCAACCCACAACAGTTGATCCTTGTAATCAAAGACAGAATAAGTGACCTCCAACTCACTACAGTTGATCCTTGTAGAGACAGAATGGGTGATCTCCAACTCACAACAGTTGATCTTTGTACAGACAGAATGGGTGATCTCCAACTCACCACAGTTGATCCTTGTAAAGACAGAATTGGTGTTATCCAACTCACAACAGTTGATCCTTGTAATCACAGATAGAGTGGGTGACCTCCAACTGACAACAGTAGATCCTTGTAAAGACAGAATGGGTGATCTCTAACTCACAACATTTGATCCTTGTAGAGACAGAATTGGTGTTATCCAACTCACCACAGTTGATCCTTGTAGAGACAGAATAAGTGATCTCCAACTCACTACAGTTGATCCTTGTAGAGACAGAATGGGTCTCTCCAGCTCACCACAGTTGATCCTTGTAGAGACAGAATGGGTGATCACCAACTCACTACAGTTGATCCTTGTAGAGACAGAATGGGTGGCCTCCAACTCACAACATTTGATCCTTGTAGAGACAGAATGGGTGATCACCAACTCACAACATTTGATCCTTGTAGAGACAGAATGGGTGATCACCATCTCACAACATTTGATCCTTTTAGAGACAGAATGGGTGATCACCAACTCACAACATATGATCCTTGTAGAGACAGAATGGGTGACCTCCAACTCACAACAGGTGATCCTTGTAGAGACAGAATGGGTGTTCTCCAACTCACAACATTTGATCCTTGTAGAGAGAGAATTGCTGATCACCAACTCACAACAGTTGATCCTTGTAATCAAAGATAGAATGGGTGACCTCCAACTCACAATACTTGATCTTTGTAGAGACAGAATGGGTGATTACCAACTCACAACATTTGATCCTAGTAGAGACAGAATGGCTGATCACCAACTCACAACAGTTGATCCTTGTAATCAAAGATAGAATGGGTGACCTCCAACTCACAATACTTGATCTTTGTAGAGATAGAATGGGTGATCACCAACTCACAACATTTGATCCTTGTAGAGACAGAATGGCTGATCACCAACTCACAACAGTTGATCCTTGTAATCAAAGATAGAATGGGTGATCACCAACTCACAACAGTTGATCCTTGCAGAGACAGAATGGGTGATCACCAACTCACAACATTTGATCCTTGTAGAGACAGAATGGCTGATCACCAACTCACAACAGTTGATCCTTGTAGAGACAGAATAGGTGTTCTCCAACTCACAACAGTTGATCCTTGTAGAGACAGAATGGGTGTTCTCCAACTCACAACAGTTGATCCTTGTAATCACAGACAGAATGGGTGATCTCCAACTCACAACAGTTGATCCTTGTAATCAGAGACAGAATGAGTGTTCTCCAACTCACAACAGTTGATCCTTGTAATCAGAGACAGAATGAGTGTTCTCCAACTCACAACAACAGTTGATCCTTGTAATCACAGACAGAATGGGTGATCTCCAACTCACAACAGTTGATCCTAGTTAACAGTGACCGTTTGACAGCATGGTAAGACACGAAATCCTAAAGTTGCCATGAAACTGCTTTTGATCAAACCTCGGTATAAGTGAATTTTGTGTGTTAAATTGTTCCATGAATTAGTTATGGCTGAGAGCGACATCCATGAGTTGAGGTAAAGGTTGAAGTTGAATGCATCAGAGTTTTGTTTATACCAATTTATTCTCATGTGCAAACAAATCTTATTTATTGACTTGCCATTTATTTTTGTTGATTTTTGCAGTTAAAACATTCAAATTAAATTATAGATAGTTGTTTTTCTTGTATTATCTCAACCAATATGAACTTCTTCTTCTTCTTCATCTTCTTCTTCTTCTTCTTCTTTCTTCTTCTTCTTCTATTTCTTTCTTCTTCTTCTTCTTCTTCTTTTTTCTTCTTCTTCTTACTCTTCATCCTACTCTTTGTTCTTCTTCTTCTCCACTTCCTCCTCCTCCACCTCATCCTGCTTCTCCCTCTCCTCCTCATTATTCTTCTTCTCCTCCTCCTCTTTCTTCTTCTTGTCCTCTTCCTTCTTCTTCTTCTCCCCCTCTTCCTTCTAATTCTTCTCCTCTTCTTCATCCTCTTCTTCTTCTTCTTAATCATCCTACTCTTTGTTCTTCTTCTTCTTCTTCTTCTTCTTCTTCTTCTTTTTCTTCTTCTTTTTTTTCATCTTCTTCTTCTTCTGCTGCTGCTGCTCCTGCTCCTCCTCCTCCTCCTTCTCCTCCTCCTCCTCCTCCTCCTCCTGCTTCTTCTTATCTCCTCCTGCTTCTTCTTCTTCTACCTTTCAGACCCCTATTGCAGTATAGCCTCACATCCACGCAGGGCAAGCCCTATGGAGGTCAGTTCCTGGCTGAAGTTTTTTTTTCTTCTTCTTCTTCTTCTTCTTTTTTTTCATCTTCTTCTTCTTCTGCTGCTGCTGCTCCTGCTCCTCCTCCTCCTCCTCCTCCTCCTGCTTCTTCTTATCTCCTCCTGCTTCTTCTTCTTCTACCTTTCAGACCCCTTATTGCAGTATAGTCTCACATCCACGCAGGGCAAGCCCTATGGAGGTCAGTTCCTGGCTGAAGTTTTTTTAAATTGCTTTAGATAGCCAGTCTCAGCCTAGCCCACTTTAGTGACCTTTTACGTCCTGCGTTGGGTGTTACATGTTGCACTGTCCCGCTGTTCTTGACTTTCTCTTTGAGACCCCAGTAACACTGGGGCATGTATGTTCTTGCACTGACAGCTTATGCTTCTTCTGCATTTTCAATCAACTTTCATCTTAATTTCATCTATCGTTCGTTCGTCTAACCTTTATCTATCTTTGATCTAACTTTCATCTGTCATTAGAGACCATCGTGACAATTGGAAAGATCGATGGGGAAATAGGCAGAGGCAGACCAAGAGATAATGATGCTGGATGGACTGAGACGCATGGAGAAATATCTTCACCAGAGTTGATCCCAACACCAAAGCTGGCAGGCACGTGATGATTATGATAATGTCTTTGATAACCCAGTGGGAGGTCAGCATGGCTGAATCGATAAGAGCGCTCGTTCTTAAATTTCCGGTGTGCTGATGTCGAGGTAGCGGGTTCGACCCCAACACCGGTCAGTTGGACTAAAATGTTGACTTCTCGTCCTTGACTTGGGGACGTAAATTACAAGTGTCGCCTAACAGCTGGGAACATCGGCAATAGGGAAAGCTAATCCAAACGCAAAAATCAGTCCAGTGTTACTAGAAGTAGTAGCTCGTGTATTGACTACGGTTGAGTTCAAAGCTAGCGCGCGCGCGCACACAATCCCAATGTAGCATAATCCCTCAACCAGCCGTCTATAGACTTGTTGTGACTGGCTGGAGGTGACAGTAAAAGGTTAGTACAGGACCAGATAGCACAGTCCCGCGCCAACCCTCCTTTGTAGAATATTACGTCATACATGCTAGCTTAGTGTGACTTTTTTAAAAACTGGTTCACTGCCAAACAAAACGTATATTTGGACCAAACATGGTACACAATCACATCAGTTCCGAGGAGGAGTATCATCAGCGGAGTTTATCCGAAACACCAAAGACCTGGAGGAGGGCTGGCCGAGTGGATATAATGCTGGTTTGGCGCTCACCTTCGGAAGGCAGGTTCGGATCCTCGGTAAGTTGTGGATTTTTTTCTGTCGGAGGCGAAAAGAAAACCCTACCTGCACAGTTCTCGGTGACTGCACAAGCCAGACAAGGTACTATAGACAGTAGCTGACAGATAGACCAAAGACCTAGATCTGTGGAGAGACATGAACGCCTTCGTTAATCGCCAAGTCATATGATGATAATGAAGAAAGAGAGGACCTAATGAAATATTTCCAAACCTACTTGACAACTAGAAAGATCGAGGGAGAGGCAGGGGCAGACCAAGAGAAATGATGCTGGATGGATTGTGGCATAGGAGAATATCATCAGCAGCGTTGTTCCAGAAAACCAAAGACCGAGATCTGTGGAGTCATGAACACCTACGCCAGCCGGCATGGCACTTGATGATGATGGTGATAACTTCTAATCCTAGCGCCAATACACGTTAAGAGGTAAACAGTTCACATTACAAACATTGGCAAACGGAAACTGTTTATAAATACTTTCCAAGATTGAGTAGAGGTTGTGCACGATCCACTAAAACTTTACAGATCAAAATACTTTAAACATTTCCTGTGAACTGCCACATGGTTGATTGCGCGAATGAAACACCTGAACTGCCCACCCGGCGACCACAAGACATGAACTCAAATAAAATCAGCGGGCAATAAAACGCGACATCAAAGGCTGTAGATTGTTCGCGGGGCGTGGATTTCGTGTTTATTTGGCGGAAGTTGTGGTTGTGGTTTGTTGAAGTTGTAGTAGTCATTTGCTTGCTTCATAGCACATTGTCGTGGATATCTCAGGTTGACACCAACCGCTTGAAGTTGCGTCTGAATGACTTTACTCCAATCGGCACAATATTTTAAGTGTGAGTATTAGTGTGTCTGTAATGTGTATGTTTGACAGACAGAAAGCCCAATGAGCAAGTCCTATAAGAGACAACTGAAACCCGAAAACAGATCTCAGAAATTATATGGAGACAGTAACGATTTTGTGTGCACGTTATGAGAAGAAATAAACGTGAGAACTTTGTGACGACTGGCAAGATTCAGGGGAAAAGAACTAGGGGAAGGCAGAGAGGCAAGTATCTAGATGGCTTGACCTCATAGAATGGTCGAGACAAGAACACAGCGCGTATCCACGACTCTGGTGATCGTGTGAGACGGCGAAACATGACCTCCCACGCCTCTCGGTAGGTAGGCCTACATGTTAAATGAATTAATGTGGTATATATGTGTGTGTCATTCTGTGTATATATGCAGGTGTGGATGTATGTGCATGGTAGATAGGCTTGCTGTATGTCACAGGCCCCAGCCTCACAAGTCATATGTCATCATTCATCTTAATAAATCGAAGGGGTTACGAATGCAATTCGTAATTCCGCATACCGTGTTCGAAACATAGCTGCTGGCGATTTGGCAGCAGACCGCATTGCGTTGGTTTTCCATACAATGGTATTAGTACCGGTCGTTCAGAAAGTCATGGCAAACTACTGAACGTAAACTTGCCAAGAAATCACACACAGCCCAAAAATGGTGGGGTTGGTTGCGACGTCCTGCAGAGGATATGCTAAATTTTTTTCATATACCACCGCCCTGGCAGAATTTCAAAATTAGAAAAAGTAACCACTAAAAACAATAAACTTTTAAGAGCATGCACCTTTCCCATTGCGCCATACTCCTGTGAGATCTGGACACTTATTAAAGCTAAGCAGTGCATAAATGCCTTTGAATATAGATGATGTACCGGTTCTAAGAACATCTTGGATACATAAGAGAACAAATGCATCCATAGGGATTATTGGTACCTTGCCGTCTTGATAGACGATAGTTTGTTACATTCTGCTTCAAAAGGGCATAATAACTTTTACCTATGGCGGTAGCGAATGTGACTGATAAGGCCAATTCGTGCTGTAAATGATCGTCCACAGTGGATGCATGTGAACACATGGTCATTTCCACCATCATGCACCATCTTACGTCTCACACGCTTGGTGTGTGACTTATCTGCAAATAATTTTCTCCTTTCTCTTTATTCCATTTCTGATCTTTGCCCTTCATGCAACATGTTCAGCGGCGACTTGCTCCTAATGTGCATTATCAATCATGTCCCGCTTACATACATCTTTGTATCGTTGTAGAGGCCGACCCTGAGATCTCTTACCCATCTGTAATTCATCAAAAAAGATGTCCTTTGGTATTCTACCATCATCCACCCTCCTAACGTGTCCTATGTATCTAAGTCTACGAAGACTGAGCATGGAACACACCGTCACACAACCTGATCTTTCCAATACTTCAGTGTTTGTGATTTTGTCTTGCCACTTAACACCAAGAATTCTTCGCAAACACCGCATATGAATGCTGTTTAAACGTTTCTCTTGGTGTGAGTAAGTTGTCCAGGCTTCACTGCCATAAAGAAGAGTACTAAGGACACAGGCTTGGTAGACAAGGACTTTTGTTTTGGCAGTAAGCTTCCTGTTCTCCCAGACTCTTTTTGTTAACCTGTTCATTGTTGTTGCTGCCTTACCAATCCTGATGTTGATTTCCTGATCTATGGATAATTTCTATTTACCTTTGATCCTAGATATGTAAAATGGTTCACTATCTCTAGTTCATCCATACGACAAAATCTGAATAATGAAGAAGGTAGCTACTAAAAACCGGACTCCCTGGTCCAGAGGTTACACGACTTTCTCCGTAATCCCGTATACTCTTGTGAGTAACGTGACATGCGCGAGAATCGGTAGCGGTTCTCTCCGCGTCGTAACTTACGGAGTATGTGAGCGGGTCGCTCAGAAAACAATGGCAAACTGCTGAGCGTAATCTTGCCAAGAAATCAACAATCAGCTGAAAGATGCTGATGTTGACAGCGATGTCCTGTAAAGTATATGCGAACAAACAAACAAAAAAAGCTACTAAAGACGATAAAACAAAGAAATTGGAAATGTGTTGATCACTTGAAACATCATGAAAGTTTGGAGAGAACAATAATGGAAGGATATATGCCCGGGAAGAGAGGAAGTGGAAGGCGAAAGAGAAGATGGGTGCAGGATGTGGCAGATGATCTCCAGATGGGTGTATCGGACGCGGGACATCTTGATTATGACCGAGAAGTTTTCCGTAAGATTGTTATGGGAACGAGGTTCTGCGAAGGACATTGACTGAATGAGGTACAGGAACGAGGTTCTGCAAAGGACATTGACTGAATGAGGTACAGGAACGAGGTTCTGCAAAGGACATGCTACTAACTGAATGAACCCACTAAAGAGGGAGTCGCGGCAGTGCCTAGCACGCTCAGCTCCAGGTCTGGTGGTAATGGATTCGAACTTTCAATGACCTGGCTTCCGAGGTCGACCTAGCCTAGTACGAGTACCATAAGATATCTTGGGAAGACAAGGTGGCTACACAAATCCCACGGAGTGCTGATTGATCTATAAAAGATATGGGGGTTGAACCATATTCCATGTACGCCGCAGGGCGTGTAAAACAGGGTCCTTTAATTACTGTCTACTTACTCACTGAAACATCCAAATATACCCACGTCCAGAAATCGACATATAATAAATAACATATTCACACCAGCTCTTTGTTAGCAATGTCAAACTTGGACATTATCCAAATCACACCAACGCTAAATTAACATCTGTGAGATTAGATGATTGAGAAGAGCTGCCAGCTTAACTATACGAGACCGAGTAAACAATGATGTTATCAGACAGACAGTGGGATCAACAGCTTGTGCCACATATATTGAAAGGCAGAAGGTTACTAAGTGGTTTGGCCATCTCGTTAGGATGCAACACCATCAGCTACCAGCACTTGTCCTATATCAAAGAGGATGTGCCACGAGAGCAAGAGAACGCCCGAGAAAATATGGATTGACATCAAAGTGTCACTCTTCGGGCACTGGAACGTCAACTATTGCTCCCCACGACGCTTGACGACAATAGTGGAGGATGATGATGAAGACAGAACATGACAGCCTATCTGGCCTTTCTTTTCCCAAAATGCTCACATGTTTTTGTACATAAATGAATGCAGCTCTATAACTGCTGGAAATCTGAAGGGATTCAATGTGAATGTTCTCACTCAACGGATCAAGGTCAAGGCAGAGATTTCAGCAAAACATGCATATCAATTCTGTTTTCTTTAATGCATTATGTTGTATAACATGTGAAATCGTAGATATGTGTACAAAGTTAGATTTGTTCAGATTCGCACAGATTTTGTCCTTTTTAGGATTAACATTATTTACATTATATTTAAATAACCCTTGACATTTGAAAATATTGTAAAGTTTTTACTAGAATATTATAATTCGAGAAGCTACCTGTCTACCTACCTGTCAACGTACCTGCCTACCTACCTACCTCCTACCTATCTACCTACCTACCTACTAATCTATATATATGTCTTTTCATCTGTCTGTCTGTCTGTCTGTCTGTCTGTCTGTCTGTCTGTCTGTCTGCCTGCCTGAATAACCACTTCTCTTTCTGCCTGTCCGTCTGCCCGTCCGTCCATCCGTCCTTCTGTCTGTCTGTCTGCCTGTCTGTCTGTCTGTCTGTCTGTCTAAATACCTATCTCTCCCTCTGTCTGTCTGGCCTTCCGTCCGTCCATCTCTCTGTCTGCCTGCCTGTCCGTCTTTCTATCCGTCTGTTCGTCTGCGAGTCCGCCTTTCTGTTAGTCAGTTTTGTCTGTTAGTCTGCCTGTCAGCCTTTCTGTCCGTCTGTCTTGTCTGTCTCTTTGTCTTATCTGTCTTGTCTGCCTGTAAATAATTTACTGTTTCCGTATGTAAAACAACCATTATCGGGCAACCATTTGACGCCTAATGATTCTAGTTACAGAAATTCTCCAGACCAGATTTCCCCCTCCAAAAGCCCACTTTCTTAGCTCAAATTAGTTCGGACCGACCACAGCTGGGGATCAATAGAGAGACCAGTTGAGGACGTAGTTAAACACGATGGGCGGGGATCGATGGCTCGGGCGAGATGACGTCTTGCTGTTTGAAAGCATGGGCCATCATCATCTGTGGCGTCAGTCGTGTCTCGGTGTGAGGTGTGTGTGGGTGTTTGTGCATGTGCGTGCATGTATATACGCACATATAAATACATGGCAGCTTCATCATCATCATCATCATCATTATGTATCGTGCCGATAAGCGTGGGCGATCGTGGTTAGTCATTTACCACAATCACCAGAGATTTGCATCAGCTAAGTGTTCGTGTCCCGATGATGTTGTGTGGCAAGCCACCCAGGTAGTTTTCTTTGTCTTCCTGTTGCTCTTTTCCCAAAAAGTTTGCCGGTTGTCACTTAGTTTCAAAGCTTACGTCATAACATTTTTTTTTTCGTTCGCTCGCTTTCAACTCAAGTGTAGTCCTTACACATTAAACAGCCCAAAAATACTGGGGTTGACTGCGACGTCTTGTAAAAAACATGCAACTAACTTTGCAGTTTATTATTAGCAATTCTTGTAGCCGTTTCCAATATTTTTGATCCACATATATAATTTACCATTGGAGTTAAGTAGTTTCAGTTTGGTGCTAAGTTTGACTGCGTGCTTGTTTTTTTTTTTTTTATTTCACATATTTTCTTCTTCTTCTTCTTCTTCTTCTTCTTCTTCTTCTTCTTCTTCTTCTTCTTCTTCTTCTTTATCTTCTGCTCTGTATCTCCATCGGCTCAAAACCTCTCAACCAATAGATGCCAAATCATCCTACACTTTGCTATCTCGTTCAGCTACTCCATATATTCCCCATATCTTCTATTTATCATCTTCTTGTGTGTTTAAATCTCCCTCTATTTCTCTAGTCCTTTTGCCTCATTTCATAATATTATCATGTCTTAACGAAGTCGAAGGATAATATATCGCCTCCCATTTTGACAGAAGGACGTTATATGGTCTTAGTCATCGTGTTAATGTTTTGTTTCGTGGCATCCTACCCAATTTCAATCAATCAATCAGGTGCCGTCTCCACAGTGAAGGTTGGCTGCAATGGATCTCCAACACAGTCTATCTCTCGTCTCAACAGTACATTCTGTCAGGTTGATGTTCGTCCATCTCTTGATGTTATCTTCCCACGTGTATCGTTGTCTACCTCTTGCTCGCTTGCCCTCATCCTTGTCTTCCAGTATGGTTTTTATAAGAGTATCATGTCTTTTAACGTGGCCGAAAAATTTCACTTGCCTCCTCTTTATTTCTTTCATCAACTCTCTCTTCATTCCCAGTTTTTCTAGAACCTCTGCATTTGATTGTTTTTGTTTTCATGAAATACGACCTATTCGTCTGTTTATCCACATCTCCGGGGCTTCTATGCGACTTTCTAGTTGCTTGTTCAATGTCCAGGCTTCCGCGCCATACAGTATCGTTTAATATACGTAGCATTTGACAATTCTCACTTTTAATGCGTTATTAATCTCTCTAGTTGTTAATACCGATTTCATGCTGTTGAAAGCATTTTTGGCCATTCCTATTTGCTAGAATGCGACTTGCGTGAAATAATGAAAGATCAACAAACAATGCTCAAAGGTCCAGGGCTGCAGCAATCCAGCAGAATACAGAACCATAATGGCAACATTGATGGATGACTCGAAGGCCGGTGTTCAACATTTTCAGGCACTATTTATTTGCCTGATTCGAGTTTGTTGCATATTCAATAACATCAGTGAGAATTTACAATTCGTTGATACCGTGCCTGTTATGGCCAGGCGGGACGGTATAAAAATATTAATTATGAACAATATATAGTTGAATACTTGCAACAACCCTGTCACATTCCTTCTGTCCTTCAATCTTCCTATGAGTCACCTTGCTCTGACTTTCTAAGTCTCATGCTGATCTGGGCACATCTGTCCATGATTTTCGGGCTGATATCCATCATGTATTAATATTCTCATGCTCCTTTCCAATAGTTGTTGGCCATCATAATAGTGTCCTGCCAGTATATAATATATCTCGTTCCAGATAATCTAATCATGCTGCCTCGCTCGTCAACCTCTAAGATCTGACTGTTTGTTGTTGTTGACAATTTTTCTGACTTTTTCTCCTTTTTACGTCAGCCTCCTAGTTTCTCGTAAGATTTGGTTCGCAATTTTCTCACTAACTCTATTTTGCGTCATTTCATCTGCGCTGCTACTTGGCACTATTCTCTTTTTCATTTCTATTTCACTTCTGCCATCATCTGTTATCATATGTCCAAGATAGGAGAAATGTGTTACTTGTTCTAGTATCTGCCCGTTTACTGTGATGTTCATTGATGACCTTTCCTTGTCACTGCTAATTATCATAGTTTTTGTTTTTTGGATGTTAATATTTAAGCCACATTCTGCACTGTGCATGTTTACTTGTTCCACTAGGTCTTGTACCTCTTGCTCACTTTCTGCTAGTAACACGGTATCGCCAGCATACCTAAGATTGTTTATGATTCTTCCATTGATGTTAAGTCCAGGCATTTCAACTTGTTTAAAAATTCTTTCTGTGTATATTTTGAAGAGGCTTGGGGACAGTACACATCCCTGTCTTACTCCTATTTTTATCTCTATATGCGACGAATAGTTATTTCGCATCTAATATTGTTCCCAATACAAGTTACTAATGAGTCTACGCAATTTCAATGCTCCTTGAAAGGAACTCTTTTATTTAAAGATAATATAGTTTAGCTCTCGAGTGCCCTCTTCTTCTTCTTCTTCTTCTTCTTCTTCTTCTTCTTCTTCTTCTTCTTCTTCTTCTTCTTCTTCTTCTAACATTCATTTGACAAAGTTTTTTTTTTTCCCTATGTGAATGTATCATGCACTATTGATGAACGAAAGATGAGTGATTGGAAGGGCAGAATGTAAAACGGGCCTGCGTACCCAATTTGTTACACTTTGAAAATAATGTTCATTCATTCGTTCGTTCGTTCGTTCGTTCGTTCGTTCGTTCGTTCGTTTGTTCTTCTTCTTCTTCTTCTTCTTCTTCTTCTTCTTCTTCTTCTTCTTCTTCTTCTTCTTCTTCTTCTTCTTCTTCTTCTTCTTCTTCTTCCTCTTCTTCTTCTTCATCTTCTTCTTCTTCTTCTTCTTCTTCTTCTTCTTCTTCTTCTTCTTCTTCTTATTATTATTATTATTATTATTATTATTATTATTATTATTATTATTATTATTATTATTATTATTTATTATTATTATTATTTCTTTTCTGCTGCTGCTCCACTTGTTCCTGACCATCCGTCTCCTCTTTTTCTACAGCTGCTCTTACTTCTTATTCAGTTACTGCTTCTTCTCTCCTCTTGGCATCCTCTCTCTTCTTGCTCTGCTTTTTCTCCTCTCCTCTTCTCCAACCTCTCTCGTCTTCCTCTAACCTCGCTCTTTTGCTCTGCTTCTTCTTCTCCCCTCTTCCTATATCCTCTCTCTCTTCATCTCCTCTCCTCTCCCCTAATCTCTCTCCTCTTCCTCTAACCTCTCTCTCCCTCTCTCTCTCTCTCTCTCTCTCTCTCTCTCTCTCTCTCTCTCTCTCTCTCTCTCTCTCTTTTCATGCTCTGTTTCTTTTTCTCCCCTCCTCCTCCATCCTCTCTCTTCTTGCTCTGCTTCTTCTTCTCCTCTCTTCCTCCATCTTCTCTCTTCTTCTCCTCTCATCTTCTCCAACCTCTCTCCTCCTGATCCAACCTCTGTCTCTTCTTGCTCTGCTTCTTCTTCTCTACACTTCATCCATCCTCTCTCTTCTTCTCCTCTCCTCTCCTCTTCCTCCAACCTCTCTCTTCTTGCTTTGCTTGTTCTTCTCTACTCGTCCATCCTTTCTATTCTTGCTCTGCTTCTTCTTCTCCCCTCTTCCTCCATCCTCTCTCTTCTTCTCCTCTCCTCTTCTCCAACCTATCTCTTCTCCTCTTCCTCCGACCTTATGGCTTCTTTCTCTGCTTCTTCTTCTCTCCTCTTCCTCCATCCTCTCTCTTCTTGCTCTGCTTCTTATTCTCTGCTCATCCTCCAACCCTTCTCTGTTTCTTCTATTGTTATTCCCTTTATCTCCCAATTAAGATCCCAAATGAAGATCCCAATGAAGATTCCGGTGAAGAACACTCACTTCAACCAACTCACACCGAGGTTAGAAACGTGCCTAAGGTTCTTAGCTTCTCCAGCTAAAGTTTTCTTCGGGTTGAGGTAGCCAACCTCATGCCAACCCTCCTGATTGGCCTCCACCGCCATGCTTGATAGATTACACCATTACTTGCTTTCTCAGTAACACCCGGACTACCAATGCCTGCCGTGTGACCTCTAACCCCAACAGACCGTACTGTCTAGACGACAGTCTCTTTGTCTATGCCCCGGACCTACCACCAGACGACCCAATCCATTGGGTGTAGCGTCTGTGACAATATCCATCTCCTGGGGGATCCCTGACCCCACACTGCTCAACTTCTATGGAGCGATTATTGATGTCCGTGAGTGTGATTTCCATCTATGGATTACAATGCTGGGGAGAAAGTGTTGTTGAGTTGTAAGCTTTTGTTTCGCTTATATTCCGTCTGTGTTTTGAAGTGGCTTTAAGTGACTGATACAGCAAAGATGGCGAGGGAGATTCTGGGTACAACAACTACTTCCCTTTCTCTTCCCTTGTCTTCCTGCCTCAATCAGTTACTCATTCTGTCTGTCTCTGTCACTCTCGCTTGTATCCCTCCCTGTGTGTGTCTCCATTTCACTCTCTCTCTCTCTGAATCTCTCTGTCTCTCTAAACGTGTCTCTCACTCTCTAGCTGTCCCCCGTCACTGTGTATGTGTCTCTTTCACTCTTACTCTTTGTCTCTCTTAATCTCTTTGTGTCATTGTCTCTCTGTGTCATTGTCTCTCTGTGTCATTGCCTCTCTGAACGTGTCTCTCACTCTCTCACTGTCCCCCTTACCATGTATCTCTCACTGTCTTGATGTCTCCCTTAATCTCTCTGCCTTTCACTTTTACTGTTTCGCTCACCCACTCCACTCCTCTCTCTCTCTCTCTCTCTCTCTCTCTCTCTCTCTCTCTCTCTCTCTCTGTGTGTGTGTGTGTGTGTGTGTGTGTGTGTGTGTGTGTCTGTGTGTGTGTGTGTTTTTTTTTTTTTTACTGCCACTTGATGTTAACATGTACAATATGAAAACTAGTGCATTGCTTACTTCGTCATGTTTATATCCATTTTAGGCTATAGTATCCTATCGCATTGCATCAATATTTTGTACGTTGCACAATCTCTATGTATAACATATTTGTCTATTTGTGTGTGGATGCTCACGCCAGTCGTCAGTGTATGGGTGTGTAAAGTGTGGAAGTTTGTGCATATTAGTTTCAGTGATTGTGTGAAGCAGCGTGTATGTCTCTAGATATGTGTGTGTGTGTGTGTGTGTGTGTGTGTGTAGGTGTGAGTGTGTGTGTAGGTGTGAGTGTTTAAAGTTAGAGAGAGATAGAGAAAGGTATGGCTACAGAGATAGAGAGACAGAGTTATGGCTATAGAGTGAGAGAGACAATTATGGCTATAGAGTGAAAGAGACAGAATTATGGCTGTAGAGTGAGAGAATTATGGTTATATAGTGAGAGAGACAGAGTTATGGCTGTAGAGTGAGAGAATTATGGCTATATAGTGAGAGAGACAGAGTTATGACTATAGAGTGAGAGAGACAGAGTTATGGCTGTAGAGTGAGAGAATTATGGCTATATAGGGAGAGAGACAGAGTTATGACTATAGAGTGAGAGAGACAGAGAGAGAGAGACAGAGTTATGACTGTAGAGTGAGAGAGTTATGACTATATATAGAGAGAGACAGAGTTATGACTATAGAGTGAGAGAGTTATGACTATATATAGTGTCAAAGACTCGACCGCATCCCCTTCGCCAGGAAGAGCAGTCAATCATGAAGAGACCAGGAGGGGATACGGTGCCCGAGGGAAGGGCATGGGAGATGAGGTAATAAGAGTTGGGTGACCATTCCCTCATGAGACACGCAGGCGGTGTTCAGAGAGTTAGCACTCTAATCACGATAACATCACGCCTCGTGGTAGCCACAGAGAAGTTGAGTATACACTCAACGTACCACGTCTGCCATCAGCGTGCCATGTGAGGCAACACGCACCAAGGTGAAGGTCAATCCCCGTGGTGTGTGACGAAGGAATGAAAGATTGGCAGACGGCCGGACGGGACTTGTAGTGTACACCTCGTTAGCGTAGCGATAGGGGTATTTGTGTTTATTTGTGTAGAAAGTTAGCATAGGGGTAGCAGCTCGTGATAGATAATACTGTGGCTGTATGTTGTGTGTCTCAATAGCGACTGTTCACTGCTTGTAGCGAGCCAACGGCAATAAATGTACCATTTAATTTCCTCGCACACGACTTGCAAGTTTTCTTGTATGGTGTGCCAGAAGTACCCAATGATGCCTGTCAGTTGAGTTGTTGACAGGCAAGGGTAATTGTGGTGTCAGAAGTGAAGCTTGAACGTAAGTTCAAGCTAATCCACTCATCCACGGGCTCTGGACTAGGGTTTAATTTTTGTAGTGACGGTAATTTGTGCAAACGAGTGCAATTTGCGGGCTAGAAATATGCCTATCGTGACGAAATATAGTGTTTAATTGTGTTTATTTAGTGAAATCATGTATTCTGCAAAGCTGTAAGTATTAATATTCTTGCTTTCTTATATTTATTTATGTATTTACCAATTTATTCTTGAATAAGCACCAAACATGATTCAGGGCGGAGTGATACACCGCCAGCCGACAATATCGAGTTTTGGAAACTAAAAATAGCACTGTGCTGTAAATAGCGCTGTGACGTGGAGTGATTGACAAACAGTTGGTCTGCGTCATTAGCATAGAGCAATCGAGTGTGTACAAGATCGCTTAACGGCTGCCCGCCTGAATCTGTGCTTTATATCGTTTATTATTTATTTATTTGAATTACTAAATGAATATATTTATTTATTTAAACATTATTATATTATTTTTATTCATTTAAAAGCAGTTATTCATATTTTTGGTTCTACTTTCTCTTTGTTTACCGTCACGAAGGAACTATTTTTTGCCGAGCAGATGAGACTTGGCTGCACAATGCTTACAGAAATTAACTAGGGTAGTAACGAAAGGCAATTACTGTTAGCATAAAGACAGGACATTGACATTAAATTTAATTAATACATATTCTAGTTGTTCGTGAGTCTGTCATTGTCTAAGTCATTGTCCTTAGTTGTCGAGTAAATCATATCGTGCAGTAGACGTGTTTACTACTGCCCTGCATATCAGAGGGCGAGCAACAGCTGAGTACTTACGCCGGTGTGCCAAATATAGTGTCCTACTTATAAAACGTGTCTCCTCCCGAAGGTACCAAACAAGGTGACCGGTGTCAACGGAGCTTACGTTCCCTGATTCTCGGGAACATTAAGTTGAGTATACCTATATTTTTGGCATGCATTGTGATTAATAGTGCATCTCTTTTTTCAGCTTGTGAGATACTATCATATTTTTTGTGCTCTGATATTCCAACATAGAATTTTGTGCAACACATAAACTGGAAATAAAATTAATATTCCTTAACGAGGAACAAATAGATAACATTGTAGATAAATAGGTAAATAAACAAAACAGTGTAGGTCAACGCAAGCTAATTAGTCAACATCATGGCAACATTAGAGGACTTTATAAAAGCTGGTAAGCAATTACAATATACAGGTAAAGAGCTAGAAGAATATGCTGATAAGAGATTTAAAGAAATAAAGGATGCGGAGAGAGACGAACGTGCACGAGATAGACAACATCAAAAGGAGGTTGCACAACTAGCTGAGATAACAAAACAGAAACAGCTGGAAGATGACAAGCAGATTAAGCAACAACAGTTAGAACAGGATAAGGAGATGAAACAAAAAGAACTAGATTTAAAGCAAAAGCAATTAGATCAAGAAAAGAATTAAAGCAAAAAGAGATAGATGAAATGTCAAGAGTCAAGGAAAAACAAATTCAAGTTGAATCAGAGACACAGTTGAAGATGAAAGGTATGGATGTAGACTCACACGCAGAGATCTCTGCCACTAAACTAAAAAGTCAACAAGAGGAAAATAAGTTCAACAAATACAAAAATATTATCAAACCATATTGCAAAGAAGATTCCATATCAGCCTGGACAGAGAATGTAGAGTATCAATTTAAATACCACCAAGTTCCTTTAGATATGTGGGCTCCTATTTACATGAAGAATCTAAGTGGTGAGCCCCTTAAAGTAATAGAATCTATCCCTATTGAGCTTAGATCTAGCTATCAATACATCCATGATAGGATTATGCAGCACTTTTTACTTGATGCCCCTGGGTATCAGGTTCAGTTCTCAAATTTAAAACCTAAACCTAGTGAAACTTTTATAGATTATGTTTCAAATGTGCAGAGTGTACTAAACAGGTGGCTTAAAGCAGCTAACATAGGTAAAGACTTTGATAGATTAAAAAACCTAATAGCTATGGACAAGGTTATATCTACTATACCTTCTCCTTTTGCTAAGTTTTTGCAGCAGTCAGACATTGAGAACATCGAGCAGTTCGAAAAAAAAGGCTCAGCATATTTTTCTTCTAACAGAGAGATGTTTAAGACCTCAAGTGACTCTGAAATAGTTTCCTTTGTGAAAGACCAACCCAAAAACTATCAGAGCAACAGAAAACCTTTTCAGAAATATGACAAGAAAGACAGAAAAGTGTCAAAATGTATTTATTGTCAACAGATGCATGACACTTATTCTATGTGCGACAAATCGCCGAACTATCCGGCGCATCTTGAAAATGTTATCAAGAAGCAGCAAAATAAAAGATCGGCATACAGGCGGGCAATCAAATGTTTTTTTTTTGTTCCTGCTATGGCCATTATTCTAATAAGTGCCTTGGCCGCCAACGTATGAAAGCTAACAATGCTATTTTGATTGACACCTCTTCAGATAGTGGTAGTGAGTATGAGTGTGAGAGTGAAAATAAAACTGAGGTTGACTTGCCTTTCAACCAAGCTGAAGATGTGTGTGGTGCAAACGATATGTTAAGCTTTGACAGCTGTGAACGATGTCACCAGTTCCATGCAGACGGAAAACTAGAATGTGGACATACAGTACCGTTCTCATCTGAGAATGTAAACGCAGCACTAGCCTCCAGAGGCAATTTGGTGTTCCACAATGCAATGGTCAATAATGTACCATGCCAATGTTTGCTGGATAGTGGCAGCACCCTTATTGGTCTTCGAAAAGAACTAGTGAGTCCGGGTGATTACACAGGTGACACTGTGAAATGCCGAACCTTTTCGGGTAACGTTGAGATCTACCCTTTGGCAAAAGCCCACATTAATACTCCTTTTCTTTCGGGTACCTTTACTTGTGCAATACTTGACAACCCTTGTACTGATTTAATTTTGGGGTGCTTACCCCAACTGAAACAATGTACTAGTGATGAAATAGTTGCATGGGAGAAATTGAATGCAGCTAATGCAACAACAAGAGCAGACAGTGTGAAACATCAAGACACACTACAAGATGAGAGACTCCTGTTGCTTTCTCCAACTGGCACAGATGACACCAGCAGACAGAAATTTATAGAACAGCAGAAAGCTGATTCTAGTGTGTCTCCATACTTGAAATTATTAAAAGATAAAGCCAAAGTGACCAAAAATGCCTCATGGTTTTTTAGACTTAATAATGGCATTTTAACTAGATATTATACTACTGGTAACCATGAGATTCAGCAAACGGTGTTACCTGAACAACATCGGCTAACTGTGCTAAGGATTGCACATGAGTCACCGTTTGCTGGTCATCTTGCATATGATAAAACCAGGGCCAGAATTCAGGCTCATTTCTATTGGCCAGG
The DNA here is from genome assembly GCA_014155875.1 of Cepaea nemoralis. Lineage (NCBI taxonomy): Eukaryota > Metazoa > Mollusca > Gastropoda > Stylommatophora > Helicidae > Cepaea > Cepaea nemoralis. Next base: position 102,809 of record JACEFZ010012301.1, on the reverse strand, counting down.
TTTTTGCAATGATATAAAATTATTTTGTCGTTCTTGTAATGTCTGTCAACAATTAGTACGCAAGGGTAAACATCCTACAGCTGAAGTACAACCTTCTACACTGGCTTCTAGGCCATTTGAGAGTGTGGCGGTAGATATTGTTGGACCCCTAAACCAGGTGTCCAGCAAAGGAAATCGCTTCATATTGACAATGGTCGACCTATGTACAAGGTGGGTTGAGGCAGTAGCTTTGAAATACATCACCTCCAAAGACGTTGCCAACGTATTTCTACACCTGTTCTCACGATTCGGATTCCCACGGACCATTTTATCCGATCGTGGAACTCAGTTCATATCGGCTGCAACGCAAGCCCTTACAAAAATGTTAGGCATTAAGCAACATTTTACTACAGCATACCATCCAGCCAGCAATGGAATAGTTGAGAAAATTAACGGTGACCTAAAGCACATGCTGGCTAAGGTGACAGCAGAAAGCCCAGCTGATTGGGATACACTGTTACCAACAGTGCTGTTCGCCTATCGGGAGATTCCCCATTCAAGTACGGGTTTCTCACCGTTTGAATTAGTTTACGGGGCTAACCCACGTGGACCCCTAACCATTTACCATCAGGTAATAACGAATTCTATAGAAATTCCTACCCCTAAAACACCTTATGAAATGGTGACAGAAACACGAGACAAGATCATGAAATCGTGTGTTATAGCTAAGGCAGCTTTGGAGAGGAAGGGTCAAATCTACCGCCAATATGCCAACAAAGGGGCAAGAACAATTGAACTTGAACCAGATCAAGACATACTCTTGCTACTTCCAGACAAAAGAAATTTACTATTGACTTCAGTGGCAAGGGCCATTCAAGGTGGTACGTAGAATTTCAGATGTTGACTATGAAATATCGATAAACGGACACTTAAAGATATTCCATGTCAACATGTTGAAACCTTACTTTTCAAGACAAGAGACAGAAGTAGTGACAGACGAACAGAGTGCACCAACACCTAGTGATCAGACGACAGACATACACAACGCAACTACACTAGTTAGCGAGACTGGCAGTTCCGACAATGGCAATGCACCTATTGAGTTAACAGAATACGCACTTAGTACCACAACCGTACTGAATCAGGTAGACGACGACGGAATGGAACTACCCGTTCCCATTGTAGACAAAACTGCGACATTGGACAGTATACATATAGATCAGGGACTAACAGACATTCAACGACGACAATTAGTGGAATTAGTTACTGAATACAAAGACCTATTCTCTGACATCCCAGGTAGGACGGACAGAATCGAACACTCCATTATTCTTTCGGACTCTAAGCCGATTAAATGCAGGCCGTACTCTATCCCACTCAGCTATAGGGAAAATCTAAATAAGGAAATTCTTAATTTAGAAGCTAGTGGGATTATCCAAAAGTCGACATCTGAGTACTCTTTTCCAATCGTCCTAGTTAAGAAGAAGGATTCCACAATTCGTCTGTGCGTGGACTATCGAAAACTCAATAACATCACTAAGATCGACGCAGAACCTATTCCTTCCTGCGAAGATCTTATCTTGGACATGTCTACTTCTAAAATCTTTTCAAAATTAGATCTCACTAAGGGATATTGGCAGGTCCCTATGCAGGCTCAATCTATGCATCTTACTGCGTTTTCAACACCTTTAGGACTATACGAGTGGCGATTTCTTCCTTTCGGACTTCGAAATGCTCCTGCCACTTTCGTGCGCTTAACTAGAGATCTATTACATGGAGTGACGAATACTGTGACATATATAGATGATATAAGTGTCCATACTGAAGACTGGACAACACACTTACTGAAACTCAGACATGTCTTTGACAGGTTGCGACTCTTCGGTCTCACTGTCAAACCGAGCAAAGTTGAATTGGGCCTAAAAGAAATTGAATTTTTGGGTCATGTCATCTCTCAAGGTCAACTGAAGACTGACAATAGGATTATTACAAAAATTATGAATCTGACCATTCCGACCACGAAAAAACAGGTCAGAAGCCTTCTGGGATTAGTAAACTACTATAGTAAATTTATTCCAAATTTAGCGGAAATTACAAGTGTATTTTCCAATGTTTTAAAAGCATCTGTAAAATTGGATGTGAAAGATGCATTATTAATTTCTGCATTGTCAAAATTGAAAATTCTTTTTAGTAATGTACCAATCCTTCGCTTGCCTAACCCGAGGCTCGTTTATTATCTTAGGACAGATGCCAGCAGGATCTCCATCGCTGCAGGTCCTAGGCCAATTTTATGAGGGCATCTTCCATCCGATTTGCTACGTGAGCCGTAAGATCACACCTGCCGAGTCCAGATATTCTATATCAGAGTTAGAAGCCCTAAGCGTCATCTATGCGGTGAGGAAGCTCCATCGATTTCTGGCGGGTGTGCACTTCATTGTCCAGACCGACAATTCTCCCATCACGGTCATCCAGAGTGGTGTGCATCGAAATGACCGGATATACAGGTGGTCTCTTATTTTACAAAACTATACATTTAGTATAGAACATATCAAGGGTAAAGATAACATTCTGGCTGATACCCTTAGTAGACCATCTGGGGTAGAAATACCTGGAATCCCACATATAAATGTAGAGTGATAGTTAGTACATGAATACATTATATTATTCTATGTAAAATAGGGTACATATACATCGACAGTATATGCTTAATCATGTACCAAGAACAGTGAACTATCATGTGTCCGTAGACATTAAGGCAAGAACTGTGCTGCAGAACGTAAATATCACCGTGTGAACAAGGACAGATAATTACCAACTAAGCTCCATTCCGGTGTACCATTGGTGTGAAACGCAGAAAACAGTGTCAGAACAGTGCTTAATTACAGACACGAAAAGGCTGAGCTACGACACCAGCGAACTCTACACGTGCACTACCGATAGAACATTATGATGACTGTGCAAAGTATTTCAGATACCCAGGCAAAGTGTGTAGATATATTATGCCTATACAAGCAATGTACAAACATGAAGGCAACTACTAACCTGTGGAAACTGAATAACATGTATATAAACTTAATGTGATATGTAATATAATATTTTAAGATAATGACAAAGTAGATGTAGGTTAGGGAAATATAATAGTTCTCATTTATTTTAATAGAATAGCTATTACAGTGATTGTAACTTAAAATATTAGTTGAGATATGACAATAGTTAATTACAAGCTAAATAAAATTATGATAAGAATAGTACCATTTAGATTATTACATTTCATTTACCTTCAGTTTAGTTTAGTTTATTCCATCTTCATGAAACCATACCATCTATTAAACATTACCATTTATTAGTATCATCATTTTACATCAGCATAGGTTAAAAAGAGTAGATAAGTGAACATACATCATTTACACCATTTAGATTAAGAACATCACTCATACATGTAAAAACATTATTTAGCATAGTATTTAGAAAATTACATAATTTGTGTACACATCATCCATGTAATTAAGGTACATAACTCACATCACATCCATTACATTTAAATAGTTAAATTACTTCCCTTAGATTAGATAAACATAACGATTAACATAAACATATCATATAATTAACATGACAAAAATTTAGTTAACACATTATATATTTATTTATAGAAGTAGTATTAGTAGGTTAGAATGTACAGTGCTAGGTTAGTGTAATATAGTGGATGATGAGACCAAGGGGACAAACCATCAACCCTTTCTCATCCATGTAAATATATTGTAAATACATGACTCGTGCAACAACTTTCGCACCGTCATGAGGCTCAACCATTTCAAACTGAGCCAAACCTGTACAGTGTCACTCCAAGGTTTTTAAATAATCAGAAGAATTAGTGTGGAAGGATAATAGATGTGTGACAGAAGTAAGGGTGAAAGCAGTGTGACAGAAGTGTGAAAGTGAGAGCGAATGGAAAATAGACAGAAGAGAGTGAGATTGGTCAGCGAATTCTTCTGCTGCCTGGCTCGAATTTTAATATTTGTCTGTGTTAGTGTTGGTTTTCGTTAGTGAAAATGTGCTAGTATGAATGTGTGTCGGCAATATAGTTTAGAACTTAGATTACAATATTTTCAGTTTCATAACAAGGGAATGTAGTCACGAATTAGTGTTATGCACCTGTTTGTGGCCGCATTTAACCAAAGTATGACACTTAAAAAACTAACATACATACACATAGGACTTAGAAACATAGTTTAGAAGTTAGATTAGTAAGTTAATTACATCCAAACACGCAAACAACCAGAAAAACAAACATATAAATTACATACACTTTTTGTAGATCAAAAGGAGATAACTTCGGGTCAGGGGACATAATAGACAACGAAGAACTATCTTAACAGTGAAATAGAACTTTACACGCGGAAGCGATGTAGGTAAAGCCTGTCGCACACACTCTTGTATAATGGTTGTTAAATATTATATGGGGGACATGAAGCAATTCATGTGTTGACCCTAAGAAAGTCAACTTTGTATGGGTAGTAAGTTAATTTACTATGTGAGGGCAGGTCTTATAAGACAACGGTCCGGTTCAGACATACCTCTAATAAATATAATATAGCATGTGAGAAGAGGGCTCACGCCAACCAGACAAGTTTGTGGCGATTGCCAGTAGCCACGTAAAGTTTTGCTACATTGTGACAATAGTCAGTAGAAGTCTATTACTTTACCCAAAACCAGGTTACCTAGAGTCTTTGACAAAAATTAGAGACACTAATTTTTTATAACCTCTTGCGTCACAACCAATGAGTGAAAGTTGATGACGCAACACAGGAGGGGTGGGTGTGTGTCAAAGACTCGACCGCATCCCCTTCGCCAGGAAGAGCAGTCAATCATGAAGAGACCAGGAGGGGATACGGTGCCCGAGGGAAGGGCATGGGAGATGAGGTAATAAGAGTTGGGTGACCATTCCCTCATGAGACACGCAGGCGGTGTTCAGAGAGTTAGCACTCTAATCACGATAACATCACGCCTCGTGGTAGCTACAGAGAAGTTGAGTATACACTCAACGTACCACGTCTGCCATCAGCGTGCCATGTGAGGCAACACGCACCAAGGTGAAGGTCAATCCCCGTGGTGTGTGACGAAGGAATGAAAGATTGGCAGACGGCCGGACGGGACTTGTAGTGTACACCTCGTTAGCGTAGCGGATAGGGGTATTTGTGTTTATTTGTGTAGAAAGTTAGCATAGGGGTAGCAGCTCGTGATAGATAATACTGTGGCTGTATGTTGTGTGTCTCAATAGCGACTGTTCACTGCTTGTAGCGAGCCAACGGCAATATATATATAGAGAGAGACAGAGTTATGACTGTAGAGTGAGAGAGTTATGGCTATAGAGTGAGAGAGTTATGACTATATATAGAGAGAGACAGAGTTATGACTATAGAGTGAGAGAGTTATGACTGTAGAGTGAGAGAGTTATGGCTATAGAGTGAGAGAGTTATGACTATATATAGAGAGAGACAGAGTTATGACTATAGAGTGAGAGAGTTATAACTATAGAGTGAGAGAGTTATGACTGTAGAGTGAGAGAGTTATGGCTATAGAGTGAGAGAGTTATGACTATATATAGAGAGAGACAGAGATATGACTATAGAGTGAGAGAGTTATGACTATAGAGTGAGAGAGTTATGGCTATAGAGTGAGAGAGTTATGGCTATAGAGTGAGAGAGTTATGGCTATAGAGTGAGATAGTTATGGCTATAGAGTGAGAGAATTATGGCTATATATAGAGAGAGACAGAGTTATGACTATAGAGTGAGAGAGTTATGGCTATAGAGTGAGAGAGTTATGACTATATATAGAGAGAGACAGAGTTATGACTATAGAGTGAGAGAGACAGAGAGAGACAGAGTTATGACTGTAGAGTGAGAGAGTTATGGCTATAGAGTGAGAGAGTTATGGCTATAGAATGAGAGACAGAGTTATGGCTATAGAGTGAGAGAGTTATGGCTATAGAGTGAGAGAGTTATGGCTATAGAGTGAGAGAGTTATGGCTATAGAGTGAGAGAGTTATGGCTATAGAGTGAGAGAGTTATGGCTATAGAGTGAGAGAGTTATGGCTATAGAGTGAGAGAGTTATGGCTATAGAGTGAGAGAGTTATGGCTATAGAGAGAGAGAGTTATGGCTATAGAGTGAGAGAGTTATGGCTGTAGAGAGAGAGTTATGGCTATAGAGTGAGAGAGTTATGGCTATAGAGAGAGAGAGTTATGGCTATAGAGAGAGAGAGTTATGGCTATAGAGTGAGAGAGTTATGGCTATAGAGAGAGAGAGTTATGGCTATAGATAGAGAGTTATGGCTATAGAGTGAGAAAGACAGTTATGGCTATAGAGAGAGAGTTATGGCTATAGAGAGAGAGAGAGTTATGGCTATAGAGTGAGAGAGACAGTTATGGCTATAGAGTGAGAGAGTTATGGCTATAGAGAGAGAGTTATGGCTATAGAGTGAGAGAGACAGTTATGGCTATAGAGAGAGAGTTATGGCTATAGAGTGAGAGAGTTATGGCTATAGAGTGAGAGAGACAGATATGGCTATAGAGAGAGAGAGAGTTATGGCTATAGAGTGAGAGAGTTATGGCTATAGAGTGAGAGAGTTATGGCTATAGAATGAGAGACAGAGTTATGGCTATAGAGTGAGAGAGTTATGGCTATAGAGTGAGAGAGTTATGGCTATAGAGTGAGAGAGTTATGGCTATAGAGTGAGAGAGTTATGGCTATAGAGAGAGAGTTATGGCTATAGAGTGGGAGAGTTATGGCTATAGAGTGAGAGAGTTATGGCTATAGAGTGAGAGAGTTATGGCTATAGAGTGAGAGAGTTATGGCTATAGAGTGAGAGAGTTATGGCTATAGAGTGAGAGAGTTATGGCTATAGAATGAGAGACATAGTTATGACTATAGAGTGAGACAGAGTTATGGCTATAGAGTGAGAGAGTTATGGCTATAGAGTGAGAGAGTTATGGCTATAGAATGAGAGACAGAGTTATGGCTATAGAGTGAGGTGAGAGAGTTATGACTGTAGAGTGAGAGAGTTATGGCTATAGAGTGAGAGAGTTATGACTATATATAGAGAGAGACAGAGTTATGACTATAGAGTGAGAGAGTTATAACTATAGAGTGAGAGAGTTATGACTGTAGAGTGAGAGAGTTATGGCTATAGAGTGAGAGAGTTATGACTATATATAGAGAGAGACAGAGTTATGACTATAGAGTGAGAGAGTTATGACTATAGAGTGAGAGAGTTATGGCTATAGAGTGAGAGAGTTATGGCTATAGAGTGAGAGAGTTATGGCTATAGAGTGAGAGAGTTATGGCTATAGAGTGAGAGAGTTATGGCTATAGAGTGAGAGAGTTATGGCTATAGAGTGAGAGAGTTATGGCTATAGAGAGAGAGAGTTTATGGCTATAGAGTGAGAGAGTTATGGCTGTAGAGAGAGAGTTATGGCTATAGAGTGAGAGAGTTATGGCTATAGAGAGAGAGTTATGGCTATAGAGAGAGAGAGAGTTATGGCTATAGAGTGAGAGAGTTATGGCTATAGAGAGAGAGAGAGTTATGGCTATAGATAGAGAGTTATGGCTATAGAGTGAGAAAGACAGTTATGGCTATAGAGAGAGAGAGAGTTATGGCTATAGAGAGAGAGAGAGTTATGGCTATAGAGTGAGAGAGACAGTTATGGCTATAGAGTGAGACAGTTATGGCTATAGAGAGAGAGTTATGGCTATAGAGTGAGAGAGACAGTTATGGCTATGGAGAGAGCGTTATGGCTATAGAGTGAGAGAGTTATGGCTATAGAGTGAGAGAGACAGTTATGGCTATAGAGAGAGAGTTATGGCTATAGAGTGAGAGAGACAGTTATGGCTATAGAGTGAGAGAGTTATGGCTATAGAGTGAGAGAGACAGTTATGGCTATAGAGAGAGTTGTGGCTATAGAGTGGGAGAGTTATGGCTATAGAGTGAGAGAGACAGTTATGGCTATAGAGAGAGTTATGGCTATAGAGTGAGAGAGACAGTTATGGCTATAGAGTGAGAGAGTTATGGCTATAGAGTGAGAGAGACAGTTATGGCTATAGAGTGAGAGAGTTATGGCTATAGAGAGAGAGTTATGGCTATAGAGTGACAGAGACAGTTATGGCTATAGAGAGAGAGTTATGGCTATAGAGTGAGAGAGTTATGGCTATAGAGAGAGAGTTATGGCTATAGAGAGAGAGAGTTATGGCTATAGAGTGAGAGAGTTATGGCTATAGAGAGCGAGTTATGGCTATAGAGTGAGAGAGTTATGGCTATAGAGTGAGAGAGTTATGGCTATAGAGAGAGCGTTATGGCTATAGAGTGAGACAGTTATGGCTATAGAGAGAGAGTTATGGCTATAGAGAGAGAGTTATGGCTATAGAGAGAGAGTTATGGCTATAGAGTGAGCGAGTTATGGCTATATAGAGAGAGTTATGGCTATAGAGTGAGAGAGTTATGGCTATAGAGTGAGAGAGTTATGGCTATAGAGAGAGAGTTATGGCTATAGAGTGAGAGAGTTATGGCTTTAGAGAGAGAGTTATGGTTATAGAGTGAGCGAGTTATGGCTATAGAGAGAGAGTTATGGCTATAGAGAGAGAGTGATGGCTATAGAGAGAGAGTTATGGCTATAGCGAGAGAGTTATGGCTATAGAGAGAGAGTTATGGCTATAGAGTGAGAGAGTTATGGCTATATAGAGAGAGTTATGGCTATAGAGTGAGAGAGTTATGGCTATAGAGAGATAGTTATGGCTATAGAGTGAGAGAGTTATGGCTATAGAGAGAGTTATGGCTACAGAGAGAGAGTTATGGCTATAGAGAGAGAGAGTTATGGCTGTAGAGAGAGAGAGTTATGGCTATAAAGTGAGAGAGTTATGACTATAGAATGAGAGACAGAGTTATGGCTATAGAGTGAGAGAGTTATGGCTATAGAGAGAGAGTTATGGCTATAGAGTGAGAGAGTTATGGCTATAGAGTGAGAGAGTTATGGCTATAGAGTGAGAGAGTTATGGCTATAGAGTGAAAGAGTTATGGCTATAGAGAGAGAGTTATGGCTATAGAGTGAGAGAGTTATGGCTATAGAGTGAGAGAGTTATGGCTATAGAGTGAGAGAGTTATGGCGATAGAGTGAGATAGTTATGGCTATAGAGAGAGAGTTATGGCTATAGAGAGAGAGTTATGGCTATAGAGAGAGAGTTATGGCTATAGAGAGAGAGTTATGGCTATAGAGAGAGAGTTATGGCTATAGAGTAGAGAGTTATGGCTATAGAGTTAGAGAGTTATGGCTATAGAGAGAGAGTTATGGCTATAGAGAGAGAGTTATGGCTATAGAATGAGAGAGTTATGGCTATAGAATGATAGAGTTATGGCTATAGAATGAGAGACAGCGTTATGGCTATAGAGTGAGAGAGTTATGGCTTTAGAGTGAGAGAGTTATGGCTATAGAGTGAGAGAGACAGTTGTGGCTATAGAGAGAGAGAGACAGAGTTATGGCTATAGAGTGAGAGAGTTATGGCTATAGAGTGAGAGACAGAGTTATGGCTATAGAGTGAGAGAGTTATGGCTATAGAGAGTGTTATGGCTATAGAGTGAGAGAGTTATGGCTATAGAGTGAGAGAGACAGTTATGGCTATAGAGTGAGAGATAGAGAGACAGAGTTATGGCTATAGTGTGAGAGAGACCGAGATATGGCTATAGGATGAGAGAGACAAAGCTATGGCTTAAGTGAGAGAGAGAGAGAGAGAAATGGGAAGGAGGGGCAAGCAGAGAGAACTTACGAGATATTGAGGGAGATAGAGTTATGGCTTACGAGAGAGAGAGAGAGAGAGAGAGAGAGAGAGAGGAGGGGGGGGGACAGAGACAGAGAAATAGTTATAGCTATAGAGTGAGAGAGAAAATTACGGCTAGAGAGAGAGAGAAAGAGAGAGAGCAAAGCAGAGAGAACTTGCGAGAGATTGAGGGAGAGAGAGAGCGAGTAATGGCTTATAGAGAGAGTAAGACATAGATACGCTTAGAGAGTGAGGAAGACAGAGAGAGACATAGTGATGGCTAGGTAGAGAGACAGAGAGAGAGAGACAAACAGGATTATGGGAGAGTGCGAGAGAGAGAGAGAGAGAGAGAGAGAGAGGGGGGGGGGGGGAGAGAGAGATCCTTTTTTTCAAGCATTGGATTGTGTTGGTTTCATAGTGTCTAAACTTATTGTCAAATACGTGGAGCGTTGGTCATCGTGTCTTTCACACATCCTTCTCTCTCGTGTGCCTCCAATCATTTCTGGTACCGATGTTCCTCCACGC